>JAYESA010000006.1:223099120-223597169 GCA_036927795.1 Iris macrosiphon
GTATTCGGGTTCGCGGGTCTGCGGGTGAGCGGGTTTGTCGGACCCGACCCGACCCGGTCGGGAGCGGGCTGGGCTAGGTTGGTGGGCTGGGCCGGCTAATGGGCTGCTGGGTATTGGGCTGGGCCAAATTCAATTTAAAAAAATAAATAATTAACCCAATTTAATGATTAATTAATTAAAATTAATAAGAATAGTTTTTTAGGTGTTTAAAAATCCATCCGGGGTCCAATAAATTCCCGTAAAATTACCCTATGTCTAGTTTTTTATTTTACACCATAAAATATTATTTACATAATATTTTAACAATATTTATTATCATTTAAAAATTCATTGAATAATTATAACACTGGTATTTAATTACAGGAAAATTCCAGAAAATCTCAGAAAATTGTGATAAATCCAATTTTTAAATTTATGAAAATCAGGGGGATTACATAGGGGGCTCGGGGGGGGGGGGGGGGGTCTTATATAGGCGAGGGGAGAGGGGGAGGCCAGAGCGGGGGGGGGGGGGGAAGATCGTAGGGGTTGGGCCGGGGGTCTTGGGCAGTTGGCCGCGTGCGGGGCGACAGAGTCAGGGGCGGGGCGGGTCATGGCCGGTGGAGCGGGGGTCGTGGGGAATGGGTTAGGGTTTAGCGGGTCGGGTAGGGTCGGGTAGGCGGGTCGGGTCCAGACCTGACCTGTTAGGTTAGGGTTTGGGTTCAGTTGGGTTTAGCCCGGTTCGGTTCGGTTCGGTTCAATTAGGTCCGATTTACCCCGGTTTAACACAGTTTAATTAAAATAGGGGTATTTAGCCATTTAAAAATAGTTTTTGAGCCCAATAAATTCCAGAAAAATTACACAACATCCAATAATTAAATATACACCCAAAAATATAATTTTTGTAATATTTTAATAATTAGTTTAATACATAAAAATATTAATCCCAGAAGGAGCTTTTTAATAATTAATTAAAATTTACCAAAAATCCAGGAAAATTTATTTTTAAAGATTTTTAAAAAAGGTTGTTACAATCTATCCACCTTAAAAGAATTGTGTCATCACAATTAAGAAAACAAAACAAAACTGGTCAGAAGAGATGACGCGGTTGTAAGACATGTTTGTTGAAGCACGACACAGAGAATAAGAAATCATGCACAAGAAAAAAATTGAGAGAAAGGGTTAAGCAGAACGCATAGGGAAGGAATAAAGTATTTTCCTAGACAATGAATGTTAGGTAATTCAAGGGTAAAGAAATCTGGTTAGAGCAAAAAAAACTATATCTTAGGAAAACTTAGGTATCAATCAGTAGCAAGTTCAAAATACTAGGTTTAAGGCTAAGGAAAGGAATTAATAGGCACGTGCTAAAGCATCACTAGGAATTGATAGCTATGAATAATTTAAATCTTACGCGTATTCGCTACTCTCCGAGTATATGCGTCCTCCATTATCATCGCAAAAGCTTGTCTGCGTCCTTGGGGTTGTGCCCTCTGTTGTTACTGGGCTTGCTAAAAAAAATACTGCCTGGGGTGTCAAAGGTGGCCTCGGTTGATACCCTCCTGGTGAGGCTTCTCGGTTAATCATCGGTGGTTCTCTTCGATGCATCGTGCAATCTTTGGCTAAATATTGGCTGGATCCGCAAATCAAGCATAATCCCATTTTGCGTCTGCACTCGCTCTCATAATGGCCTCGCTCGCCACAATATTGACATGTAGGCAGGAATGAGGCTCTTGGTGCTGCTCTCTGTGGTGGTTTCCTCTGGGGTCGCTTTGCAGCTCTTTTCTGCTGTGCTTGGTCTAGTGTTAATGCATGCGGCCGCTTCTGACTGGACTCTCTCTTGGTGAGGTGCTCCATGCGTCAGGCTACAGCAAAGACTTCCGTGTCTAAAGTAGTTGCAGCGTAGCTGATTAATTCATGTAGCTCAAAGCTAAGTTCGTCAAAAAATTTTGCTTGGCTTTGCTGGGCTTCTTGATGAACCTTCTGTTGAGCTTGCATCATTGCGTAGAACATTTGAAACATCTGATGTCCGTCCATAAGCTGTCCTGGTGGAAAAGTAGGCATCGGTGGAGTAAACTGTGTCGATGGTGGAATGTCATCTTGCTGGATTCTCGAGGCATGGTGATTTGCTTGACTCTATTGTTGAGCTGATTGACCTCCACCTACTGGTGTCGCTCCCTCGTCGTAGGTGACAACTGTAACTCATGGTGTTCCCGCGGGAATCTCGTCGCATGCTTGTGAATCTATTACTCTGCATCCAAAATAAACTATGAGAAGCGTACAGAAGAATCAAGGCATGATGCAAGTCAATAAATTATTTTGAAGTCGATATAGAGGTCAAGAACGAATCAATCAAGTGGATGAGATCCTATAACTTATCCTATCTTTATCGCAGGCTTGCTCAGTTCCTTAGTTGAAATTGAAATAATTTAGTCGTTGACCTGCATGGGCCACCAAAAAAATTATGTCACATCCCGGTCCCAAAATACCGAGGGACTAGCCACGTGGCAATGGCCAGCAGCACACACCAATGGGCAAACCCAATTTAATTGACCCATTAGAGTATACTTAAGCTGTAAAACAATAATACATAGGTCTACGATACAGGTAACAGTCTAATTCTAATCTCATCCACAGAAGGTAATCACAGATCAAATGCCAGAATAATCGAAATAAAAAAAATCTAACAAGTCTCAATAAAAAAGTGTCTCGGGGAACAACCCAAGAATAAGTTTAATATAGGTCTATGATACAGGTCACAGTCTAATTCTAATCTCATCCACAGAAGGTAATCACAAATCAAATGCCATAATAATCGAAATAAAATATAATCTAACAAGTCCCAATAAAAAGTGTCTCGGGGAACAACCCAAGAATAAGTTTAATACAATAATCCAAGAGACAGGAAATAAAGTAACTAGAAATAGAAATAACTGAGTATATAAATCAAATACTCAGAAGAAATCCTCTGGCACGACCTCGTCCTCTGGTGCTGGTACGGCTCCAGTGTATGCTCCTGTCCCGTATACCTCGTGATAGATCTCATCTGCTATACCTGGGGACATAATCCGGATCCAGGTCCTCAGGGGGCATAGCTGTCACGCCCCAATCTCGCGCAAGCTCGACAGTCCCCGCTGAACGTGAATCACCACGTTGCAGCTCTCCCGCGGGACAATCGTTCTAATCGGGACGTGATGTCGTACGAGCCTGGAGTTGCGCTCGTACAAGGCGATGTTGTCAAACACCAAATGTTATCATTGAATAAACCAAGTTGCAGCGGAAGTCAAGTATTGTGTACCAAGCACACATCAGAGTAATACGCAGCGAAGCTCACGATAGGGTCCAAATAAAATGCCCCGAGGCAATGCCACAAAGGCGATGCCACGAAGACGATGAAATGCTCTTGCTCTTTTCTCTAGCCCACAAAGGTACTTACAGTTCATACATCTTGTCCCGTATATCCAAGCAGCGCCACTACGCCTGTGTACCTGAAATATTGCCCACAAACGTGGGTCAGTACACAACCGTACTGGTGAGCGGGGTAACCCTCTCGTCTAAGCCGATACTAAGTAAAATAGTAAATGCAAACAGTTAAATGGTGATCTTTCTAGTTGAATCCTAGATTCGTTTCATGGCAGATGAATGACATGTTATGGAAAGCAGTAAAGCAGTTTAAGCATGCAAGCATTCAACTCAAACCAATCGACAAGCATTTATATATATAGCCGACCCGTCTAACTCAATGCCATCGCTTGTACGATAACATATCGAACCAACAGTCTCGCCTCAATATCCATCCTCAACCAACAGTTTATATCCCAATATCGAGTGCACACTCTTGCCGAGGCAAGGTGGCCGCGCCTACACGAAAGCCAAACCAACAAAAGAAAAGCAAGCTTACTCTTATCTATATGAAGTCACTGGCAAAGCCATAAATGACAAAATCCAAGCATTAACGGCGCTCCCTATCAGCCCGGGTAGCGAGCCCCGCTGGAGGTCCCGCAATGCATCGTGACTAGCAAAGTGACTAGCACGAATCAATATTTCCCTCCGGATCGATACGGTCCCAGTGCCCCGGGAAGCCGTTTCGAGGAAATGCTAAACCCTTGTGTACACAGGTTGTCCGTGACATGCAGAAAGTAGGTATGACGAGAGGATCGAACATTCTCGCCCCACCAAGCGATCCTAGACTTGTTCAACCGAAAAACCCAACCGAAGCATCCATAACCATTCTTCCAACATATCCAACCAAGGAGTCCAAATCTCGACCTCAATATATATGTCCCAAGGTACCAAAATACTCATAAGCACAATCTCTCAAGTTGTGCCCAAGTTATGCCCACACTTCACATTGCCGCTTTCCAACACAGTGTTTCATATTGGGTGCAACACCCCACACTCCGAATAATCCCATGGCACAATGCCCCAACAGTGGCACAATACCCTCGCCAATGCAGTTGTTCGGTTTTGAACCACAACTGCTCGCTTTGCAAGACAAAGCGACCCAGTGATACTCGTGCACGGATGCACGCTCGCTCGCCCGGATTCCCAATATTTCCATTGTGTCATTCCAACTTGTATAATTCCAACCGTCCAAGTATAATCCCAATGTATCCAACTGATTACCTCAAATGAATCATTCCACCATCGTACCAACTATCCAACGCGTAACTCATTCAAGCCAAAATCCTACCAAGCCAACGACGTGCACTCTATGCACGCCTCAGTGTAGTGATTTCTAATATTTTAGCCCAAGTGTTCAAGCCTTTTACGTGTTTTCCATATTATTAGGCATGAAGGAGTAGAGGAGAAGGAAAAGAGCCCACTCATAATGATTGATCCCGTTAGGCATCCTGTCCTGCCGATACGGCCAATCCCTTGAACCCGTGGTCCGATGCAAGCGCGATCTACTCAACTGGTATGACCGTGCGAGCAGGCCGTGCTCTCCAAATCATCCGACCGATCGGATTAAGGAAGACGGTATTATCGCTTCCATTCAGCTATTCAGTACTGTTCCTGAACGAACACCTGATTTCCATCGAACCCGCTAGCCATCTGCACATTGAAACCAACTCGATTAATCCTACTTCCCAAAATCCAATAATTCAAATGTAACCAGCATTTGATTCATTCAATCCGACTCAGCGTAACGCTCCGAGCGGTTGCGGGGCGTTACATAATATACCACTTAGAATCAGGTTCGTCCACGAACCGTGCTGGTACACATTCCTATCACCTGCCATAATCCAATTTCATGGATCTGCTCTATGCAACTCTCATATTCACGATTTTCGACTCCGCATCTCGTTCTGCTGAACGCTCGTACAAATTTTACGAATTCCCACATCCTCCTTGCAGCTCAACACGAATTTCTCGTATCGCTTAGTTTTGGATCGTACATATATTTAAGGCATCCCTAAAATACATGCATTTCAGCCGAGCTTTGCGATAGCAAATTTGAACAAGTTACAAGGGTATCTTTATGTTCGAGGCATCCATTTGCTTTGCTCCCAATTGAACCAAATCACGATTTCCATTCCAACACATTCGCTCGAGCGCTATTCTTAAATATGATAATTTTCCACCGACTCAATCCGTTCGTGTTCCAACTCAATCCATCCAACTATTTCTGAATTCGCACTAGCAATATCACCAAATATATCTCATGCACCGAACGATCAACTCAACTGATACTACCCCAGCTAGGCGACTTACCCAAATATCAACTTGCTTAGATCAGCTCAGCCAAACACCTTATTCCTCAATCTCAATATCTCACAGGGTGAACATCTATATTGAGGTTCGTGTGATCCACGAAGATCTCTCCGCCACGCCAAAGGGATAGTGTCGCCACGATTTCAACGTGGACACACTCGCCACAATTCTTAGGTTGCGCATGGAATAGTTCTTCGCGCTGCTTCCACTGTCTCGAAGCATAGGATATCACCTTTGCCTTCCGAACGAGCACGCTTCTCAGACTAAGTTTGGAGACATCTTGTAAATCTGAGGCACGTCTGTCCCTTCCAGTATTCGCAAAGATTTGATTTGAACGAGCCGCCACAGTCGTCCATTCATATAAATGCTATTCCCTTCCAGAGCACGATGAGTCAGAGGCGATGCCATCTATAAAAATCTGTGACTCTGAATCTCATCAGTTGACTAGGCTACCTTCCACCATCGCTTCGATCTTCCGGCTGCATCTTCAGCTGAAGACTATCCCAAGGGTCTCTCAAAATCCAACACTCAGTCAACAAGCCAAATCTTATTGCTCACATCTGCCCTCGACGCATTCCTAAATACGCCGCCTCAAGGGTCGTTCTATGGGTCAACCATATTCATATCCGATTCGACGGGCAAGGTCGCTTAGGGTCAGCTGTCCCGAAGCTATGCTCGATAATCGTAATCATCACGATGGACAGTTATTATAAACCATGCTACATCTCATCTGTAAATCCGAATCAAAATCCAACCATCCATCCGAGCAAACTCTCGAATCCGAGCAATGCGCTCGTTGAACCGTCTACCATCAATCCGTCGTTCTGTCCTGAATCCATCAAATTTCAGAATTGCATGTTCGATTCTCGCACTACAAATTGCAATGATTCTCAAAACCTAAGACTTGCTCCAATTCTTATCCATTTGCTGCGTCCCACAATGCACGTCCAACTTACTCGAGCAGCACAGTTATTTGTTCCGACGTTGCTCCCACATTTAGCTATCTTTAAAAGTCTGCCCGCCAAAATCTTTTGCCTTCCGTTGTTGCCACAATCCGTCCACGTCTTCCAGAGAATCCGTCTACCATTGTTGCACCATCTTGCCCAAAATTCTATTTTCGCTAAACCTGAGTCGACTCCTCGAGCAGCAATATCCAAAATTCCTTCAAGTTTGTGTGAATCTATCTCATTGTCCCTCAAGACCAATATCGTGTTTCTATGCTCAACCAACAACTCAAATGTGTTGCCCAAAATCGTAGTTCGTGCTCGCTATCCTTCCGATAATTCCATCGCTTTGCTCAAGCATAACCCAAATGTTCGTTCCGGTTTCGTCCATCTCTTAAGCCCAATGATACTTCCATTTGCACGATTCCGTTCTTGAGTTCTCAAGTCTAATGTATCGAAGGATACCCGAGTCAAATTCTATTGCACCATATACCACTTGGAAATATAGTTGTCCTCGTGCAAAATCTGCGTCAACCAGCGTCTATCCCAAACCGACTATTCCGAGGTGATTCTGTCGAATCATAACTCAATATTCGCTTGCTCTATTTTTATTTTTTCTAACTCAGTCGATTTGCACCAACCGACTTGTATTCGTTATCCGAGTCCGTTCAGGAAATTTCCATTGATGTCTAACCAAAATATTTCCAATGCCTTGCTTAACACGTTTGATCCCATATACCACTTCGAATCAAGTCGCTACTCACATTACGTTTCCTTTCACGAATCCAAGATCCGTTCGAACCATCCCTCATGCGTGATCATGCCTTTCCCAATTCGAGTCTGACACAAAACTCAGGCAATGCTTGAATTATCCAACTATTTCCATAATCTCGCGATGCGACTCGTGCCATACCCCATTCTCAATACTTCCAGCTATCCTCAAACCGATTGCTACTTTCGCTACACGAGCAACTCGTGCAACAATCTTTTCCAAGTATTCCAACCTAATACTCAATGGTTCCACACATTTGTTATACGAGCAACTCGTTCCAACTATTCTGATATTTCTCAAGCCAAACTCAAATCTGCCCAACCGATGCGCCACAGCCAAAATTCCAACTTCTATCCAACACAATCGCTTGACGAGCAACTCGTGCAAGGATCCATTCTCATCGAATGTTTCTACTCAAAATATGCCGTATAACCAAATCTTATATGCCAACCAACTGATCCATTGAGGCAATCAGAATCTCCCCGAACGATAAGCCAAGCCAACCCAACGAAAGCTCTCACTTGTTGCACAAATGCAACAACGCCAACCAACTTGCTGCACGAATGCAACAACGCCTAACGAGACTAAGTGATCCTACGAAAACCAACCAAGGCAATACAACCAAGAATAAAATACAGCCACAACAAGCAATAATATAGACTTATTGCATGAAACATCCAATGCGGCACTGAGTAGAGTCAAGAGCTAGACGACACGCGGAAGCTATTTAGAGTTTGTGATGAAGCGAAGGACCAAGTCCGAAGAAATGAACCGGGCGCTTTGATACCAATTTGTCATGCCCCAATCTCCCGCAAGCTCGACAGTCCCCGCTGAACGTGAATTACCACGTTGCAGCTCTCCCGCGGGACAATCGTTCTAATCGGGACATGATGCCGTACGAGCCTGGAGTTGCGCTCGTACAAGGCGATGTTGTCAAACACCAAATGTTATCATTGAATCAACCAAGTTGCAGCGGAAGTCAAGTATTGTGTACCAAGCACACATCAGAGTAATACGCAGCGAAGCTCACGATAGGGTCCAAATAAAATGCCCCGAGGCAATGCCACAAAGGCGATGCCACGAAGACGATGAAATGCTCTTGCTCTTTTCTCTAGCCCACAAAGGTACTTACAGTTCATACATCTTGTTCCGTATATCCAAGCAGCGCCACTACGCCTGTGTACCTGAAATATTGCCCACAAATGTGGGTCAGTACACAACCGTACTGGTGAGCGGGGTAACCCACTCGTCTAAGCCGACACTAAGTAAAATAGTGAATGCAAACAGTTAAATGATGATCTTTCTAGTTGAATCCTAGATTCGTTTCATGGCAGATGAATGACATGTTATGGAAAGCAGTAAAGCAGTTTAAGCATGCAAGCATTCAACTCAAACCAATCGACAAGCATTTATATATATAGCCGACCCGTCTAACTCAATGCCATCGCTTGCACGATAACATATCGAACCAACAGTCTCGCCTCAATATCCATCCTCAATCAACAGTTTATATCCCAATCTCGAGTGCACACTCTTGCCGAGGCAAGGTGGCCGCGCCTACACGAAAGCCAAACCAACAAAAGAAAAGCAAGCCAACTCTTATCTATATGAAGTCACTGGCAAAGCCATAAAGGACAAAATCCAAGCATTAACGGTGCTCCCTATCAGCCCGGGTAGCGAGCCCCGCTGGAGGTCCCGCAATGCATCGTGACTAGCAAAGTGACTAGCACGAATTAATATTTCCCTCCGGATCGATACGGTCCCAGTGCCCCGGGAAGCCGTTTCGAGGAAATGCCAAACCCTTGTGTACACAGGTTGTCCGTGACATGCAGAAAGTAGGTATGACGAAAGGATCGAATATTCTCGCCCCACCAAGCGATCCTAGACTTGTTCAACCGAAAAACCCAACCGAAGCATCCATAATTATTCTTCCAACATATCCAACCAAGGAGTCCAAATCTCGACCTCAATATATATGTCCCAAGGTACCAAAATACTCATAAGCACAATCTCTCAAGTTGTGTCCAAGTTATGCCCACACTTCACGTTGCCGCTTTCCAACACAGTATTTCATATTGGGTGCAACACCCCACACTCCGAATAATCCCATGGCACAATGCCCCAACAGTGGCACAATACCCTCGCCGATGCAGTTATTCGGTTTCGAACCACAACTGCTCGCTTTGCAAGACAAAGCGACCCAGTGATACTCGTGCACGGATGCACGCTCGCTTGTCCGGATTCCCAATATTTCCATTGTGTCATTCCAACTTGTATAATTCCAACCGTCCAAGTATAATCCCAATGTATCCAACTGATTGCCTCAAATGAATCATTCCACCATCGTACCAACTATCCAACGCGTAACTCATTCAAGCCAAAATCCTACCAAGCCAACGACGTACACTCTATGCACGCCTCAGTGTAGTGATTCCCAATGTTTCAGCCCAAGTGTTCAAGCCTTTTACGTGTTTTCCATATTATTAGGCATGAAGGAGTAGAGGAGAAGGGAAAGAGCCCACTCACAATGATTGATCCCGTTAGGCATCCTGTCCTGTCGATACGGCCAATCCCTTGAACCCGTGGTCCGATGCAAGCGCGATCTACTCAACTGGTATGACCGTGCGAGCAGGCCGTGCTCTCCAAATCATCCGACCGATCGGATTAAGGAAGACGACATTATCGCTTCCATTCAGCTATTCAGTACTGTTCCTGAACGAACACCTGATTTCCATCGAACCCGCTAGCCATCTGCACATTGAAACCAACTCGATTAATCCTTCTTCCCAAAATCCAACAATTCAAATGTAACCAGCATTTGATTCATTCAATCCGACTCAGCGTAACGCTCCGAGCGGTTGCGGGGCGTTACAATAGCAAGGTATAAGAATAACTCATCAATAAAAAAAACTATGTAACCAGCTATGTGATATGCAAATGAGAGCATTAATCATACTCAGGCTGAGACTACTATAGGCTCTGTGTCGGGGAAACCCATAACAGTATTTTCTCGAAGGGCCAGTAAATGTGCCAAAGCTCTGTGTCAGAGTCTAAGGCACCTCCAGATATCTATATATATATATATATATATATATATATATAATATAATCAGCCTTGAGTATGGTAAGTCTCTCCCCATCCAATGTAATCACACGTCTCATGTCCATGACACGCAAGATCATATCTAATGCAGCAAGTCATATGATAGCTCTGGATATAAAAAGTCTATGTCTCGAATCCTGTAACCTATACAGAATCACCATGAATGACTCAGGAAGATTCTGTCTCATGAACAGTGTTAGGTGTCCTATGGTATGACGTACTTGATAATGCAAGCACGAAGATATATAGGGTCGTGATATCAATCTCTAGGTGACGTTAAACAACTCCGCGTACGGCATTGGCACCCGAATATTATCCGGACGCTAAGCAATGTCATACGGTCCTAGGTTGAACAGATATATCAAGAGTATATATATATATGTACAAAGAACTCAAACAAATACTACAACAGGAATCACTGCAAGTTGGCAAGGTACGCTTGCCTGGTGTTTGGATTCCAACAGTTGCTTCGGTATTCATGGAGTCTTCAAGTACTCCTCCGGTTACTGAAATAAAAACTACCATCATATTCAGAAGATATCAAATAGCTAGAATTGCCTGTCCATAAGTCCAATTTGGACACAGGGGCAAAAAGTGACAGTTCTGGTCAAAGCGAGGTCCACATGTGGCCCACTTCGCACCAAAAAATGTGCCAGAGATAAAGTTCTCCAAAATCATCAAACTTAGTGTCTACAAGTCTAGAACGACGATACGAAACCAACAGAATGTCCAGAACTGGATTCCGATGAGCCGGTCACAAAATCGCCCGTCAAGTAGAACCGTAGGGCCCATGATACGAAATTTTGTCAACGTTCTCAGAATCGAACCAAACTTGGGTCACGGGACCAGAAAAATGCTACGAATCTGATGGCGCAAGTTTCGATTCTAAACGAAAAGCACAAATGAAATTACAACGAGTTTTAGAACATGGCCGATACGGGGCGTTGTCGACGGATACACGTTGATTCCAGTGTGCACGCACATCCAAATCAACTTTTGCGAAATCCCACACGTCCGTATTAATGGTGCGCACCTTTTGGTAAAATTTGCACACGACCAAGTCGCCTCGTTTAGCGGGGCGCACCCAGTTCCGAGAAAAATTAGATTTTTAAATACCAAGTTTTTGGTCATTTTCACCCTCGAATAAATTATAATCTACAACACTATAAATTAAACTAATTATAGGGTTTAAAACTTGGTTATAAGGTCTAAATTATTGTTCAAGTAAATTTTAGAAATAGTTAATAGGTTGCACGCAAAACGGTCGTGAACTTGCGAGTTCGGTACAATTTTTGAATTTTCAGAAATGGAGGTTTTTTCTTGTTTTTGCGTCGCGGTTTACGACCGACACAGGACGCGATACCCCGAACGAATTACACGGGTTTCGAGGGGGTCATGCGGTCTACGCGTAGGATTCGCCAGAACAGAAATCGGATCAACGTACAGGGAGATACAAGGTTGGGAAGGGGTATACCTCGCTGTTCGTGAACTGGGAGGCGCGGCGTGGCTCGGCGGTGGGGCACGGCGACGGCGGCGATGTTGCTATGCTGCGGCGGCGCTGGGATGTTTGGGGAGGGTCTTCGCCGGTGGCAGGGGCTCGGCAGCGGGAGCTCGGGGTGGGCCGGCGGAGTCGGGGCAGGGGTTGGCGGTGGTGGCTGCAGTGTAGGGGGCTCGGGGGGTCTTGTATAGATAAGGGGAGTGGGGGAGCGGGAAGGCCGGAACGAGGGGGGGGAGATCGTGGGGGTCGGGCCGGGGATCGTGGGCTGTTGGCCGCGTGCGGGGCGGGCCGTGGCCGGTGGAGCGGGGAGCGGGGGTCATGGGGAATGGGTTAGGGTTTAGCGGGTCGGGTCCAGACCCGACCCGTTAGGTTGGGGTTTGGTTCAGTTGGGTTTAGCCCAGTTTGGTTCGGTTCAATTAGGTCCGGTTTAACCCGGTTTAATTAAAATAGGGGTTTTTAGCCATTTAAGAATAGTTTTTGAGCCCAATAAATTCCAGAAAAATTACACATCTAATAATTAAATATACAACAAAAAATATAATTTTTGTAATATTTTAATAATTAGTTTAATACATAAAAAATATTAATCCCAGAAGGACCTTTTTAATAATTAATTAAAATTTACCAAAAATCCAGAAAAAATCATTTTTAAAGATTTTAAAAAAAAATAGGTTGTTACACTTATTGTTTAGAACATCCAGTGAGTGTAAGCGAGGGTCAAAGGACAGCCATCGAAGCATCTCCAAATATATCTGGAGGCACCAAGAACAAATACGAAAGCAAATTTGAATAATCATGAAAGCGACTTTGAATACTCGCGGAAGCAAACTTTGAATAAACATCGAAGCGACGATGACTAATCGTAATGAAACTATGAATAGTCACTGAAGCAACTATGCGTCTTCGCGGAATCAACTTTGAGCAATTGCGGAAGAAACTTTGATTGAGATAAATCGAATCCAGGGACGTAAAGTCGTGCTCTGATACCAATTTGTCACGCCCCGATCTCCCGCAAGATCGATTACCCTCGCTGGACGTGAAATTACCACGCCAACACTCCTGCAGAAAATTGTTCCCATCAAGTCGTGATGTCGTACAAGCTTGGGTTTGCGCTTGTACAAGGCAAAAAATCAACAATCTTTGGTTATCTCAGAAACAACAATATTATAACAGAAGTAAACAAACAAATTGAAGTCACAATAAGATATAAGAAAAGTATCTCTTTTATTGATATTGAATAGATTACAAAGCTCTCAAATAGCCAACTTGAATTACATGCCCTCTAGGCTTACAATGAACTTTGCCAACTCGGCTTACAACATTATTGGTACAACTATTGCCATGTTCCACACATTATGCCCTTTATAGTAGAAGTCATCATTTCCGAGAGAAGAACTTTTGCACACCCAATCGTCCTGCGATGCCTCCAGGCTTGTTAAACTGTGTCTACGCACCTGTGAACCTGAATTGTTGTCCACAAACGTGGGTCAGTACTCCAAATGTACTGGCGAGAGGGCTGACCCCACTGCCATAAAATTGACACTAAGTAATCATGTTATAGGAACATTATTAAGTGTGATCTTTATTTGTTGCCTTAGGGTCCATTTTAGTTCATAACGACAATAATGTAAAGCACGCATGCAGTAATTTGTAAGGAATAATACAATAACATATTGTTGTTCATAACTAAGGAAATCTTAAGCAGGCATATGGATCATATTCAAAAGGAACTTAAAGCATGCATATATTTATTATCATTAGAAAATGTAAAGCATACAAGTTATCACCCTTTGGTGATTTTTACCCATGGTCGTTTAGCCATCCCTGTAAATAAGTAATAATTTACTCTGCATGTATAAGACATTATTAGTATGCACCCTATCTACATGATGGTCACTAACTTCGCGTCATCTTGGACTTCGTGGCTAGACGGCTCCCCTCCCTAAGGGTAGCAAGCCAAACCAGAAGGTTTTTGAATCGCCCGTGATATCACCTCAGCACGCTGGAATTCGACGTCCTTCTCAGCGCAGGAAGCTGTAGAAGCATAAAAAATCTATAGTCATGCAGCTTACATGCAGGCCGCAACTTTATGCTGAAGACATGCCCATAGTCATCCCCATGCGGCCTGGACAGACAAAGAGAGCCGAGTCATATAACATGCCCTCTGACATGGCCTCCAAGTGTCTGCCATAGTTCCAATCAAAGCACTTCTGGCCCTGACTACCTCAAAAAGTGTGAGAGAGACAGTGATATACAATCCGACAGAAAGGTCACATCAGGCATCAATGACTTCGTCAGAACTCATATAGCACGTATGCGGCTACATGACCCATGCAGTCTCACCAACATTCGGCCAGAGTGTCCATTCAACCACGGCACAAACGAGAGCACCTATGCGGCTACATGACCCATGCGGTCTCGCCAACATGCGGCCAGAGTATCCATTAGACCAAGACCCAAACGAGAGCACGTATGCGGCTACATGACCCATGCGACCTTGTCAACATGTGGCCTAGTTATTGTGCGGTCTCAAGCTCACAAGATTTTTTTGTTTCAACTGTAGAGATCTTCGCACAATTGGTGCTGACTACGTGATCAGCTGACCAAGTCACGCCTACAACGGGTTGATAACAACCCCGAGATCGCATCAACAATATATCTCAACCAAGGCCACGTGGCAATCTGACCATGGCTTGCGGCAACAGTTGCAACCGTATTCTGTTGAAGGAGCCTTATGCGGACACTAAACAGAGGCATATGCGACACCCATAGCCCATCAGCACGATGGCTATAAATATGAGCAGATCTAGAGAGCTTGGGCATTGAGGTGATAGTGCCTGGAGTTGAGATACAGATGTGGGGACTGCAGATTCAGTCAGAGTTGGTAGACCGGATCATGGCTACACAGTTTGAGGATGAGTCCCTGAGGAGCATCAGGGTGCAGGATCAGATTGGATTATCAGATGATTTTACCATTGCTGATGATGGTTCATTGCGGCACGGTACCAGGTTGTGTGTGCCGAGTGGGTCATTGCGCGAGGAGGTTCTTCAGGAGGCGCATCGATCCCAGTACTCTATGCATCCAGGTGCCAACAAGATGTATAGAGATCTGAGAGAGCATGTATGGTGGTACGGGATGAAGCGGGAGGTAGCACGCTTCGTATCCCGATGCTTAGTGTGCCAACATGTGAAAGTGGAGAGGCAGAGGCCAGGAGGGTTGCTCCAGCCGTTACCCATTCCGGAGTAGAAATGGGAGCATGTGACCATGGATTTTGTTTCTGCACTTCCCCGTTCTCCAGGAGGGAAGGATGCGATTTGGGTCATCGTAGACAGGTTGACCAAATCGGTCCACTTTCTACCATTCAAAGTGGGTACGTCTACGGAGAGACTAGCAGAGATGTATGTGCGCCAGATAGTCAGACTGTATGGAGTTCCTGTGAGCATAGTATCAGACCGGGACAATCGCTTTACTTCGTATTTATGGAGGAGTCTGCTGACTAGCTTGGGCACCCAGCTCAAGTTTAGTACTGCATATCACCCACAAACAGATGGTCAGTCAGAGAGGACCATTCAGACACTTGAGGACATGCTTCGCACTTGTGTTCTGGATTTCAGAGGCTCTTGGGAGGATCACTTGCACTTGGTAAAGTTTGCTTACAATAACAGCTACCAAGCCCGTATCGAGATGTCACCATTCGAGGTGTTGTATGGACGAAGGTGTCGTACTCCGTTATCATGGGATGATGTAGGCGAGAGAGCTTTGCTTGGCCCGGAGATGGTGGTTGATGAGGCGGAGAAGGTCAAGCTCATTAGAGATAGACTTTGGGTGGCGCAAGACAGGCAGCGGCATTGGGCCGATAGCCACCGGAGACCTTTGGAGTTCGAGGTATAGCTTAGAATCTAGATTTTGTTCTTGTGTTTGCTTGTGATTGCTTGTTTTAGATTAAGTGTTGAGACCTTGTTCGTGCTAGGTTGGAGATTTGGTGTTCCTGAGGATTTCTCCGACGCGGGGCACTATTCGCTTCGGTGGAGGCGGGAAGCTTAGCCCACGTTTTGCCGGACCCTTCAACATCCTTGAGAGGGTCGGCGCTGTGGCGTATATGCTAGATTTGCCGCCTACGCTAGAGGGAGTTCATGATGTGTTCCACGTGTCGCAGTTGAGACGGTACGTGGCAGATCCCAGTCACGTATTGGATCACTCAGAGATCGTGGTGGGCCCTACTCTTAGCTATCCAGAGCAGCCGGTGGAAATTCTGGATCGGCGGGAGAAGGCGTTGAGGAACCAGACTATTCCCTTGGTTCGTATCGCGTGGAGGCATCACTCTCCAGGTGAGTCAACCTGGGAGAGGGAGGATGAAATGCGCGAGCGATACCCCTATCTTTTCGAGCCCTGAGGTATGGTTCTTTTCTTTCCCTTGCATTCCTGTCCTAGTTTCGTCTTTTAATTTCGAGGACGAAATTATTTTAAGGAGGGTAGGCTTGTCACTACCCAATTCTAGAAAATAGGATTTTTTTTTAATTTGGTAAATTGTGTATTAATTATAAATAATTATATTTATATTTAATTGTTGGTTGTATTATTTTTTATTAGTTGTTTTAGGGTTTTGGCTAGTCTGGACCTATGTCAACCCTAGTGGACCCATGTCAGACCCAACCAATACCCTTGTCAGACCTATTTTTGGGTTTAGGATAATTATTATATTTTTATTTTAGTTAGTTGGGTTATTTTGGATTAGTTGGAGAGTGTTTAATGAACCCTAAACCTAAACCCTATTTTTGGATGACTAATTAGGAGGGTGTTTTAGTCATTTTTCATTAATGTAACCTATTTCTAACACTTGGCCGACCCTTTTCCTAACCGTATTCCAGACCTGGCCGAACCCCCCATCCCTCTTCATTCCTTCTTCTTCTTCTTCTTCTTCTTCTTCTTCATTCTCTATTTTCTTCTTCTTCCTTCTTCCAACAAGTTTCAAGTAAGTATTTCTTCATTTCTTCTCTTTCTTCTTCTATTTCTTCCATAGATGTTAACCCTAACCATTTACTTTTCTCTAACCTAGGTGTGTAGAGCCTAGACTTAGTGTAGAGGCTTGGCTTGGAGGCTTGAGGGTGGTGATTTCAAAGGTTTTGGAGATTTTGGCCTTGGGATTCCAACTCCCAAGAGGTAAACCCTAACTTTTCTCTTAGCAGTTGCTATTATATAGTGTAATTAGTAGTTTAGAACCTTCCTAGACCTTAAGGTAATCCGTGGAAGAAAGTTAGAACTTGTGTGGTTGTGTTTGGAGACTTTGACATTAGATTTTGTGTCAATTTTGGATGAAATCCGAGATTGGCCCAATTTTGGGTGATGCCCTAGGTTAGACGGACCTAGGTAGACGTACGTAGATGTATTGAGGGTAAGTACGTGTCTCCGTTCGGACATGTGAGGTCGTGTCGCGAAGATTTGGGCATTTCAGGCAATTTGGGGGTTTTTGTCGTCGTAGGTTCTATGTGCGTGCGCATTTTTGCCACGGACCTAGAATCGACGAGTTAGTATTTTTTTAGGTTTTAGACATCGATTAGAACCCGTGGATAAATTTTGAGCCAATTCCGAGTAGGTTTGGTGTGCATTTCACTAGATTTCGCGAACCGCACTCCACGTGTTCGTCGAAATGACCGAATGGCCATTTCGACTTGGTTTCTAGGTTTCGGGCTAGTGCGCGCATTGGTTTAGGTTCGGAGAGTGTGTGCTAGAGTTTTCGAGTTATATTTTATATATTTATATGTATTTATTGGTGTTTGGGTCGTTGTGCGTGCGTTGGTGTTGTGTGTTGTGTGTTGTGTGTATGTATGTATATATGTATGTATATATGAGTCTATATATATATATATATATGTATGTGTGTCTATATATATATATATATATATGTGTGTGTGTGTGTGTGTGTGTGTGTGTGTGTGTGTGTGTGTGTGTGTGTTTGTATATGTATATGAGTGTATATATGTATTTGTGTAAGTGTATCTATATATATAAGTGGGTGTGTTTGTATATATATATATATATATATATATATATATATATATATATATATATATATATATATATATATGAGTATGTGTATATATATATGTATATATATATGTGAGTTTGTGTGTGTGTGTGTGGTGTGTCGAGAGGGATGTGAAGTGAGCTGGGCACAGCATCGGGTGCAGCAGAATTAAAGAAGGCAGCAACATCTAGCTAAGGGAGAGCAGCAGTAGCTGCTGTGCAAGGGGAGCAGCGAGAGGGGAAAGAAGGCAGTGGCAGCTAGCAGTGCAGCGAGGTGGCAGTGGCAGAGAGCTAGCAGTGCAGCGAGAAGTCAACATGTGCAGAGAAGCGCAGCAGCAGCAATCCAGCAGCAGCATGGCGAGGTAGCAGCGGGCACCAGCGTATCAGCAGTAGCTTGAGGCGTATGCAGTAGCACCAGTAGCAGTAGGTAGTAGCGCAGCAGTGAGAGAGAGGGCTAGAGCTATATGTATTTGTATATATAGATTAGTATAGATATATATAAGTAGTTATATATATATATATATATATATATATATATATATATATATATATATATATATATATATATATATATATGCTAGATAGGTAGCTAGATGAGTAATGTTAGAGAGGGGTAGTGGATATCTCAATACCTTGAGATACCCAAGGTATTGAGTATCGGGGTAAGGTTTTTGAGCATTTGCCTAGGAATAAGTTTAGAGTTACTTTTATATGTATTGGTGTATATATTTACGCGTGTGAGCATAGGTGTCAGTGGGTATAGGCGGGGTGTGTAGCTTAGGTGGAGGTATCGGATACCGAGGGTATCCCGGTATCTCAAAGAGGCGAGTTTGAGGGTTTACTAGCTTAATGAGCTAGTTTTGACCTAGAATTTTAGGGGCACCCTAGTTTGACCTAGTGTTGACCATAATTGCCCCCGTTGACCATAAAAGTCAATATTTGACCTAGTTTTGACCCAGAGTTGACTTTTTGGACCCCAGGTTGACTTTTTGACCCAAATTTTACCGGTTTGACCCGTTCGACCTAGAATAATCCTATAACCTTATTTTTTTTAGTTATTTTATATCAGTTTAACTCTTTAGAACCCCATTTAACCTTGCTTTTCATAATAGGTTCTTGCGACGCCAGTCTGGATCTCGATCCTCATCAGTTGCTCAGGACGTCAGGCGAGTACCTACCTCTGATCGTTTTTATTTCATGATAGCGTTTATATCACCTGTTCTAGAACTGTAATACTTGATTCTGACACATTGTTTCACGAGCTGGTACTAGTGGATCCCGTCATGAGATGTTATCCCCCTTACCGTGTTCAGCGGGTACTCTATCACGTGTATTTTATCATGTGCTTCGGGTATTGATTCTCATGTGCTATCATGTGCTTCATGTGCTCTCGCCTTCATGTGCGTGAGTTATTTATCATGTACGTAGCATATTGTGGTTGGATCCAAGAGTATTAGTGGGGGAGGGGAGTAGGAGTTGGTTATGTGATCAAATCCAAACAGTATTCATGTGTATGTCGGTTATGCAACTCACGCATAACGGAGTTATCGTAGATTATTCATGTGCAACCTAAGTCGATCACATAACGAACTTGTGCTCAAGGCACTTAGCTAGTATTTCTATTTTCTCACATGCAGTTACTTCTCTACTTGTATTGTTCTCCAGATTTACATTGCAATTACTTTATCTGCTCCACCATGTATTTATTTTCCTGTGCATCTTGTATACTTTTCTATTGCTAGTCATATACACCTTACCATGTATTTGGAGTTACTTTCAGAGTTATGTACTTCTCTCCAGTCCTGACTGAACATATTTTTTTCCAGAGGATCCTGAGAATTTTTGCCCGATATTCTACGGGCCAGGTGTCGATGAGTGTTGTGACCCGGAGATTGAGGAGGAGCCCGTCGAGGAGACGCCGTTAGCACCCTAGTTAGCTAGATGAGTTTTCCTGGGTTGTTCCCAGTTGATATTTTGGATGACTGTATTTATTATTTTGTTACTTTTGTGATGTTGTAGACTTTAGACTTGGACTGTATATTTGGATATTGTACTTGCTCTTTGGTTCTTGTTTCTTTGTGATATCTTATCGTACTTTTACTCTTCCCCTAGTTATTGTGATTGAGTATTCATATATATATTGCGTGGTTGCCCTCCTTTTGGAGAGGTTATATTGACTGGTCATTGTGAGATATAGATATTGTGACCTAGAACGGACCTTTACAGCGTTCTACCGCTGATTCTGCGGCGTAGGCTGGACGTACCCACGACTCATGCCCGATTTTTCGGGTGCGGGTCGTGACAATGTGATTCTAAAATACCAAAATTTCTATCTTTCTATTTCGTTAACTTTCGAGTCCATTCTCCTCTAACTCTTACTTTTACTTTTTTTTTTCTTGATCTCCCTCTCTAGTGGAATACGTCAAGGATCTATAAACCATAGCGGCAACCGTTCTAACCTTCGTCAACGTCAATGATCATGACCCTAACATCCCTGTGATGACCCAGGCTTCCGCGGACAACCTCAACCTTAACGTACCTACCTCATTTGTTGCATAGTCACGACCTCGTTATTGTTTTGCATTTTCTATCTTCGTACCTACAAGAGATGTCGCCAAACAATTGATTCGTTTATAGATCCATTGTGATTTGATGTTGACAACAATTAATTTATTCATTTTAAGGTATTTTTCATTATTTTATTTTTAAATGTTTATGACTTTTTTGAAATTGAATAAATGTTTGTTCTCTTTTATCGTAAAAAGAACAAACAATTTTTTTTGGGTAAAAGGCTATTATTTTTTTGATATTATTTATTATGATCAAATTTGTTTTTAAAAAAGATTCATCTTAAATATGATCTTCTCTTGATGATAACATTTTTGTTTATTTTTAGGTATTTTTCATTATAATGTTTTTTAAATGTTCATGATTTTTTTTGGAATTTACCAAGATTACTAGAAAGAAAAAAAAAATTATGTTTTGGGTAAGTGGTTGTTTATCAATTTATTTTGATCAAGTTTGTCACTGAAAATTGATTTTGTAAACTTTAGTATTATATTCTCTTGAAGATGATTTTTTGTTAATTTTTTTTATAGATATTTTACATTGTTTTGATTTTTTAATTGTTCATAATTTTGTTAAATTAAATATGATTATAAATATTTGTTCTCTTTTGTTGTCGTAGAAGAAAAAAATTATTGGTAAATGGTTGTTACTTTTGAGATCTTAAATTTATTTTGATCAAATTTGTCTTTCATTATTTTTCATAAACTTGATATGATCTTCTCTTGAAGATGGACATTTTATTCATTTGTTAGGTATTTTTCATTATTTGGTTCTTTTAAATATTCATAATTCTTTTGAATAAAATATGAATATTTGTTATCTTTAAAAAAATAATTTATGGGGTAAATTGTTCCTTCTTGAAGAAGAAGATCCACACCACACACCACACCACACCATCATAATTTCTTTTAAGATAGTAAGATTAGTTCTCTACTTCATTCCTCATCTATCCACTACTTTGCTCTCTCATATTCTTTGGACTTCTTGTCATCCGACTTGATCACAAATTTTATTGATGGATCCTAAGACATTGTACATTGAGATAAACCAACATAAATCTTCACTCATTGGTCGAATACGGAGCTTGTGAGTTGAGGGAGAATCATTTGAACAACTGTAGGATGGGACCATACCATGGCATGAGGAAAAAAATAAATTTTAAAAATAAAAGCTCTAAAAGTATGATATGAATTTAAAAGTAAAATATATAGTATCATATATAAAAATTTATGTTCTTACGAAATCATTGTCAAGAATCACAATTTATCATGACAGCGACTATGAAATTACTGTATTTTACCTGAAATTGCGGTGACTGTTCTGAAATCAGAAACACAACATATTTTTACAAGATTTCAACTACATAAACTCAAATAAGAACTCATGAGTTGAACTTGAAATAAAAATATGACAAATTGTCAAAATTTTCAGTTTAGTTCTTTGTATTTTTGTATTTATAGACCCTTTAAAAAAGTTAAAAGATAAGATAAATGTAATTCAAAGGATGTAAATTGCATGATTTTTTAAAAATTAAGAACTCCTGAGTTCCTTTAGGAATTTTGTTTTTACAATCTATTTTGACTAACCCTACACTGACCACCACCACCACCACTACCCCAGAAAAGATTTAATGTTTCCTTTTTTAAGTTACGAAAATCAAGAAGAATATGGTACCCAATCCACCGCTCCAAGAGTGAGTAATATGTTCGTCAAAACTGCAAAATGACTCTAACCAAACCGAAGTAGACGATTTGAACTAGTTTTTGGGGATAAGAGTTCGGTTGGCGGTTTTAAATTTTTTTTTTTTTTTTTTAATTTTTTTTTTATCTTTGTAATATTACGAGATTTTGTGCACGCTGCGTTGCATGCCATTTGGATCCACTACCTCCACTTTTCACACACATATCTCTCGCGATTTGTTTTCGAAATCGTCCATCTAGTCAGAGAAGTTATAACTCTTCTCGCTGACCACAAGAACCAGAAGGGTTCGATTGAAATTTTGTAATCTGTATTTTGTTTCAAAGATTGGACACAAATCTAGAACCTCTCCAATAAAACTCATCAGCCCAACATATGGGGCATCTCTAGTGACGCGGTTTTAAGATTTGGTTTGTGGTTCGTGGAAGAGATCTCGGTTTGAATAGCACAATATAATGCCACCTCTGGTATGCTCATCATCAATCTAAGCTTGGCTCTTTATTACTATCTTTAAATCATGACGTAACTTTACAAATTCTCTAATACGTGGTTTAGAAGTTTAAGACCGAATTAACCGACTCAATAATACATTAGTTCAAACACTTGTGAGGTAATTTGGTGTGGTCCGACTTGCTAATCGTCATTCGATTTAAGTATGATTTTGAAAAATGAGTGGTTGCTTAAACCGAACATACAAAATCGATCCTTGGGTAAGTCAGACAAGCCTTCGGGCTTGAACAACCCTCCGGTTATGACAACCTCCTCAGACCCGTAAGTCCCCACTTCTCCGCCAATAGAGTATTTGCGGTCTACCCCAACTCTTATCTGTCAGTTGAAATAGCAATCCATCCGGACTATATTTTGAGTTTCCACTGGAAATGTCTCGAGTTGCTCAAGAAGAGAAACTCGAAATCCGAACTCCATGCCGCCGTTAGAACCGGAGAGTTTGACGCCGCTGCAAACCCACTCACCATCAATTTTTTGAATTTTTTTTTTTTTTTGGAATCATGGACAACGGGCAACCAAATTTAGATCCAACCTCCTGGACCGGCCCTGAGCGTACCAAATAACTCCCCCTCCCCTCTCCCCCCTTTTAGGAAAGAATTGCTGGACTTTTCTGGAGTGTACATAAGATGTTAGTATTTCATCATTATTTAGAATATAGTACTCCTGGTAAACATTCGAGTACCATTTTCGAATCATTTTGTTAACACGTGGACATGACCGTTTCTGACAATCTAAAAATCATGTATAAATACTAAAAAAACAATTAACTATTCTTAAAAAATAATATTTTTTGACATTCTAAGAGTCCTATTAATGTAATTTCTAAAAAAAATAGTTCATATTAGTAATATAATAGGAAGTTAAAATTTTTTGGCTCGTACAACTTGTACATGCTCAGAAACGATCTTGCATGTGGACCAAATGCAGTGAAATGCATGGACCAGTTTCCTCCCATTACCAACATCTTAGTGGGGACTCGCTTGCGGTGCTGGGTGTCGGTGAAAAGTATTTCTTACACATCATTCTTGACTGGAGTTCTTTTTTATCTAACTATGCTCCAAGAACGAGAGTAGATCTGCTGTCCAGTGCAAATCCTGTCCTATCTTGTCCCTTCTATTACATGTGGACCACCATCTCCATATTTACTTCCAAACTTTGTTCGAACTCACATATAACAGAAAGGAGACATGATTGGACAGAATTTACACTCGACAACAGATCTGCTCGGTCCAAGAACACAGAATCGAATTGACGGGCATGGTTCCTGACCGAGTCCAACAATTCTGAATGATGGGTCCTTGGGCCTGTCAGGTGAAGAGTTCTAAGTAGAATGTCTTGTTCAAAACATATAGGTCGAAGATCCGAATCTCAAAGCATGGACAACATTCAGAAACCATTCGTCTTGAGGACCAAATTTTGGACAGACAGCCAAAATGTAATGCTTTTATTCTCATAATGAAATTGTATAAATGATTGGGAATAGAATCATATAAAGGAAATTTGTTATAATCCTAGAACTGGGAACAAGAACAATAAAATGCTAGCAAAATAAGAAATTCCATTTTCTAATAATCTGCAAGAGGTCCATGAATGAATAGACAATATAATGTGCAATCTTACAAAATCTGAAAATTTTAATCTACATCAACAAAATGAGTCATTATGTAGGGAATACTGTCCGTGTCGTGTGTGTGTTTGAGAGAGCACAAATATAATCTTAAAGTTTCTTCATACCCTTTCAAGTTCTTTACAATTAACCATCAGTATATATGAGATACAATCTAACACTAGTCGGTAACCCTCTGTGCCAGACATTATACATGTCTATATCCCCATACGCCATTTAAACAAATTCAAGTCTTCGTCAAGTCATTGAGCAAAGAACCAAAAAATGCTCTACAGCCTACTAAGGTTGTGTCATCATCAGTTTACCGATCAATCATCTTGATAGTCTGTCTCGTCAAAGATTTCTTCCTGCATTTTAAAAGAAACAATGAGAAGAAATTTGGTTACACTCAGAAGCCAAAAAAGAATGAAACCAAAGTTACCAAACTATCAACAGTTGAGTACCTGCAATAGTTCTTCAATCACATCTTCCATAGTTATAATCCCGACAGCTTCCTCGTCTTCACTCAAAGTTGGCAGAGGCTTGTCATGGATTTGCAAAACATCAGCTGATGCATCCTTTGACCATTTTCTGCCACCCCTAGCGCTTCCCCCACTTGCACTGTGTCCGCTAGAAGGATAACTCTTCCACTTCTGTAGTGGCGTCTTAGGTTTGGCAACTTTATCATTAGCCTTATCACTGTCAATGTCCAGCTTCACGTCTTCTTTGTCAAGAACGGAGTGACAAAAGAATCCCATAAGCCAGCAATATTTGAAATTTAATTGTGTTACCAAGAGCAGAGGGTGTGTGTGTGTGTGTGTGTGTGTGTGTGTGTTCATTGAGATACTTACCACCATCCACAATTTTGACCGCCTGCTGCTCCGTAGGAAGACTCCGCTTCACGACGACTGCCATATGGCTGTGACCTTTCTGGAACTCATTTAGAATGTCATACAGAGGCATGTCCTCCAGAACTCTAGCAGGCAGCAGAAATAGTTATGTTACAAGTAAACCATGTAGCTATCAGTAAAAAAGCAAGCATGTCAAAGTTATTTGAAGGAACAGACCATTCTAGTGAAGATACCACAGTTCATTACTGACTATAAATGATAGCAGCGGAACTATTAGCTTAGTTCAGCAGAGCTGAAACTGAAGTACTTGTCACTGAAGCTCTTGTTTACAGCTTTAGGACAGATATAAATGGCAGAATTTAGGTACATTCTGGTCAAAGTTAGATTACTTCTACTTGCAACGAGTATGATTAAAGACTACAACCAAATATTGGAGAACCAATGTGTGTCAATTACTTCTTTCCATATCTGTAGATTAAAAAAGACACCCTTAAAAGGTCAAAGAAGCATTCTGTAAGACAGCTACCAGCCATGCTTTATGGACTACGAGTAACAAACATGCTCAAAAAATGAGCGTAGCTGAAATGAGAATGTTAAGATGGATAATTGGCAATATAGTGAAAGATAAGGCAGGAATGAATATTTATGGGGGTGGAGGTGGAGTCAACTGAGAATAGTAGTAGTGTTAGGTGGTTTTAACATGTGTAATATAAAACCAATAGATGCACCATTTAGGAAGAGTGAAAGGATAGTAATTAAAGCAGATGCTTTAACTAGGGATAGGTCTAAACAAACTTGGATTGAGACTTTAAAGGATAAGAAATTTGCCAACATTACACTGATGGTCCTCAACAGAGCTGAATGGGAAAAAAGAATTCAAATGGCTGAACCCAAATATATATTTATAACCAATTATAATTAAAATATATTCAAACCATATTTAAAATATTTTAATATAATTTAAAAATTAATTAATTTTTTTAATAATAATATAGTTTTTTTTTATACGTGCAACGCACGTGAACGTCACTAGTATCGGAATAGAGGCTGTTGTTGTTGTTGTCGTCGTTGTCGCCATCGCTGTTCTTGTTTTTCTATTATTCTTATATTAATTCATTGCTATCAGATTGAACAAGGTACAAGTAAAACCCTACTTCAGCCATGTTTCAGATTAAAGTAATAAGATGCGTTCAGATAATGCCATGCATAGGTATGACATGCATACCATTTGCATATATCATGCTGTAGTTCCCATGCAAATGTACGCTCATGCTCGCCCAGAGGCAGACACACACAGGGTTGTTTAATTCCTGCACGCAAATATACTACCCGCTGCTTGGTATGCTTGGTGTGTTGAACTTAATAACACAGTCTGCAGCTCCAACTGGTTTATTTTCAGCAGTTGAGCTGCAAGCAAAACAACTAATGCATTGATTAATCAAGATCTCCCATGAATGCATTCAGCGACATCAATAACCATGACTAGCTCACAAAAATGTTGGACCATTTAAAATCAAGCAGTGTACTGTATTTGGAGCTGCAGGCAGCAAACGGCTGCAGTGCAGCACCAAGTGCTACAAAATGTTGGATTGTATCTCGTTTCCAGTTGACCATTCAAAAGGTGGTGACAATATAGTTGATGGTTTAGACCCACATCGGATAGAAAGTGGGATTATGAGGTATAGATAATTGGGATTGGGATTGGTTCATGCCTTACATGAAAATTCTCTTTTAAGGCATATGTGCACAATCCAATATCGTACCTAATGAACCAAC
This sequence comes from Iris macrosiphon, assembly GCA_036927795.1. Classification (NCBI taxonomy): domain Eukaryota; kingdom Viridiplantae; phylum Streptophyta; class Magnoliopsida; order Asparagales; family Iridaceae; genus Iris; species Iris macrosiphon. The sequence continues at coordinate 223,126,156 of JAYESA010000006.1, forward strand.
TTCAGTTCGGGTCACACCACGTTCCCAACAAGTGGTACCAGAGCCCAAGATTACGGGGCGGGTTTAGGTGGCTCTAATTGGTTCGAGACGGATTGTGCTGAACGTTCATGCGTATAATCGGATTATACGGGCTCTCTTCTCAAGGTGGAGGCAATTACACGGATTGGCTTCAAAGGTGGAGACGACATGTCTAAGGTGGAGCAAGACGTTGTGGTTAGCACACAAATGATGGTGTGGATGAACGTGCCAGTTTGGTTCTGTGGTCGAACAGATCGAGATGACAATATATTGGATCTCCTTGGTGCTCGGCTGGCGGTAACGAGCAAGGTGCTCGTCTAGTGGGAACGAGAAAGGGTGCTCGGCTAGCGGGAATGAGCAAGGGTAGCCGGGGTGTACTTGGTTGCTCGGTCAGCAAAAACGAGCTAAGGTGGAGATTTTTGGATTGTATCTCGTTTCCGGTTGAGCACTCAAAAGGTCATGACAATATAGTTGATAGTTTAGTCCCACATTGGATAGTAGTGGGATCATGAAGTGTAGATAATTAGAATTGGTACAGGAGTTACATAAAAATTTCTTTTAAGGCATATGGGCCCAATCCATTATCGTACCTCATCGACCAATTTCAGCTCGGGTCACACCACGTTCCCAATACAAAGTCCAATAGATGTCCTCTACACTGGACCAAACATACCCACAAAGCATTCTGATTTGTGCCACTAACTGGAATAATCTCTCTTTCTATGCTTACAACAAGGTGGAAAAGAACCCTAGGATCACCCACCTAGCCCTAGCTCCACATAATCTGTGAGGTCCTCCTTCGTTGTATAGCCTACTCCAACACCTATACTGAGCTTGACATGCGTTAGCCACAAGTTAGCTTTAGGTACGCTGCTCTCTCACTAGTTTAACACTTCTTCCCCGGAAGTCCATCCTTTCATCCGCCCTCCCCAACCCGACACCTCCCATTCTCGTTGCACCTCCATAGTAGCTCAAACGAAACACTGAATTTGTGTACTTCCTTTTCTTCTGCGAATATTTCCATATTCCACTTTTTGGAGCTTGGCAATGTCCTGTACAATCTTCACAGCTTACCTGCTGCAACCACCCTAACTTTTTTCCGTGGGAGAACATTCAAGGGTTCTTCCACTCCCTCTCAAAAGAATAAATAAAAAATCTGCATCTGCCACTGATCATCGGCTACTTGGCATTTAGCAGAGTTGCCCCAGACCACAAAGGAGATGGAAACTGAGGCAAAAGAGAAGTGGAAGAGGAAAATAGCCGTTGGTGAAAAAAGACGTTAACGCAGTCAGGCACTTAGAAGCCAGAAGCGAGGGCGGGAGCGGAGAAGCACGACTACTTAGAAGATTCTAAAGTTAGGAGCGTGATGGGCGCTAATAAATTTTTAATGTTTATTAATTATTGTTATCAAAACTTATAAATATCTTAATATTTATTAGAATTTATTAAGTTCAGTTCAAAATTACAGAGAGATCATTTGCATGTTAATTTTTTATAATGTCAAAGTAAGAAATCTTTAGTTTCTTGGTACTCAGATAAATGTGTATTAAAAAATTTCTAATTCCCTCCCAAAAATTTGTCCTCTTTTAAAATTATGGTCTTATTATGGGAAATGATCATGTCGCCGGGAAAACGAGCTCCCGTCCCCGAATAAATGAGCTCCCGTCATCGGGAAACGAGCTCCCAACTATGAACCGCCGAATCGAAGGTTCTTACTGAGATTTGTTGACCTCCTAGGAGTTTCTGGCTTCTAAGGTCAGGCATCCCCATATCCAACACCACCACCACCACCACCACCACATACAAAATTAGGACGGGGTAAGGATTAACCCCTTCGCTGCAAATAACTGTAATATATGTCATTAGATTCTTAGCACCATCAAAATTTCTATATTCCATTTGTATTTCCACCTTAAATTATCTTCCAAATGATATTCAAATATCTCACTAAGATTAAGGAATATTTAAATTGGACTTAAGTTTCATTAAGAAAAATAATTGTATGTATTGGATTATTTGTTGTACTTTATGTATAGTATCATGCATCACTCCTATTAAAGAAATATTACTAAGATATTATTGACGTGAGAAATACTAGAGATATGTATCATTTGGACTAAAAGATGTATCTTCTTTAATATATTGTAAGAATTAACAACTATGAAAAAGGTTGGGATTAGACAAACGTAGGAAGAATGACCTAATGGAGAAAGAAGCTAAGGGAATAGGGAATAGATAGATAATTCTTATATATGACTGAACTATTCTTATACATGAGTGTGAACTATGATATACTCGAATACATTGGAAAGAAAGACAGTAGGAATGATCCACAAGGGAAACACTGAGTATGTTGGTCTATATATGAGCGGACATTATAATAGTCAAATATAGGCCTATATATGAGTGGGCACTACATATTAGTCTCTGATCTTCCTTTGACTATTGAACAAAGTGTAAATCACAGAAGAAAAATGTCAGATTAACATTTGGACTTAAACTGCATTACAATTTCGATTAGTTGATGTCAAACAAAAATCAAATAATTTGTTGTACAATATAGGAACTCAGTGGTAGTGAAATACAAACAGTACTGTATGGTTTTCATACAAGTATAAACTTGTAGGAAAGCTCTTCAGAGTAAGCAAGTTGCAAGCTATACAATGAAGTTATAAATGTTGCAGTGTGCATTGACCGTTTTAACATTGTTGAAGTGCTATCTATTGATTTTTACTTTTATTTTCATTTTCAAGCAATAACATACCGTGGGATCTTGCGAATTGTGACATTTTTAATTGGCACCTCATCTTCAGGGTGTATGGATAGTAAGTTCTTCACCTGCAGTAGATGATTCACACTTTTAAGCGGAATGGGACGACTCTGATATCAGTCAAATTTGATGAGAATCATGTAAGTGGAACACTTAGTTTTTTTATTTACAGATGTCTACTTCATACATACACTGAGAAGCATAGAAAATGTAATAGAGGTCATAAAATTGCTGTCAATTAACTTTATAGAAAAAAATTCACAGTGCATTTAGTCTAAAAATAGCTAACTGAAAAGTTCTCAAATAATCGAATATCGACAGATATAAAAATATATGGAATAGAAAGAAGAGATCAGATTCATGATCGACAAATACTTTAAAATAACACTATAGACATCACTATAAGCAGCAGTAGGACAGTTTTTTGACCAAAAAAATAGTGAGAAACTTACCAGAATAAGTCCAATTATATTTGTTGGTTGCTCATAATAAACTGGCACCCTGCTATGTCCCTTATCCAGAATCGTGTTCATTAAATCCCTGTATAATTTATTACAAAAATGATGGCATTGTCACAATACACAAGACAAAGTATAGAATGTCTTCGGATTCTCAATAAATATTTGGGGGTGGCTGACCTGTCAAGTTTTGCATTGACGTCAACTGCAAAAGTTTCAGATAGAGGGGTCATTGAATCTCTTGCTGTTTTTGATCCAAGCTCAAGTGCTCCAGCAATGATTGTCGTCTCGTCATGGGTTAGCTCTCCACCTTTTCCAGCCTATTTACAAATCAACACACCAACATATAAAGAACAGAAACCACAAATAAAGATATTGGGTAACAATTACTGTTTCCAGTCCAAGCATATATTCCAATGCTAGACTGATATTCTATACTACTCTAAAAAAGGGTACAACCTAGACCATGTTGATAATTTGGTAAGCCCCCTTACCCAGGAGAGCAAGTGTCCTTTTGTGCAACTGCATGTGTGCATATGAGAAAACACTACAACATAAATCTGATCTTAGATTCAACAGTGTCGAGAGTATGAAAGGGACTTTAGTCCCACATCGGATAGAATTGAAGAGAGAGGGGTTGGCCCCTCCTATAAATATGTAGCTCATCACATCAATAAAGCAAAGCAAAATATTCTACCACATTTCAACTTGGTATCAGAGCCACCCCTCCTCTTTTCTTTCTCCAAATCCTAACCCTAATCCCCCTCCCCTCTCCCACATCCCCCCCCCTCTCCTCCCATCCCCTCCGCCCCCCTTCCCCTCCTCTCCACCTCCGCACCCCCCCCCCCGCCCCCTTCCGGCAGGCTGCTGCGGCTGTTTCGCGGCTGCCCGCTGCCGTCTTAGGTGCTGTTGTGACTGCTCGGCAATCCGGCAACCTCGATCGACCTCAATCTCGATCTCGGCGAGCTCGGCGATCTTCTTCCCTTCTTTTTTTTTCTGAAGTTTGTAACTCGGTTCTGTCCGTATGCAATTGCGATTGCAGGGAAGAACGAGAAAATTGGTTTTCTGATTATTGCTTTGTACAAGTCAGTTGTAATCGGGATATTAATTATATAGTTGCTAGTTGGGTCGAGGTATATCAGTGAGGGAATTTTTGTGTGACCCCTGATCTCGACTACAACTGTCGTCTCGTGAGGTCATGCGGCCTCGGGTCGAAGCCTTGCACGGGACATGAGCAGTGGCTCTCAAGGACACCGCTGCCGCTGAAGGAAGATCAGTAGACGAAGAGAGGACGAAGATCAGAGGTAGAGACGACCTAGATCTGCCGCCGCCTCACTGATGACAAAGAACAAGGAGAAGACAATGGAGACGATCTATGGCAAGCTGACGGCCCAAGAGATGAAGGCTTTGGTAGACGATCTCTTCTCCAAGAGGTTGACCGAGACTAGCTCCCGTGCTGCACACGCTGATGTGGATCATTCACCGTACAAGATGAAAAAATTGGAGAAATCGGAGATAAAGTTGGAGGAAAGTTGGAGAAACTGGAGATAAAGTTGGAGGGCACTTCCAACTACTTGAAGTGGTCGCGTCAGGCGATGCGAACTCTGAAGGGAAGAGGCTTGATAGGCTATGTGAATGGCCAAACCAAGGCACCTGAAGATCACTCCTCACGGGAGTTTGCTATGTGGAAAATCGTCAACAATGTGGTAGCTGGATGGTTGACAGCTTCATTGACCGACAAAGTATCGGGCAATGTGGAAGTGATGGAGGGTGCTGATGACATTTGGAGGACGCTAAAATACATGTACTCAGGGTCGGACAACCCTATGAGGGTCTTCCAACTACAAGATGAACTTGATAAGGTGGGCCAAGAAGATCACATCATCTCTGAGTACGCGGCTCTGCCGAAAAAGTATTGGTTAGATCTCGACGACTATGATCATATTGACGTGGAGGATGAGCAAGTGGAACCGGCATTTGCAAAACATTATAAGAAGTTCATGGAGTATGTTTCGCGACAGAGGATGATGAAGTTTCTAAAGGGACTCAACCCAGCATTTGAGCAGAGGATGAATGCCCTACTTGTACAACCCAGGCTGCCATCACTGTAGGAGGCCATAGCTGCTATGGCACAAAAAGATGCACGATTGAAGCTGATGCCTAACAGCACCAACTCTCCGGAAAAAAACCCAGCCATAACAGTTTTTAACCCAAATTCTTCCGGAGAGGGAGGATGCTACAACTGTGGAGACCCTGGACACTTCATCAGATTTTGTACGAAACCCCTGAGAGGCCAGTCCAGCGGACGCTGATGCGGCCGTGGAGAGCGTAGAGGTGGCAGAGGAGGCTATATTGGTGGCAGAAGTAATCATTTTGGAGGGCACAAGGTAAATCTGACAGAAGAGGGAAGTGAAAATCAGTCACCTGGAATAACCCCTAGTAAGAGAAATGCTAGAGATGTGGAGGAGCATGAGGCTTGGATCCGGCGACAGTCAAGCCACCACCCCTGAGGCATCTCGCCATGTCACGGGTTCTCATGGTGAGTTCCAAGAATACACTTACCTGACAACGCCTGAAAGCATTCAGACTGCTGATGGTACTGCCAGACCCATTCTGGGTAAATGCACGGTTGAATGCACCACTTCCATGACCCTTACTGATATCTTACATGCTCCATCTTTTTCTGTTAATCTTTTGTCCATTAGTGCCATTATTCTTCAACTTAATTGTACTGTTTCCTTTGACATTCCTAAGGTGACTTTTCATGAGAAGGAAACAGGAAGACGGCTGGGGACTGACACTTGACATAAGGGACTATGGTACTTGGACAGGGGTGGACTGGATGCAGTACTAGCGTCACTGGTGGAGGAAGCACAACCGGAGGAGCCACGAAAAGCTGTAGAAGCAAAATTATTACTTCAATATCAGCGCATAGGACACTTCATTCAGTCTACTGAATCGGATGTATCCATCTATGTATCAAAAGGCTAATAAACTAAAGTTGGTTTGTGATGCTTGTGAGCTTGAAATATATACCAGAAGCTCTTATGTGAGTTCCGAAAATAGAAGTTTAGCTGCTTTTGATATGATACACTCAGATGTATGGAAACCTTGTCCTACAACTGGTGTTAATGGTTTTAAATGGTTTGTCATCTTTATTGACTAATACACTCGTGTCACCTGGGTAGTGACGTCTTTGCATATTTTCAAGATTTTTATCGCAGTTACAACCCAGTATAATGCTAAAGTGGAGATTTTGAGATCTGACAATGGGACAGAATACACAAACAAGAGTATTGAAGATTACTTATCAACCCATAGGATACAGCATCAGACTTCGTGTGCCTATACATCAGCACAGAATGGCGTGGCAGAACGGAAGAACAGACACATGTTGGAAATAGCACGAACAATGATGTTTGTCATGAATGTTCCTACACACTTGTGGGGGCATGCTGTGTTGACGGCTGCATATCTCATCAACAAGACGCCAGTGCTGACTTCACTTCAAGAGGACCACCTGTCCATCTGTCTGCAGCTTGATGCGAGTCTCCTCCTGGATCATGGCTGAAATAGCCTCCTCAAGTGTAGGGATCTTCGGTTGGGCTAGAAGTAGTGCTGTACTCTAAGCAAACACTGCGGCCAGCCCCTTAAGAAACTTCATCGTCCTCTCCTGCAGAGATACCTGTCTCTCCTTACATTTCGGGTCCTCGTAGCTCGTCCGATGAGGAGTGATCGTAATCCAACCACAGAAGCTCCAACTCCGTGGCATACTCCTGCACCGTCTTCTCCCTGTACGGTGTTGTCGATCTCCCCCTTGATCTGAAAAATCCTCAAGTTATTCCCCACACCATCGTAGGTCCTCCTCAACTTCTCTCACACGTCCTTTACTATCTCAAGGCCATCCACTGTGGCGGCGATCGACTAAACTAAAGAATTGAGAAGCCAAATGTATATCACCATATGAGTGGACTTCCACTCGTCGCGTCCTGCCGAGCCCTCATCTGGCTCTGTCTTCTCTTCTGACAAAAAACCCTCCAGGTTTTTTCCTGCGAGGGTTCTCCTCACCCGTCGTGACCAACTCAGGTAGGTGGCCGGTCCATCAAGCTTCAGATCGATGGAGGGAAGCTCCAACTTCGCCGGTGTTTGTATCGCGCTCTCACCAACCGACAGTTTCATTAGCTTCATCAACGTTGCGTCCTCCGCAGGGTCCAACTTCTTAATGATCTCCTCCATCGATCATCCTCTTCTCTGATTACCTCACATCCGTCCCACGATTCACGTTCGTCCTCTCCAAGACCCGATCATGCCTCTCCCCCATTGGATCTAGGTCTTCGATGTCAACGTCCGGAACGACCAGCGGGAGACGTCAGGAACCGCGGCAGAAGGCTCTTGCGGGCTCTGCAGGAGTCGCGGCTTCGCGGTGGTGGCGAAAGTGTGGTGGCGGCGGCGACGACAGTGGTGGTGGGCGAGCGGTGCAGCGGCAGCGGCGGCGACTAGGGTTTATGCTCTGATACCATGTAGAATATTTTTGAGTTCTTTTTTTTTATTAATGATCTCTTCGATATATATATATATATATATATATATATATATATATATATATATAGCCTTACAACCCTCTATTTTACATAAAATCCCCTAATACATTCTAATATAACAACAACAAAAATATATCAGAGAGATAAATAGCCATAGGATTCTCCCCAAAAAAAGATTTCCCTATTCTAAGAAGCACAGACTAAGAAACTCCAAAAATTTGGGCTGGGAGTATCCGACACGTATTGGGCACAACCCGGACACTCCAAAATACACTAGAACACACTAAAATAGGTGTCGTACCCGTGTCATTGTGTCCTTACCATGCCGTGTCATCTGTGTCCGTACAACATAGCCCCTGTGCAATTGTGGAGCAATAGATGTACCCAATAGAAGAAGTGAGGATATTGGTTAAAGAAGCTGCCACACCTAGGGTAGTCTTAAACGAAGTTGGATTGAGATTGTAAAGAATGATATGGTTTCATTAATGTTGCATAGCAGAGCTGAGCTGAAGAAAATGATTCAAAAAAGTCTGACTTAAAATTTCGGAATAAAGACTTTGTTGTCATTAAATGGTCATACATTAAATTCCATTAAAGTCCCCTACCCCTGCACCCCCAAAAGAATGTAGTTCAGGGTAGTGATCTGTTAAAAGAAGTGATGTGAGCAATCCACACTAAGCCTCAATAGCTGAGGGTGGTTATCTGCAATTAATGTAGGTCCAGTCTATATGCTATTACCATAGTCTTAAAAGGTAATGAGCGAGAAATTTGTATGTAACTAGACATGCTTTCAGTTTTTAATATTACATGAAAAATGAAAAACAAAAAAAAGCTATATGTGCTGTGCACAGGTACAGAAAAATTACCTCATTCCCGTGCAAATTTACCAGCGTTTTCAGCTCAGCCCTACGAAAAAGGGCTGCATGACCATCTCCAAGTAGATAGTCCAACAACTAAAAACATCAACATGTATAAATAATTATATATTGGGTTACTCCTAAAGAGAAGGATTAATAAGTTGAAAGACTAATTGAATATTACCTTGCTAATTGGATACGCAACAGGAAAACAGATCCAAACAAGTACACGAACTATTGGTGCTACCGCTGCTCCAATCGCCAAACCATACCGTGAACAAACAGACTGTGGGATTATCTGCTCTTATAAACAGATATATGTAATTAAATATAACAGAAGAATTAGAGGACATAAATTTACTTTAGTTGAATCATATATTCATCCCAAAGTAGTATGGTCCCCATATGAACTTTCAGATATGGTCAACTCACCTCTCCAAACAAAAGTATCAAAGTCACTGAAATCAGAATAGCACCCCATGCCGTAACCAAGCTATCAAGAAAAATGGGGAGAGTCTACAGCCAAAAAAAAAACAGACTATTTAGTAGAAATCCAGATTTGCATTAGACACAGATTATAATGATATTTTACCTCCATTGCTGCAGCATTGCAGATTAGAAGAGTGCAAAGCAGCAAATGCTGTTTTCTCACAACTGGCAATATTTTTTCTGGCAATAACAAAGATAAAAAGAGTCTCGTTAGCCCAGCATATACAGCACTAACAAGCAAAACGTTACTGAACATCAGAGACATGCAAATGCAAGGTTGAAAGTACCATCAAAGTTATGTTGCCCAACAGCGTACATGACTATTGCACAAGAGGAGGGAACATTTAGGGTGTCCACAACAGATTGCTTAATGAAAGAAATTAAAACAATTGATGCTATCAAAGATACCATTTTTACCTATCTATTAAAGATTAATAGTACTTAATGAAATAACTGCAAAGTCCTCCCATGTATGTCTCTTGATATGTGTGATATCCTTTATTGAGTATCAAGTGTTAATTTGATTGCTTACAGCTGTAAGCAATTAGCTAACAATGTCAAGAAAAAAGGAAATGAAAGAAATGATACTCATGCAGACAACCTTGTGTCTTTTCGGGTATCTATCAATTGTTGGCCTTGACTCAGACCTTGCTTAGACAAATTTACTACCCATTTACTTCAATATGCCTAGTTGTGGATAGAGGAAGCTAAGATAGCTGGAATAAAGTCTTGACTGACTACCCACCAATTTAAGCTTGTTATTTGAAGTGATTATCTGACCATGTGATCTTTTATCTGTTTGGACAAATCAAGATCAAAGGATAACTGATTTGAACATACTGTGATTTAGCCATGTTCATGAAGGAACTATACAGCAGGAGATTTCTGGACAGAGCGGAGTATTCTGCATTCATCCTTGATGACTGTTGAAAGTAATCTGAAAATTTGAAGCCGTCTAAAGATTAGTTAGATCCAGTTTGCTTTTGAGAACTTGGTATTCTGTTTTTTTGGGTTGTAAAATCTCGGTTGTTTGGTTATTTCTAGTATGAAACAGTTATGTTTCTTTCAGGTCTTAGAAATGTTGTGGACAGAAATCGTAACAAATTTAGGTTGGAATTAAACCTAACCCGCACAATATTTACATATCCGATAACAAGGTTGTAAAATTAGCTAGGCAGTAGTCGAACGGGCGCCGGGCGCCTAGTCCCACCTAGGCACCACCTAATTCTAGGCGGTCCACACAAAAAAAAAAAAAACTACTGAAATTGCCCATAAACCCCAAATAACCTACATAACCGAGCAGTTGTCTGGCGTCGGGCAGGCACCGGACACCAAGCGCCGCCTAGGCACCGACTAATCCCTATTTTTACAAAAGTATAAACTAATACTACATTCCTTCCTATTAGGTTGAATGTACTAATGTATAATCCAAGATGACTGCATTCCTAAATGCATGACATCAACCCAATACTGTTTTGAGTATTCCAGGTATTGCCTTGGCGTGCACCTAGAACATTATAAAGTTTACTGCAATAATTAAGCATGCAGAAGATTGTAGCTTAGGCGACAATAGTGAAACATCAAGCAATATTCTTCAGATTGGCCCAAAGATGAATATTACGCAAACATCTAAAACTGTCGCAAGTTGGTTTTAGGTTTTGAAGAACTAAACTCGGTAAAATACATGATGCACCAATATTTATGTTGTCACTGTTGTGATATGTCTTTTTTGGACCCATTCAAGATAATACGGTCGCAATAAATGATGTCAAAACACTTGGAGTATAACTTAGTAATGAAAAGAAGACAACTAACTTTAACCTCATTGTTGAGAGAATTATATATAAAGGGTTTTACTGAGAATAGTGATAAAATTAATAGAAATCCTAAGTTCATGTTTCCTTCTACATCACGGAAACTTCCTGTAGAATATTTTGGAGTTCCTTTTTTTATTAATAATATCTTGGATATATATTACAACCCTCCATCTTACATAAAAACTCCTAATACATACTAATATACCAACACTCCTCCTCAAGATGGGCGAAAGATATTCACTAAGTCCATCTTGGTTGGAACGTGGCCTAGCTCCAGTAGTCCACTGTCCAACTTCTCCTTGATGAAGAACATATCGATCTCGATGTGTTTGGTCATGTCATGCTGCACTGGATTGTTGGCGATACTGATGGTTGACTGGTTGTCACACCACAGCTTCATCTTAGCTCTTTGATCCAGCTTTAGCTCCACCATCATACTCTTCAGCCTTAGCAACTCTGTAACTCCCAAGACCATAGTTCTGTATTCCGCTTCAGCTGTCGGTCTGACAACCACTGACTTCTTATTCCTCCAAGAGACCAAGTTACCTCCTACAAATATGCAATAGCCTGAGGTACACCTCGGGTCATCAGCACAGCTAGCCCAGTCAGAGTCACAGTAGCCCTCGATGCTCACGTGATCATTCTTCCTGAATATCAACCCCTTTCCGGGGGCACCCTTCAAGTATATCAGAATCTGGTACACTGCGTCCATATAACCCTTCTTTGGATCATGCATGTAACGGTTCACCATACTCACTGTAAAGCAGATATCAGGACGTGTGTGGCTCAAATAGATCAACTTTTTCACCAGTCTCTGGTATCTATTCCGGTCAACTGGTTCTCCAGTCTCCGCACCCAGCTTGAACCTCTGATTAATCGGCGTCACTGCAGGTTTGCATCCCAACATCCATGTCTCTGTGAGAAGGTCCAGCGCATACTTCCTCTGAGAAAGAACAATCCCCTCTACTTCTCGAGCAATCTCAATCCCAAGAAAGTACCGAAGAAGGCCAAGGTCCTTCACCTCGAACTCCTTGTAAAACTTTTCCTTCAGTCGGACAATCTCCTGCTCATTATCTCCTGTGATAATCATATCGTCCACATACACCGCAAGCATGGTGATGTGGCCTCCACTCCGATGGAAAAACACAGTGTGATCAGTGTTGATCTGTCGATATCCCATCCCTATCATCGCCCTCCTGAATCTGTCAAACTACGCTCGAGGAGACTGCTTCAGTCCATAGAGGGACTTCTTCAACCTGCAGACCTTGCCCACTGTCTTATCAGTGCAGAATCCTGGTGGTATCTCCATGTACACCTCCATTAGATCCCCAGGAAGAAACACATTCTTCACATCCAGTTGGTGTAGCTTCCATCCACCATTCGTTGCCAAAAAAATCATGGTCCTGACGGTGCACATCTTCGCCATTGGTGCAAAAGTCTCGCCGTAGTCAATGTCGTACGCCTGACTGTATCATTTTGTCACCAGTCGATCCTCATAGCACTCAACCTGTCAATCTAGGTTCTGCTTCACAGTAAAGACCTACTTGCATCCGACTGCCCTCTTCCCCTCTGGCAGTTTTACCAGTTTCCAAGTGTGGTTCTTCTCAAGAGCCCCTAACTCCTCGTGCATCGCCGCTTTCCACTTTGGATCGTTCTTGGCAACCTGCCAATTGTTAGGTACAGTAATACTATCCAAAGACGCAATGAATGTTCAATGAGAAGAGATGTTATCATATGAAACAAACTGAGCAAGGTCCCAACCATATCTATCAGAAGAATTTTTTGCATTGTTGCGAGTGATCCTCCGTACTGATAATGGTGTGGGAGGGGTAGGAAGAATGATATCACCTGAAAGAAAATCCGGTGGTGGTGGTGGTGGTGGTGGTGGTGTTGGTGTCTCAGGAGTCGAGACGGACGCAGGAAAGGGACTAGGCACTGGCACTATAGGTACTAGTCCTGCAGTTTGCTTCCCTTTCCTGCTGTAGGTAAGTAACTCCCCCTGAGTCGTGGGCCTAACACCTCTCATCTCCTCCCCCTGTTCCTCTTCACTCTCCTCCGCAAGTGTTCCTTCATGACATAATCCTAAATCGGTCACCAAACTCTCACAAATATTCCTCTCTCGCCTCATACTCTCAGTGTCAGGTGAGTTGCCCATGGATGAGGTTCCCTCCTGACGGTAGTATAGCTCAAGCTCCCTGAAGTGAACATCAATGCTCACAAACCTCTTATTCTCTAATGGGCTCCAGCACACGTACCCCTTCTGAGTCTGTCACGCCCCAGTCCCAAAATACGTAGGACTAGGAATACGTAAGCATGCCAGCCGTATGTATATGACAACTCCAATATATGGAAACCATATCACATACGTATGCTGTATTATGAATAATAATTCACAAGTGGTATAGATTTATGTCATAAGTCACAGGGCATAACTAGATCTCATCCACATAATCAAATAACCAATCAACTATATAACTGAATCAAGTATAAAATGCTTGATAAGAACAAGTAGTTGGGTGGAGACAAATCCACTACCAACTAGAATATAAGAGAAACCACATAAGTACATCTAATGAACAATGAGACTCGAAGAGAAGACCTCCTCGAAAGAGAGATAAGTAGCAAGTCCTGATCCGTGTTCCTGCGAATAGTCAAGATCGTCTACACCTGGAAAGGGACCAGGTCCTCAGAGGGACGTAACAAGATACATAGAAGCATGCCAATTGAATACAGTAAAACATGCATAATAGACAGAAAATATATAAGTACGCTGTACTAGACAATCTATATGAAATGTATAATGAGGACAACATTTTCGACGTATGGGTAGGTGTAGGATACTCTATCTCACAACTCACACACACGTCCATGAACATCATAAGCCGACATACCGCGAGGGTAGCGACCATCGCGACACAACTACCGTAGTGCGTGCTAGTTACTACGGTTTACCAGAGTGGGTAGCCCATATGCCTACTGATTGTCCTCCCCTCCCATGATACTATGTGTCAAGTGTGTTTCAACATATATAGTATATAATTATGACGTAAAGAAAATACATATATAATGAATATATAAAAATATGATAAGCATGCAAAAGTACTGTAAGCAATTTGGCAAGGTATCTTGCCTGCTCTGAAAAAGAATGAAGTCCCAACTCAAGGCGTCGTCCAATCTACCCGTCACATAAATTAAACAAGTTAGGTTACAAAAGTGGGTGAATAGGTTCCTCCATTTTAATCTATTTTTATTCTGAATAAAATAACCTAAAATAGTATTTTAATCTTATTATAATCTGATTTTATTGTTAAACCCTAATTTTGGTCCAAAGAAAGTCAACTTTATGGATTTGTGATCCGTGGCACGCAAATCGAGGCAATCCGTTGACCAAAAAGTCAACTCAAATCCTAGATTTGTGTGTAAAATCCTATAGATTTTAGCACTACATGAATGAATGCCGGAATCGACGGTTTCATAAAATCACAAGTCGATAAAGAGTTATGGCCACAAGGGCGCACAGATGACAGTTTTTGGTGATTTTCTATTTACGTCTACGTTGCACGAATTTTACAGTAGATTAAACTTGCATGTTAAATTCTGGAAAAATAATTTTATGGAAGTTCATCATGTCAGATTTTCGAAACTTCAAACGGCTCGTAATTCCGAGTTCGGGATCTCCCGAAATCTCGAAAACATAAAAACGTGTCTGATTTCGGACAGCTAACACTTTTAGAATTTTCTGGAAAAATAGGTTCATAAATTATTAAAATAATTTATATATTCAGAAAACTAACATTGATATGGTTCTAAAAAAAAAATTTGAACGCGTTAGGAGTCCGGAGCTAGGAGATATCGTCTTTTTAAGTCGTCATAACTACTAGAAAATGAGGCTGAATTTATGACGAATTTCGACTGTTTTTGGACAAAAAATAGAGGAGTTTGGGGGAAAAAATATGAAAGAAGAGTTTATTCCATAAGTCTAATAAGTATTTATAACGGTGGAGACTACTTAATTGAATACGACTATGATTGGCTAATTTGGATATGATTAGGATGAGTTTAAATAAGGATAGGATATGCATGAAGTTGCTTTCCTAGTAGGCTCAGAATTTGAATTAATTTAAAATTGAGTTTGAGTTCATCTCAATAATTTATAATCTTAAATAGAATTAAAGATAATACAAATAATTTATATATAATCTTATTAATATCTATAAACACTAAATTAGCATCTATATAATATTAAGACTATATATATCCAAATAAATCCTAAATAATTTCAAAAATCTAAATAAATTTCTTAAAATTCTAAATAAATTACAGAAAAATATAATTAAATATTTTAACCTAAAATAAATATTTGGTAGGAACAATATGCAAGTATGGTCTCATAGTAAATCATGGAAGTCCTAAAAATTTACGTTCCCTATGTTTTAATTACCTAAAAATTCTAGAAAAATCTCCAAAAATCTAAAATAGCCTAAAAATGATTCTAAATAAATATTTACATAAGTAAATATACTAAAAATTTTATTTTCTAATTAACTAAGAGAATACTCTAAAGTAATTCAATATTTAAATTAATCTATAATAAATATAATAATATAAAATATACACAAAATACATATTTTTGGTGAGAGGGTTTACAGAGTCGCCGAATAGCCCACGAAGACACTTGACTGCTCTAAGGTCAAGTTTTTCAACAGACGGTTTGTTGTCTTTCACAAAACATACGCAGCCAAACACCTTCAGCGGGAGTATCCCACTATTATTTTTTTGCAATATCTCACATGGAGACTTCCATCCCAGTACTTTCGAAAGGATCATGTTGATCAGTTGAGCTGTTGTCAACACTGCATACCCCCACAAACTCTGTGGGACATTTATGGCGATCATTATGCTCCTTGCTACCTCCAAAGGTGTATGTTCTTCCTTTCTGCCACTCCATTCTGTGCTGGTGTGTACGCACAGGTGGTCTGATGTTGTATCCATTGGGCTGACAGGTATTCCTCAAGTACTTTGTTGGTATACTCTGTCACATTGTCAGACCTCAGTACCTTCACCACTGCTTTGTACTGAGTCTGGACATGTTTATGAAAGTCCCAAAAACAGGCAAAGACATCACTCTTATTCTTCATCAAATACAGCCAGGTGACGAGAGGAACAATCAATAAAATAAACGAAATACTTGTAACCATTCATAGTAGTTGTGGCACACGGCCCCCAAACATCAGAATGTATAATACCAAAAACAGAAGAGCTCCTATGGCCCGCACTAACATATGAGCTCCTAGTAAGTTTGCCTAAATCACATGCATCACATACTAGTTTCTCCTTATTTGCTTTCTCATAAATAGATGGATACAACCTACTTAAAATACCAAAAGAGGAGTGCACCAACCGCCTGTGGTGAAATATCAGTGTATTCTCAGCACTCATCTTCGGTCCTCCCATTCCTACCCTCTGCCACAAACACCAATGCCGAATATAAGCCCTTCCCAATCCAGGTACCACAGTCCATCATGCCAAGTGACAGTCCCAAGTCTTCGTCCTGTCTCATTCTCCTGGAAGATCACCTTTGGAATATCAAAAGAGACAATGCATTTTAGTTGGAGGATTATAGAACTAATGGACAAAAGACTTACTGGAAAATGAGCATGCAAAACATTGGATAATTTTCCTATACCTGTACAATCGACAGTACCCTTACCGACCACTGGCTGGAAAGTACCATCGGTTGTTTGAATGTTGTCCGCCGATGTTAGGTGAGTGTAGGAAGAGAACTCATTAGCATTTCCTGTCACGTGTCGAGACGCACCCGAATCGACAATCCAGTTCGACGATCTAAAGGAAGACATAGATGCAAGGGCGAGTGAGTCGTCAGTACCTTCCAATGGATGGGCATACATGGCAGCGTTGCCTCTGGCGAAGACTGAGGTGGATGCCTCCTCAGTCTCACTCCTCCTGTCTCCATCGCTTGACGCTCTCTACTTTCACCTGAGTACCTCCAGCATGCCCAGCAGTGCCTGATCCTCCTCAGTATAGGCACTATCAGTTCCCTCCTCACATTTTGCTACTAACAGGTTCGCCCGATAACCTCCTCGACCACCCCGTCGACCCCCACGACCACGACCACGTCCTCCAAACTGTCCACGTCCACCACATGAATCTCCTTCCTTGGGTGGTTTGGTGCAAGCATACCTCAGATTGTAAACTCCCTCACCCAAAATAGGTATTTTGTGTATATTTTATATTATTATATTTATTATAGATGTTGAATTTCTTTAGAGTATTCTCTTAGTTAATTAGAAAATAAATTTCTTGATACATTTACTTATATAAATATTTATTTAGAATCATTTTTAGGCTATTTTAGATTTTTGGAGATTTTTTAGAATTTTTGGTAATTAAAACCTAGGAAACGTAAATTTCTAGGACTTCCATGATTTACTATGAGACCAAACTTGAATGTTGTTACTACCAAACATTTATTTTAGAGTTAAAATATTTAAATATATTTTTCTGTAATTTATTTAGAATTTTAAGGTATTATTGGATTTTTGGAATTATTGAAGATTTATTTGGATATATAAAGTCTTAATTTTAGATATATGCTAATTTAGTGTTAATAGATATCAATAAGATTATATATAAATTATTTGTATTATTTTTAATTCTATATAAGATTATAAATTATTGAGATAAATTTAAAATATATTTTAAACTAATTTAAATCCTGAGCCTACTAGGAGAGCAACTTCATGCATATCCTCTCCTTATTTAAATTGATCCTAATCATATCCAAATTAGCCAATCCTAGTCGTATTCAATTAAGTAGTCTCCACCATTATAAATACCTATTAGACTTATGGAATAAACTCATCTTTCATATTTTTCTTCCCCAAACTCCTCTCTTTTTCGTCCAAAAACAGTCGAAATTCGTCATAAATTCAGCCTCATTTTCTAGTAGTTATGACGACTTAAAAAGACGATATCTCCTAGCTCCGGACTCCAAACGCGCTCCAATTTTTTTGTTAGAACCATATCAAGGTTAGTTTTCTGAATATATAAATTATTTTAATAATTTCTGAACCTATTTTTCCAAAAAATTCTAAAAGTGCCAGTTGTCCGAAATCAGACACGTTTCGGTGTTTTCGAGATTTTGGGAGACCCCGAACTCAGAATTATGAGCCGTTTGAAGTTTCGAAAAGCTAACATGATGAACTTCCATAAAATTATTTTTCTAGAATTTAACATACAAGTTTAATCTACTGTAAATTCGTGCAACGTAGACATAAATAGGAAACCACCAAAAACTGTCATATGTGCGCCCTTGTGGCCATAACTCTTTACTGACTTGTGATTTTATGAAACTGTCGATTCCGACGTTCATATAGCGCTGAAATCTATAGGATTCCACACACAAATCCAGGATTTGAGTTCATTGACATTTTGGTCAACGGATCGCCTCGATTTGCGTGCCATGGATCCCAAATCCGTAAAGTTGACTTTCTTTGGACCGAAATTAGGGTTTAAACAATAAATCAGATTATAATAAGATTAAAATACTATTTTAGGTTATTTTATTTAGAATTAAAATAGATTAAAATAGAGGAACCTATTCACCCACTTTTGTAACCTAACTTGTTTAATTTATGTAACGGATAGATCATACGACGCCTTGAGTTGCGACTTCATACTTTTTCAGAGCAGGCAAGTATACCTTGTCATTGTACTGTGATTTATATTTCATATGGTGCATGCATTTTATTTCTGTTATTTAGTTCATATATTTTAACTGCTATATAAACTGCGCATCCAAGAATAACTTGGGTGCAACGACGGTGGCGTCGTACCTTGTCTTTATTATATATTATGCATGTTGACCTAGTTTTATGAGACCACCCCATTATCATGAGGTATTCTTATGTTTCATTGGCCGTGACACAGTTGTTACACGTGTCTCATGTAGGACACGAACTTGCGTATTCGGCTGGCCACCGGTACGTATGGGACGTGTGACGGATAGGGATAACTGCTGATAGAATTTGCATAATTAGAAGCCTTGGCAGTTATTAGAGATGTCATCGTGTCATGGATATGGCATAAATAGAGCATGGGGTGGAGAGAACAACAAGTAAGGTGTTTGGGCTCCTTTGCACTTTCTTTGTGTAACACGAACGCTCCGCCGGAGATGCGTGGTCTGATGACCCATATATTATTATCTACAGGCGGCCTCTGACGTTAAAAAGACGTCATGCTTTTTAGGCCCCTGATTCTCCGAGAGAATCATGCTAATCCCATTTTAGCCAGATAGCCCACGTGTTGGAAAGTTGTTCTCAAAGTGCATTCACATAGGCAGTTAGACGACCCTTGGATGTTTATTTTCAGTACTTTATTGGCATGCTTCTATGTATCTTGTTACGTCCCTCTGAGGACCTGGTCCCTTTTCAGGTGTAGACGATCATGACTATTCGCAGGAGTACGGATCAGGACTTGCTACTCCATTTTCTTTCGAGGAGGTCTTCCCTTCGAGCCTCTCTGATCATTAGATGATATACTTATTATATTTACTTTTATATTCTAGTTTGTTAGTGGATTTGTCTCCATCCAACTATTAGTTCTTCTCGACTAGTTCATATTTGGTTCATTGACATATTTGATCATTTATTTCTTTATGATTTCTGTGGATGAGATTTAGTTATGCCCTGTAACTTGTAACAACTATATACCACTTGTGAATTATTGTTCATAATACAGCGTACGTATGTGTTATGGTTTCCATATATTGGAGTCTCCATATACATACGGCTGACATGCTTACGTATTTCTAGTCCTGCGTATTTTGGGACTGGGACGTGACACAGATGGCCCACCTCCCCGCAGTTGTAGCACTGTCGGGGGTCTCCCTTAGATCCTGTGCCGCCTGAATTGGCAACCGTCAGTGCTGACTTTACTTCAGGAGAACCACATGTCCCTGCCTACAGCTTGATACGAGTCTCCTCCTGGATCATGACCGAGATAGCCTCCTCAAGTGTAGGAATCTTCAGTTGGGCTAGAAGTAGTGTTGTCCTCTGAGCAAACACTACGGCCAACCCCTTAAGAAACTTTATTGTACTCTCCTGCAAACATACATGTCTCTCCTTACACTTCGGGTCCTAGCAGCTCGTCCGATCTGAGGAGTGATCGTAATTCAACCACAGACGCTCCAACTCCGTGGCATACTCCTGCACCGTCCTCTCCCTGTACGATGTCGTCGATCTCCCCCTTGATCTGGAAAACCCTCAAGTTATTTCCCACACCATCGTAGGTCCTCCTCAACTTCTCCCACACGTCATTTACCATCTCAAGGCCATACACTGTGGCGGCGATTGACTGGACTAAAGAATTGAGGAGGAGCCAAATGTATATCACCATATGAGTGGACTTCCACTCGTCGCGTCCTACCGAGCCCTCTGTAACGCCCCGCAACCGCTCGGAGCGTTACGCTGAGTCGGACTGAATAAATCAAATGCTGGTTACATTTGAAATGTCGGATTTCGGGAAGAAGGATTAATCGAGTTGGTTTCAATGTGCAGATGGCTAGCGGGTTCGATGGAAATCAGGTGTTCGTTCAGAACAGTACTGAATAGCTGGATGGAAGCGATAATGCCGTCTTCCTTAATCCGATCGGTCGGATGATTTGTAAAGCACGGCCTGCTCGCACGGTCATACCAGTTGAGTAGATCGCGCTTGCATCGGACCACGGGTTCAAGGGATTGGCCGTATCGGCAGAACAGGATGCCTAACGGGATCAATCAATGTGAGTGGGCTCTTTCCCTTCTCCTCTACTCCTTCATGCCTAATAATATAGAAAACACGTAAAGGCTTGAACACTTGGGCTGAAACATCGGGAAGCACTACACTGAGGCGTGCATAGAGTGTGCGTCGTTGGCTTGGTAGGATTATGGCTTGAATGGTTTACGCGTTGGATAGTTGGATACGATAGCTGGATTATTCATTTGAGGCGATCGGTTGGATTACTTGGGATTATGCTTGGACGGTTGGAAATATTCAAGTTGGAATGATACAATTGAGGAAATAGGAATATCGGGATTCGGGCGAGCGAACGTGCATCCGTGCGCGTGTATCACAAGGATGCTTTGTCTTGCAAAGCAGGCAGTTGTGGTTCGAAACCGAACAACTGTATCGGCGAGGGCGTTGTGTCGTTTGATGGGGCATCGTGCCACGAATGTGACATTGTGCCACTGAAACGGCATTGTGCCATGGGTTTTGCTTCGAGCATAGGTGTTGCACCAATTTGGATTGTGTTGAGAAGAGGCTTCGTGCCTATGAAACACTTGATATTTTGATGCCTCGGGCTATGTTTTGAGGTCGAGATTTTGGTTCTTGGAAGGTCATGTTGGAAGAATGGTTATGGATGTGTTGGTTGGATTATCGATGGAACGAGTCTAGGATCGCTTGGTGGGGCGAGAATGTTCGATCCTCTCGTCATACCTACGTGTCTGCATAGTCACGGACAACCTGGGTGGCACAGGGTTTGGTTTCCTCGAACGGGTGCTCCGGGGCACCGGGACCGTTCGGCCATGGAGGAGACAATTTGGGTAACGCGTCTTGGGCGCGGTGCCAGCAGTTGGATGCGATTCAGGTGGGTTAGCTACTTAGCGCTGTTTCGAATAGAACCGCATTTGATCTGTCCGATCAACGTCCTTTATGGCCTTTGGCCAGTGACTTCATATAAGAATAGATGTTGGCTTGCTTTACTTTGGTTGGTTTGTGCATCGTATAGGCGCGGCCACCTTGCCTCGGCAAGAGTGTGCACTCGAGAGTGGGATATATAAACTTTGGTTCTGGATGGATATCGAGGCGAGACTGATGGTTCGATATGTTATCGTGCAAGCGATGACATTGAGTTAGACGGGTCGGCTATATATAAACTGCTTGTCGTTTGGTTTGAGAATGAATGCTAGCATGCTTAAACTGCTTTACTGTTTTCCTTAACATGTCATCCATATGCCATGAAAAGAATCTAGGATTCAACTAGAAAGATCACCATATAACTGGTTGCATTCACTATTTTACTTAGTGTCGGCTTAGGCGAGTGGGTTACCCCGCTCACCAGTACGGTTGTGTACTGACCCACGTTTGTGGGCATTATTTCAGGTACACAGACGTAGTGGCGCTGCTTGGATATACGGGACAAGATGTATGAACTGTAAGTACCTTTGTGGGCTAGAAAAAGAGCAAGAGTTATTTCATCGTCTCCGTGGCATCGCCTTTGTGGCATTGACTCGGGGCATCTCATTTGGACCCTATCGTGAGCTTCGCTGCGTATACTCTGATTGTGTGCTTGGTACACAATACTTGACTTCCGCTGCAACTTGGTTGTTTCAATGATAACATTTGGTGTTGACAACATCGCCTTGTACGAGCGCAACTCCAGGCTCGTACGGCATCACGTCCCGATGAGAACGATTGTCCTGCGGGAGAGCTGTAAACGTGGTGATTCACGTTCAGCGGGGACTATCGAGCTTGCGGGAGATTGGGGCGTGACACCCTCACCTGGCTCTGTCTTCTCTCCTGACAAGAAACCCTCCAGGTTCTTCCCTGCGAGGGTTCTCCTCACCCGTCGTGACCAACTCAGGTAGGTGTCCGGTCCATCAAGCTTAAGATCGATGGAGGGAAGCTCCAACTTCGCCGGTGTTCGTGTCGCGCTCTCACCAGCCGACAGTTTCATCAGCTTCATCAACGTTGCGACCTCCGCAGGGTCCAACTTCTTGATGATCTCCTCCATCGATCCTCTTCTCCGATCACCTCACACATGTCCCACGATTCACGTTCGTCCTCTTCGCCCTCTCCTAGACCTGATCATGCCTCTCCCCCATCGGATCTAGGCCTTCGATGTCAACGTCCGGAACGACCCGCGGGAGACGCCGTGAACCACGACAGAAGGCTCCGCAGGAGTCGCGGCTTCGCGGTGGTGGCGGAAGTGTGGTGGCGGCAGAGGCGACGGTGGTGGGCGAGCGGTGCGGCGGCGACGGTGATGGCGCGGCAGCGGTGGTGGCGGCTAGGGTTTGGCGGCTATGGTTTGTGGCGGCTAGGGTTTGTGTTCTGATACCATGTAGAATATTTTGGAGTTCCTTTTTTTATTAATAATTTCTTGGCTATATATATATATATATATATATATATATATATATATATATATAACCTTACAACCCTCCATCTTACATAAAATACCCTAATACATTTTAATATACCAACACTTCCCACCTTTTAGAAAAAAAAAATCAAAAGCAAACCTTCACCCCAAATAAGAGAATATTCAAGTCCATTCATGAGATCACAAACCGCATGCCAAATGATACCATCCTTTCATACATAATTTATGTTCATACATAACAGGTACAATCGCATACAAACTAGTTAAAATACAAAAAAGCCGTCCCAGTGCCACGAGGCTCCCTGGCTAACACAGGGTCCGATGAGGGTCATTATGTTCATAAAATCATCAACACCCACGAGTTTTAAATACACAAATGTCACCGAACACCCTTGCCAACTAAAGTACTAAAAGCATCTCCAACCCTAGTGTGACTTTGGAAAAAAGTTGTTGCCACATAGGAATGACAATTTTATTTAAAAATCCATCTCCAATGCAATTGTCAAGTAAATTGTGAAACTTACATGGCAAAAGTTATTGAAGACATTGTGAATTGGTTGTCTAGTTCTAGACAATGCACTTACAATGTCTTCACCTTCATGTCATCAATTTTAAATAAAAAATATCTAGAAAAAGGTAAAAGAGGAGAAGTTGTCTTGGAAATTGAAAAAAAAGATATAAACATCTCAATATTTTTGCATTGGAGAAGACTTTTCTACTCCATTGTCTTTTGTGAATATAGCCTTGCCACCTTGCCGCCTAGAAAAGATAATTGTATTGTGCCTCATGCCACATAGGAATCACAACACTTTACAAGACAATAGGGTTGGAGATGCTCTAAATCCAAATCAGCAACATTCAAGCCTTCTCCGTACTCTAGTAAAGATTTACCAAGATCTTTATTACCAACGGTCGACCTGACGTCAAATCCTCTATATAAAAGTGATATAAACCTAAATGCTACATTCTTTTTTGTACAATCCTAAAAAAAGTTGAGCTTTCTAAGCAAAGTCGTCTCTACAGTAATACTTAGTCTTGTGCCTAGGGCCCCATGTTCTAAGGGGCCCCATATTTTTATACAATATATATATATATATATATATATATAGAGAGAGAGAGGGATCTGTATCCCTCCTTTATGGATCCCCTAGTATCCCCATGATCACAACCGGTGGATCTTGTTTAAGTCATATAATTTTAACTGTTGATTTGAACAATTCAAATCAACAATTAAGATGAGATGACTTAAACAAAATACAACGATTGCTATTCTGAGGATGCTAGGGGGACGCTTAAGGGGGGATCCGAATCCCTCCTCATAATATATATATATATATATATATATATATATATATATCCGAATACTAGGGGATCCATAAAGGGGGGACCCCCCGGATACTAGGGGATCCATAAAGGGGGGACCCCTAGTATCCGGATCCCTCCTCATAATATATATATATATATATATATATATATATATATATAGGTGGGGCGGGAATCCATGACGAAAAAGCAATTGTCGAGGACATCAGAAGAGAGAAGCGGCGAGGCTTTGCTTGGTACAACGAGGCCTGGATCAGATTTGCTGCAGCGGTCTGACATGTCTAGAAGAAGCGTAACAACCGTATCTTTAAGGGGCCGGTGATTTCCACCATTGAATTATTCATAATATTGAACATTATGTCAGTATAATGAGAGAGAAGACGCACCCTTGAGCAACCTCTTGTATTTGTAATTTTTGATTTAATTAATACAATTATCTTCTTTCATATATATATATGTGTGTGTGTGAAATAAAAAATTGTACAATTCGCTCGGTCTATATGTCTCAAACTCGGGAACAACAATAATCTCTTTAATTATTTAATTGACCGATATTTGTTTAAATAATTTCCCTAGGATCCCTAAATTTCTTGAGACGCTCTGTTCCTGAGCATCAAATTTAATCCCTTCCAAATTTAACAAGAACTCGAAACTTATTCACCAACTAAAATAGAAAGAAAAAAGAAAAGAAAAAAAGGGGGGATTCACCGGCGTGCTTCTTGTCCTGCGGAGTGCCGGACTTTGCGAGCACCTCGAGGTCGACGAGGCTCAGCGACATGAGCCCGAGCGTTAGCCCCGACATGAGCCCCGCGAACAGCACCAGCAGAACGATGATCGCCACCTGCAGGAAGAACCGAGCCCCGCAGCAGCTGTACTCCACCGCCATCCACCGACTAAACCCTAAAAAAGAAAATCGAAGAAGGAAGAAGGAGCAACTTAGCTCAACTAGAAGCTTCTTTCTTCTCTACGAAGGACAAGAGAAGCAGCTTTTTAATTTTAACATTTGTTCGAAGTCCGTTTTGTGGGGGTTTGGGTTTTCTTAACGGCGGAGTGACGGCGCGCCAGAGGCGGTGGAGTGGTGCTGTGGGGATGGGTGCAGACGGCGTTTGGTCCGGACCGTGAGATGTAGTAGCTCAGAAGCTGTCCAAAACGTTTGTCCCCTGCAAATTGTGCTTGGTGGGGTTATGGGAGTTGGTTTGTTGGGTGGATCATTTAACAGAAAATTTACTGTACCGATAATAAATTTATATTAATTAAATATGATAATAGAAATTTTGTAAATTTTGAAATTTCGATACATATCACCAACCCAGATGGCGAAGATTTGGAAATTTTGATTTTCGTCAATCAAATTTTAAGCGGAAACAGACAGATTTTCGCCAACTGAGTTAGCGAAAATATAGGTGGGTTGGTTCGGGTGGGTGGGTTGGTTTAATGTTGGGTGTTGGTGGGTCGGTTTAATATGTAATGTGTTGATGGGTTGGTTTAATATGTAGTGTTGGTTGGTTTAAATATATATGTGGTTGGTTTTAAATGTTGGTAGGTGGTTTAATATGTAGGTGGGTGTTGGTGGGTGTTGATGTATTATAAGGAGAGGGAGGGAGGAAGCAACGTTACAGGGAAGTGAAGAAGAAGCAGAGAAGAAGAATAAGCAGAGAAGAGAAGATGAGGAGGAAGTAAGCAGAGAAGAGGAGAGAAGTGAAGAGAAGAAAAGAGAAGGAGATCATGTTTGTAAATTTTTTAATTATAATTGTAATTATGTAATTGTAGTTACTATTTTAACTATTATAATTATAATGTTCGTGATAGTTATAACGACCCATTCCGCTCAAGCGGACTGCCGATTCAAACGGCAAAAGTACAACGTCCCGACCCGCTTTGCTCAGCGAGAACACTCGTTTGAGGTAAAAGGATTTCCAGACTTGTCCCTACATGAGTTCCGGCTTAGGCTTTCAGAGGCCCACTCGGAGTATCGCTCGACCGAGGCGAATCATCGCTAAGGTGGGTGGCTACGATAAACTTGTCTTTACTTAGCCAGCACACTTAAAATATGGACATTTCATGCTAGTCGCTAGGTGAATCACCCCCTGCATGCTAATAAGAATACAACCCACCTAGCTAAGGGAATAATCCCAACTAGTATTGCTTGTGTTAGAACATGGAAATAAAACTTTGCTTATAATCAGACCCTCGCATGCTACCTTTGCCTTGTGCAACTAGACCCCGCTATGTCTCGAGTAAAATGATATACATATGCTCTGTAGTGCAATGCTCACTTGCTACACTGCACGACTCTAGATCATGTCGCTCGGAAAGTCCCTTTACGATTTCACTGCTCGGCTTACCCTCGGGCCCGAGCCAACGTGAATTTCTTAAGTTTTCGTATGAATGCAATGCTTGCCTGCTTATATGTTAACTTGTAATATTGCCTCGTCTCAATGTTTGCCACAAGAAACTATGCCACAATCAAGAATGCTATTTGTATCATGTATGCATCTGAGTTAATCAGAAGACTATCTTGTAGCTCTTCTGTGCAAATAAACCAGCAAGTATCCGGGACCGTTAAGTCGCCAGGGCAGTCCCCGCACCAGGGGAATGCATCAAGGCAAGTTGAACACTGAACAAGAATCATGTCAAGTTTACAACTGAATGATAATCATATCAAGTTTATATCTGAACGAGAATCATGTTAAGCAAATCAAGAATCACAACTCGTGGAGCAAATGGCGAGTACATTCTCTGACAGTTTCTATTATATTGATTATCTCTATAACTCTTGTTGTATAGCATACATGACTCTGACACTGTTGTTTACACGAGTTGGCATTATCGAGACCTGTCACGAGGAGTCATGATTAGAATCCATCGTGCTAGCTGGGGAAAAACAGGGAAATATTAGTAGCTTGTGTGATCATATCCAAACTTTACATGCATCATAGCTCACCCATACCTCATGTCGGTGCAGTCTGACCATTACATGCCTCATAGCTGTTACATGTGGTTAGCCTGACTATTACTCGCATCATAGCTATCCGGATGGTTAGCCTGACCTTACAAGAATGATAGCTAATCATATGTAACGAGCCTGATCAGTCCCAAGCCGATCACATGATATGCTGATGTTTCACACACTTAGTTAGATGATCTTGACATGTATCTCCAGTATATTGATATAGCATTCCTTATGTTCTAGTCATGATTCTAGCATTCACATATATACCAGTTCATTGTTCTAGCATGCACTGTATTTCTATTCATTGCTAAATGTATATTGATGATGACATATGCTCTAGTATTCCTTTATTCCAACATTTCCTTACTTTTAGTATTTCTTATTGCCGGTATTCATATATGTCATGTATTTCTGTACACTGTATTATAGTTTTTATCAATATTGTGGAACTGCTGTTAGTGCTTGTACTTCGTTCCAATCCTGACTAGATATTTTTCCAGAGGATCTTGAGGAGTTCTGTACCACACACTATGGACCCGGTATAGATGCAGATTACACACCAGAGATCTTAGAGGAGACTATTCCTTTAGATGGGACATTGCCTGCAGCTATCTAGATAGTATTATATTATGCATCTGAGACTTATTGAGGTTTATTTCAGTTTATATTTAGACTTATGTTAAGTTTAATTGGAGACTTGTGGAGACTTTATGTTGGACAGCTAGACTGTGATTTATCTATATTTTGAGACATGGCGTTTGACTACGTCATTCTTCTTATCTTTTATCGTGCCCTATTACTCTTATAGTGGTTGTGATTGAGTTTATATTATGAGATATTGTGAGATGTATATTGTCCTCCTTATGGAGATTGATATC
Organism: Iris macrosiphon; assembly: GCA_036927795.1. Lineage (NCBI taxonomy): Eukaryota > Viridiplantae > Streptophyta > Magnoliopsida > Asparagales > Iridaceae > Iris > Iris macrosiphon. Next base: position 223,154,423 of record JAYESA010000006.1, read on the forward strand.
ATTGACAGGTATTTAGTTATATAGTATTATTGTGACCTAGACAACGTTCTACCGCCGATACTGCGGCGTAGGCTGGACGTACTCACGCTCTCGTGCCCCTATACCGGGTGCGGATCGTAACATTATGCAAAAGTGCATTGAGGTGTCCACATCCCATTGGACCCAACACATGAAAAAACCCTACATGCCTAGGCGCACTTGGGCGGCCCAATTTCCTAGGTCAACATCAAACCCTATTTTCTTCCCATATATAAACAATTTTCCCCATATTTTTATCAACATCACAAAACACCCTAACCCTAAACCTAATTCTAGTCGACTACACCCCCTCTACTGTTCACGCCATCATCTTCATCCCTCCATCCCCGACCACCTGGGTAAACTCGTCGACCCCGGCAGCGCCTACACCCCGACCGCCTTGCCGGATACCCCGCTATTACCCGACCGACAGCAGCCGGATGCACCGCCTCCTTCACCATTATCATATCCCCCACGCCATTCCCCGACTTCTCCCTGGCCTACTCACCGCCGCCATCACCCATCATCGCCTGAATGCCCTTGGCCAACCGCTGACACCACCACGACTTTCCCTCACCCCGACATCAACAGCCCCGGCCAAGCCATCATCGTCGACCTCCGTCATCCTCATTACCTACACCAACGCCACCATTAACACCAGCACCACCATCGTCCCCTCCTCGACACCACCACCATCCCGACCCCGAGCAACCCCGCTGTCGACCCCCACCGGAGCAGCCGACCCACAACCACCTGAGGACAAGCGGTTCACCTTGTCAGCACCCGACTCCCCGTCGTCATCCTCATCGACGACTCCGACAGCAGCAACCTCTCCTCGACGATCCTGACCGACCGCCTGACGACAGTCGGAGCCGAGACTCGCCGTGACAGCAGTCGAGCAATGCCACCTCCAATCAACGACCTCCCTCGATTGTCAAATATACCCTCTCCCGTTCACGTGCACACAGGTTCGACTGTCCTTCCTTCATGATTATGTGTGTGTGCATATGTGAATATTAATTAGGATTAGCAATTGCTTCATGACAGTTTATTTGACGTAAGACCTGTGTCGGTGAACCTGGTAATTCGTGTGCATGCGTGTGCGTATAATAATTAGTTTGATACATATACATATAGAGATGTATATATAATCCATAAGAAACTGGTTGCTAGTGCTATGTATGACTAATATATATATATATATATATATATATATATATATATATACAGTATGACCCTAGGTATTAATTATGGATATCCCGTATTTGCATATGACTATGTGACCCTAAATATTAGTGAATTTACTGCCTTGTGTACACTAACGTACTGGCTTAGACATGTGTTGGTGTTACACGGGATTTAGATCTTTAGACATGTGTTAGTGAGTTGACTGTCTGATTATTCACATGATTTGAGGACATGACACCCGTGCAGTTAGACGCACACTTGACCCTGTTAGTTGACCAGTTATTACCCCTAGCGTAGTCTCTGAGTTCAGTGTAATTATGTTGTGTATGTGCTAGTGTAACGACTGATGCTATAGTATTATTATATTATGTATATAGGACTGTTGGATTGTTCAGACGAGACTTCGAAAATAGGATATTGGTATTGCCAACTCAGGACCACAGGCGAGTACATTCTCTGACAGTTTTTATTATGTTGATCATCTCTATGATTCTAGTTGTATAGCATACATGATTCTGATACTATGTATACACGGGTTAGCATCATCGAGACCTGTCACGAGGAGTCGTGATTGGAATCCATCGTGCTAGCTGGGGACGGGAAAATATTAGTAGATTATGTGATCATACCCCACTCTACATGCATCATAGCTCACCCCACACCTCACGTCGGGTGCAGCCTGACCATTACATGCCTCATAGCCTGTTATATATGATTAGCCTGACTATTGCTCACATCATAGCTAGACGGATGGTTAGCCTGACCTTACATGAATCATAGCTAATCATATGTAACAAGCCTAATCTTTCCCAAGCTGATCACATGATAGACTGATGTTTCACACACTTAGCTAGATATTTATTCATGTATTTCCAGTTCATTGTTCTAGCATGCACTTGTATTTCTGTTCATTACTAGTTGTACCATTGATGATGATATGTTCTCCAGCATTTACTTATTTTCAGTATTTTATTATCTCCAGTATTCTTATTTCCAGTATTTATATCCATCTTGTATTTCTTTACACTGTGTTATAGTTTTTGTCAATATACATGGAACTGCTGTTAGTGCTTGTATTTTGCTCCAATCCTGACTGGATATATTTTTCTAGAGGTTCTTGAGGACTTCTGTCCTACATATTATGGACCAGGTGTAGAGGGAGACTACATACTAGAGATCTTAGAGGAGTCTCTTCCCTTAGAGGAGATACTACCTGCAGCTATTTAGACAGTTATTATTTTATGCACTAGTTTATGTTGAGACTTATATTGAGACTTATGTTGAGTTATTTTGAGACTTCTGGAGACTATTTATGTTGGACAGCTAGACTGTAGTTTATCTCCATTTTGAGTTGTTGTGCTTGACTTATGTCAGTACATCTTATCTTTTATCTCATCGTGCCATTATTTCTTATAGTTGTGATTGAGTATACATTATGAGATATTGAGAGATGTTTATTTTATTGTCCTCCTTATGGAGTTGATATCATTAACAGATTGTGAGTTATGTTAGTATTATAGAGACCTAGACAGCGTTCTACCGCCGATATTGCGGCGTAGGTTGGACGTACCCACGACTCATGCCCAAATTCTGGGTGCGGGTCGTGACAGAAGGACTATTGGGTAAATGAGTATTAGTAGTATCTTGTTTGAGAAATAGGTATAATATATAGTATATAGTTTATTAAGATATGAGTCCTCACTCTCTTGATATCACCGGTGCTTAAATTATAACTCGTCCCCCTTCTTTGTCAAAATTTAACATCTAATTATTTCACAAACCCGACCTTCTTGAGATTCCTCAATTTTCTTGTTTTGTGCGAAGATCGTTGATTGAAAATCTAAAATTGTATCATTTATTTTCCCTTACAAATTTCATCTTCCTACGGTACCCCTGATTTCGGTAATTGTCTTCTCTCTAAATATCCATATATGCATTTCTTGCTTATTGTTCATTTGATTTCCTACGAAATAATTTTTTGATTGGATTTTTTGTGATTGAAGTTTCTACAAAGGAATATTATTTATTTCTGTCAAGAATCTAAAAATCTTTTAATTGAATCATGAAAAGAGATGTTGTTGCAGCTATCTGGACTGGCGACGCACTAATATTCTCTAAACATGATTCAAAAATTTAATAAAATTTTGGGGATCAAGACAAGAAAATTTATAATGGATTTCGAAAATTGATATTCAGATTTTGATTTCGCTTTACCTTAGTTTGGAGTTATAAACCATTAACATGAATAATTAAAAATGACATATAGTGCTTTTGATAATATAGATATATGAGTTTATCTTATATTATAATATTACCTATTAGTTTTGACACTATGATAAAGTAATGTTGATGATATTTAGAAAACTTAAAATTAAGTATCGATTTTGAATATGTTTTTGATTATTAAGAATACCAACTTGTAAGTCTACTTCACAATCATAATTCTTTCTCATTCTATGGATATCAATGGCATGGTAGCAAAAGTTACAGCCATCAATCTTGATAGTAAAACAGTATCTTAATTGCAGCCATGTGCGTAGTGGCATGGCACAAGATTACTATATTATGTCAAAAAAAAGAAATAGGGAATATGATTTTGATTTTGTAGAACATGCATGGTGATGGTATTTGATAATTTTATGATTTTATGGAATTTTAAGATTACCGACAACTTCAAGTATCTTCTGTCCTCGTAAAGTTTTAATGAATATAATTTTGAAGTATTTCGTTTGAAAATTGATTACTACTTCATTTCTGTAAGGTGGATAGAATATCATGTTATCTCTATATTTCTTTAAAAAAAATTATCTTTAAATTTTAAATTTCGAGAACAAAAATTTTGTAAGGTGGGTAGAGTGTCATAGCCGTATCCCAAAGACGATATTATTTTATATATTCTTGATTATTTCAAGTATTCACAATCATATATTATTCTTAATTAAATTATTTGTAATTTTCTTTTTTAAGAAAGAATTTATGAATAATTGTATATAAAATTATCATTTTCATTTAAGGTCTTGATTTAATTTTTATTATTGATTTTATGGCAAAATGGTAAATCCCCTTCCTTAACTTCTTATCCATTAAGTTTTTTCTAAAAAAAGACACGTTCCCCTTGTCACGCCCCGATCTCCCGCAGGCAATCGGCCGTTCCCGCTAGGCGGGAATCACCCTCGCCAGCGCTCCCGCGGAACGATCGCTTGACCCATCCGGGCGTGATGCCGCACGAGCGTGAGCCACGTCCGTGCAAGGCCATGGTTTATTGGCTGGCGGTAAGAGTTCTAAGCCACAGAGTCGCACAGATTGTCCGAGTGCAGCGGAGTCATGATCGCATAGGCGATCGGTAACAGGTTCACTGAGTCGACAAATATAGCGGAAGCATTGAAACACAAGTTGAAGTAAAGCAAGCTCTTTTATTGATATGAACAAGTGTTACAAGCGGCGTATAGCCGAGATTATAAGTCGCTCAAGTCTTTCTGAAACAGTAAAAGCGTGCCAAGTGGCTACAACTGTGGAATAATTGTACAGGCGAGTTTGGGCTATGTTCACAACATTATGTCTTGTATATGTGCTTCAGTCCCGGACGCACCGTTGCTTCGGAGTGATGTCCACGCTTTAGCACGCACGTTGGAGGCGTCCGCACCGAACGAGGTTCTCCCGCACCCTGCATACAAACTGGTGGATTATCAGTACATTGAATGCACTGGTGGGGAAGCTACTCGCCCGCTCAACAAATCCAAACACGTAATACAGGTTCCGTGCACAACTATTAAGTTGTCTTTCTAGTTGCCTTAGGATCAGTTTCATGCAAATATTGAATAGCCTAACGTGTCGGGCAGTACGCCGTGCGATGTTTGAGGAAACACGGCGAGACTTACCAAGTCCAAGGCAAACATTGAGGCAAACATGTTAATTCACGCACGGGCAAGAATAAACATTCAGGAGGCAAGCATATGCAAACACGAGGGTCGTTTTTAACAGGATCGTTCAGGTGTTTAGTTGTTCTTGATACGATGCAGTGACTCGCACGCAGATAGCAGCTAAGCGAGGATGACTTATCTATATGAACAGGAGTCGCTGGCATAGCCATAAAGGACGATAGTCACTGGCGGTAATGGTATGCAGCAAAAGTACAAGGGGCGCTACATGCCATCCCGTCCAGCACAATGGACTATACAATACGGTTCAGTCACTGGAGAGAATGTTATGCAACGAAAGAACAAGGAGCGCTGCATGTCATCTCGTCCAGCACAATGGACTGTACTATAACGTGAGTTCCATCCGGATCGGTCCCAGTGCCCCGGTGACCGTCCGTGGAACTATACCTCGTTTCCGAGTTGTCCGCGACATGCACTTTCTTTTGGGTCAATCAATTATCACGAGGTACACGAGAACAAGAGTGCACTTAGAACAAGAGAACACGAGTGCACACAAGAACACGAGTACAAGAGATACTTGAATCATGATTCTGTACAGTGAATATCTTGTCTTGATGTATTCCCCTGGTTCGGGGCTGCCTGGTGACCTAACGGTCCCGGATACTTGCAGGATCAAACATGCACGGAACGACTACTTAGTAGTCTTCCGGAGTTGGATGAAAACAAGGCAACATTCAAGCAGACAAGCATGCGTTTCTAAGGAACATAAGCAGGCACGTTGCTCGGACCCGAAGGTAAGCCGAGAGTTGAAACCGTTAAGGGACTTAGCATGCGAGGGTCTGAACATAAGCAGTATTTCATTTTCCATGTTCTAGCAAGCAATACAAGTTGGGATTATTCCCTTAGCTAGGTGCGTTGGATTTATTAGCATGCAGGGGGTGAATCACCTAGCGACTAGCATGAATATTCCAGATTTTATGTGTGCCGGCTAAGCAAAGACAAGTTCACCGTAGCCACCCACCTTAGCGATGATTCGCCTCGGTAGAGCGATACGTCAAGCGAGCCTCTGAAAGTCCAAGCCGGATTCCTGTAGGGACAAGTCTGGATATCCTCTGCTTCTTGTTCGAGGCAAAGCGGGTCGGGACAGTTGCACTATTGCCGTTTCAAACGGCAGTCCGCTTGAGCGGAACGGGGCGTTACATCCTACCCAACTCAGAAAAAGTCTCGTCCTCGAGACTTACTGAGGACAAGCAGTAATCTAGGGTTGAGGTAATCCTAGACAAGTCGTTGTACTTGTTCATTTGGATATTCACTTGCACAAGCGTCGAAATCAGCATATCGCTTAGACTGGATCGTGCGCACTTTCGAAGGGCCCCTCTAGCGTGAACACGTCAACCAGCTTAGTGATAGCGAAGTCTCAGCACTCGAGTTTCACCTTTTTCCTAAGTCTTGGATGGTGCACTAGTTTAAGGCGTCCCTCAAATAGATGCATTCAACCAAACTTAGAGTTAGTGAAAATCGGACAAGCTACTAGCGATACTCTCAAGGGTTCGCACAGGTTGGCACAAAGGCCACTCTCAGCTACTAGCGATATTCTCAAAGTGCAAAATGTTTCTTGAACTTGAATTGCTTGACTGTTTCGATTGAGTACGGCGAGGGACGGCACTATCGCTACTCGGGATATCGAGAAGTTTATCCTTGAAGTTTCGAGGACGAAACTTTTTATTGGTTGGTAAGTATGTAACGCCCCGCTCCGCGCCGGCGTTATATATCAAGGTGAGTGGGCAGAACTTCGTTCTCTGATTCTTGCACGCCTTAATAATAACCTGTGTTTTTGCTTGCAATGTTTTCTTAAGAGAATGATAGAACCTGTATTGCATGTTAATGAACGAACTCACCTAGCTTGTCTTTGAAACAATGTCTGCTTAACGAGAATCCTGTATCGCCTGCTTAGAGTGCATGAACATGTTCACTATCGTCTATGCTTCGAGAGAACCATACTGTGCCTGAACGTGTTCAAGTGATAAGTCGGATTGCCCCGCAACAACGATAACTGTTCTGATGGTTCGTCTCGTCTGTATACTAGAGTTTATTTGATAGTGTTCCATGCATTCTCACGCGGTCGGACAATGGCTTTTGGTGGAGAGCTGAACTGTATGCGTCCATGCCACCATGGGTCACAGCTGCCATTAGCATCAGAGAATGAGTCATTGGTATGCTGTACAGCCAGCTGCCGATCCTGAGATACTCGGGGACCGCCCTGCATATAGCTAAGTCATTGTATTGGCTTGGATAGATGACTGCCCCTAAGATTGTGCATTGTGTGTCTAGCTTTGCATCTGACTCTGGAGTCGCACGACACACGCTGCGCACACCCTGAAACATGAACGGCTTGCTTGCTTGCATATTCAATATGAAACTCTGTTTTCAAACATGTTTCCAAAGCAATGTAATATGACTCTGCTAGAACTGCATGAAACGAACCTAGGTAAAACTAGAAAGATCACTAGTAATGTAATATTTTATAACATGATTACTTAGTGCTTGTTTGAGTGAATGCATGTTTCTGTTCAGTTATTTTATCTCACCAGTACTTGTATAAAGTGCTGACCCACCAACAATTTACTTGCTCGCAGGTACTGGATCGTCCGAGGGAGCGATAGGCGTGCCACAGTCCCGAAGACCCGGAATCCTGGTTTCGATTGTTGCCCCGAGAATGCTATCGTATAAGGGGGCATAATGTATGGAACGAACGTGTGCCTTTGCTAAAGAAAACCCAAGTTGCCTCGATTGTCCCGAACACTCAGTTGGCTAAATGCATTGCATTGCAACAAGTCCCTTTCCGCTGCTAACTCGATTGATGCGATGATAGCCAACTATCAACTTAAACGATTGGCCTTGCACGGGCGCAACCCCAGGCACGTGCGGCATCACGTTCCCCGAAAGCTCGACTCGGGCCATTCGATTAGCTCCCCTTCCTCCCTCGCACCCGCGGGACGGGCGCGGTGATTCGCGTCCGGTGCGCCGGGGCACGGTGATTCGTGCCCGGTTCGTTAAATCCCGGCCGCACGGGGCGGGGCAGGGCGGAGCGGCGGCCCGGGCGGGACCGGGGCGTGACACCCCTCTCTCTCTTTCTCCTAACATCTTCTGACACTCCTCACACCCTCCCCGTACCTTCACTATATGCTCTCCATACCTCCCTCACAAGTTTCTCTCTCTCTCTCTCCCCTCGCGTTCCCTCCCATCTCCCTTACGTTCACCTCCCTCACTCCTTCCTTATATCTCTCACTCTCCTTCCTTATTCCTTTTCATCTCACTCCCTCTCTCAAGCCTCTCCCGTAAACCTCGCGGCTCGGACCTGCGTACTTGTCGCGGCTGCTGCCGCTGGTCGTTGGCTGCCGTGAGCACCGCCAGCGCGTACGCTGATCAGTCGGACATCGTCGGCTGGTCCCGGCTACACACCTCCACCATTATCTTTATTATAATCGTATACCGGGAGCGGGGCGTGACAATTCTCTTATGCATCTGATAGACATCACAGCAGAAGTTCGTCATATGAATGACAATATAATATTTTAGCACAAAACAATTCTTATACCATCACGGTGACTGAATATTATGTTTTGACCAGCACTTCCAGAGAGTTGCGAGTCCAACTATAGCGTATACTTCTGTATTCTACAATCAAGGTATATGGTCGATGCAAAATCCAGTAAAAGTTGCAGCTTAAAAATAGCTTGATAATATGGAATGAGGTCTTCATGGAACACACCTCATAATCACCTCTGACTTGGCTAACTATCATCTTAGAATCTCTGTAAGCTTCTAGGTAGTCTATCCCTAGTTAACTTGCTAACTGGAGTCCGATGAACTAAGCATTGTACTCTGCTATATTGTTTGAACATGTTTCCATAAGAGAGTAGCATGATGTATTACAAGATTGTTAGGAGAGACGTGCACTACCCCCAGTCCTGAAATAATATTATCCTTGGTTCATGTCCTTGATGTACCGTCAAAGAACATCTGCCAAATTGCTTCGTCCCACATTGTGTTAGACTCTAACACTTCATCTGAAATATTTTTATATGGCTTTGATGTTATTAAAACCGGATGAGATGCTAAAAAATTGGCTAAAGTTTGATCTTTTACTACTTTTTGGGAACGAACACCATGTCATACTGAGATAGTAGCATCGCCCATGTGGCTAGGCAAGAGTCAAGTGCACTTGGCTTAGTCATAACCATACTTAATAGATTGACTCTTGAGATGATATGGACCATATGTCTAGTCAGATAATGGTGCGTCTTCTGGATGACAAACAACAAAGCAAGACACTCCTTTTCTACATGATTATACCTGTGCTCGGTCCCGACCATCATACAATTGAGGAAATAAATGGATCAAGATCAAGAAGAACCCATAAAGCTATTGTGTGATAACAAATCAATTGTATGTCTTTCCAAAAACCGGATATTTTATATCAAGAACAAGCACATCAAGATTAAGTTTCATTTTATTCGAGAATTAATCAAAGATAAAGAAGTTGAAGTTTAGTTTAAAAGTTACAAGACTAATTGCCAGATTTATTTTCCAATCCATTGAAGAAGGAGTTCTTTGACAAAATAAAGAAATTAATTGGAGTGAAAGAAGTCTAGTTTAAGGGGTGTCACATCCCGCTCCCAAAATATTGGATAAATACGGGGACGGACGAGACCAGCTACCCCGTACAAGCTATAGAACGTCGTAACGATCGCGACTGTCAGTCATATTGGATATCCTAGCATCTAATCCAATATATTGCCTAAAACTGATCTTATATCCACAGGCAACCACAATGAAATAAGCAGCAAGAATAATATCAAATAGAAATCATGTAAGACCAAACAGTCAAAAATACTAATGATAATCAGAAAGTCTACAACAAGAAAAGATGTAGACATGGGTACATTCCCACACAGTTCCCAATATGATCTGCTACTAAAAATGAATTACTGCACCGAGACAGTGTTACGTACTAGCCGACTAGCAAGCAACACACCGTACAATTATATGAATAACCGGCCACTCAAATACCTACGGCTTGCTAGGTGAAGTCTGGGTTACCCAAGTAATACAATATATAGGAATCCTCATATCGTGATATGTCTGAGCAAGGCTAGCCGAGCCATTAATATACAAACAAGAGTAGATAAAATACACCAGTCCCTCGTAAGGCCACCACGCTAAACAGATCAGTAACAGTTCCAGCTCCCCAATAGGGAGATGATGGCTCGGTTATAATAATATTAATGGTCAAATACTGCACTCCATTAGTGCGGATGATATACAGTATCCTGTAGTGACCAGTCTTGCACTACAATGAATGGCCCGCATGCACGATCTCGGGGTTCCGTTCTCTTCCAATGCTTTTACCAATTTTAGTTACCTAATTAACCCTACAATTATATATAATCTCGTTTCATGGTTACACGATACGTCATCCAAACATGCTAAGCTACGATCACTGGCCAACTACGAAGGTACCCATGCAAGGTATAATATAATATACTATAATAGCAGGAACATTGTAAGCACCTTAGTGCACAAGTATAATATGTACTCGCACCACAGTACACTCTAAACAAGAATAGCACCATAATGCAATAATGAACACGAAGAACCTCAGTGCGATAACATGGCCAATACCTCAAAGGGTATCCTGGTAGTCAATAACACGAGTATATATAGTCAAGTTAGGAAACATGGACAATCAGTCAGTCGATTAATCAGATCGATCTATCCATCAAGTCAGTCTTATCAACCAAAACAATCTTATCAGTAGCGTAATCCTTCCCTCCACGATGGAATATGAATATCAGGTCAAAAAATACGAACACTAGACACTAAGCCAATCACCAAGAATAATGCCAGAACCTTTGGCTTATAAGAATCCACTAAATTAATGATTACAGACTATCAGTCAATAAGTCCTCTAACTTCCGAAATATAACATAGGTATCGTCTAACAAAGTTATCCATCCATAAGTACTAATATTAGAAGTCACTATGGTAGTAAATTAATCACAAATTTAATGTCACCAACTCCTTGATCCACCATGTCATGTACACAACTCTTTGATCCACCATATATACATATATCATCTATATCAACTAAAGGATAAAAGTACTAGATGTCATGCCACCCAATAATATAAGATCCATGAGGTCTACCAAATAAAAAGAAGTACAATATTTTCGGGTAGTTGGAAAGTCGGGTAAAATCATATATTGATAACCTCGATAATTACCTCTGTCATAACTGCCATTACATTTTTTTCCAATTCATATATATATATGTATATGTATGAATATCTATATAGTTAGGATTATGTAAATACCAATTTATAAACTAGCCTCATCCAATTCTGGAATTGAGATGGGGTTTTATGCAAATTTCCTAAATCCATGGGAAGGGGGAGAAAAACCAACAACAGGTTCATGAGTCATGACCTATATGTCTTCTCCTCCCTTCATCCTCATTTCCCATGGGAAAACTTGGCTCCATTTCCTTCCCCTATGCATTTCCAATAAACCTAACCCCTCTCCTACTTAATCCCCTCAAAACCTTTTCTCTTCCTCCCATCTTCATCTTCTCTAACCTCTACTTCCCTCATAGTCTGCTGTTGCTACTACCATGTTTATTGTTGTTGCTGTTGCTGCTACTATGATGTAGCTGCTGCCGCTGCTGCTACTGCTACTGTGATGTAGCCGCTGCTGCTGCCGCGTGCCGCCGGACCGCGCCACCCGCCGCCGGCTACGACGCCCCTCCACTGAGCACGTCGCTGTCGCCGGATGCCATCGCCGCCGGACCCGAACGCCGCCGACCTCCTCCTCCCCCAACTTCACAACTCCTCTTCCCTCTTCCCAAGTTAGATAAATTCCCATTCCTTCCCCAACCCTTCTCCTATACCTAAATTGGAGTATGAATTGATTTCAATTTCTCATAGAAAATTGGGAAGGAACTAGGTGCCAAATTGGAAACTTGGAAGAACCCTAGGTTGCTCAAAACAAAGGCAAGTACTCATCCTTTCTTTCCTTTCATTATTCTTTTCCTTGGAATTGAATTAGGTATTTCATTAAATGGGTATCTTAAAGATTTTGGAACAAATTAACACATATGTATATATGTGAATACATAAATCTCTCTCTCTATATATATGTGTGTGTATATGTATAATATGGACACGCGTATCTTGATGCCCTAGGTAGGACACAAATGGATACACAATGATCATAATTATAATTATTAATTAGCACTACAACTAACTAATTCATATATATATATTGTGTATATTCCTATGCATGTATATATATCTAAACCTAGATGAATATGGATATGTGTGTGTGTGTGTGTGTGTAAGTATTCCTTTTTAAAATCAATGAATGTTAGGACATAAGGAAAATTATCATTTACATGTTTAATTGGATGATATGGTATTGGTATTAATATGTAATGACAATATATATATATATATATATATATATATATATATATATATATATATATATATATAGACAAAAAGGGGATACATGAAAAGCGAAGACCTATATATAAATAAGATATTACTTATCATTAAGATAATATAAATACTTTAAACTACACTTGGTATAGTTTTAAATAAGTAATTTGACATTTTGTCAATTTATTTAGATAAATTTAATTATGTCCAAAATTAAATTATACCTATTTTAGTGCATTACGTTAGGATTACCTAGTTTAAACATGTATTTTATATGCACCGTACGTTAGGGTAACTTTAGTTGCTGAAGTTCAAATTTTTTTTTATTGTTTATCTCATAAAAAGTTTGCATATAGTACATATAATGAACATGAATAATTTTTATCTATACAAGTCTTAGGCCTTGAATACTAAATTCTAATATATATATATATATATATATATATATATATATATATATATATATATATATATATATATAGTTAATTCCTTCATCTATTACATGTTAAGAGTTATGGATTTAAATTGTCTTACCAAGGATTATGGATTACTTGAAACCTGTGCAGCATTGGAAGGAAAACTATGCGCAATAACCCAATAAGTAATTAGCTAACCCGTTAAGGTATGAAAGAAGCCTTTCCATTACATTTATTTTTATAATATATTGCGTGTGTTCCGGTGTTGATAGTTGCTCCACCGAAGGGGTCGGTGAGCCCGGAAATGCTACGGAGGGTTGCTCCGGGTCGAATATATAAAATTGTTAAAATTTTGGAAGCCAAAATACAAAGGAGACTCTGCCAAAATTTTCAAGAATTTTGGGAGTTAACTAATATTTCGACATCCAGGAATATCGCCGATATCCCAAAACTTTAAACTCTAGTTATATATATATATTTTTTTGCGACAGACCACCAACGACTGTAAATTAATTAGAGGACGATTAGTAAAAGTCTAGGATACGTAGGACACGGACACAAGTCACTCAACGAAATCTAACTACCTGAAAATCTGCTCTGCATATTCCCGGATTTGTAATACCTGTATTCTGGATTATGGATAAAATGAAAAGTATGTATCTTGTATCATCCTGGAAATGCTTTTTGCATAAACAATGGTTAAGTGATACACAGAGAAGAAACCTAAATACAAGAAAATAGAATAAGGATTGTTTGTAGATTTAGGCTAGAAAGCATTGGGCGGGGAAGAACAACATAAATACCACCTACAAAATTCTACAACATATTTATTATATATGTATAGCTGATCAGCAGTTAAAGCTCTTTCGTAAGGCCTTGCGAAGTGAGCGGGTGAGGCTTAGCTCACTTTCCTGTTTATGCCCAAAAAGGGCTGGGTCGGATCATAATCCTGTGTCATCATGTTCAAGTCACCTGAATATAACTACACCTACTTCGATTCAAAACCATCGAATGGATAAATTCAAGATTTAGGCCCAAAAGGGGCTGGGCCAGATTCATAACCCCGTGCCATCCTGTTCAAGTCACCTGAATATAAATGCACCTATTTCGATTCAAAACCATCGAATAGGTGAATTCAAGATTTAAGGCCATAAGGGCAGGGCCGGATTCTAAGCACCGTGCCATCAAGTCACAACCTGATCCCTGGTATACGGGATTGTTGGCGAAAAACTAGTTAAAGTGGTTATTTAAGGGTTGTTCTCCAAATTGCATCATCATTTAGGAAAATTGGTTGTGTATTATGGTAGTGACATAGGGATGTGTGTTGCTTGATTTATTAGATACTATAGGAAACTAGCTTAGGAATTGTTCAAGTCATAGACACTAAGATTTGATTTACCTCCTTATTTCCTATATAAATGTTATTCTTTCTTATCTTACTATCATATCTTTTATTTATTTACCGTTCTTGACCGAGGACTTACATGTCATTCTGACGACCTAGTATTGTTCACTAGGAGAAGATGAAGCATATAAAGAAATGTTACCTCTTTATAACGTGGACGAGATCGAGGAATAATCTTCGAGTAATTCTAGGAAGTACAACACCAAGTATATTTTGTAACTAAAACTACGTATATTAAGGAGAAGTTATTGTAAAGACTTATTTAGTTGTATATTAACTAGAGTTATAAGACTTCAGTTGTATTGCCTAATTACCTTAGCATGACTTGCATTTTATTCTAAAAGATTTACAGGAGACAATCGCTGATACAGGTATGGTAGTATTTGTATGGGGCGTAGCCTGGGGATGTAGTTACGTACCCGACTCACTGTATCTTGGGAAGCGGGGCGTGACACATCTTTTTAGTGGTGGCCCATGCAGATCATACTTTTAGGAAACCTAGGTAGGTCCTGGAGATGAAGAACCTAGGATAAGGTGCAAGTCCGGGTGTAAACTCCCTCGACCAGAAATTAGGGTTAGTTATTTAAATGACCTGATTAGGGTTTACTAGATTTAATTAAGATTTAATTAATAGTATTATAACACTTGTGAAATGATTGATTGTTTTAGGACACTACCTTAGCTGTTGCCCTAAAACCAATTCCACGTATCTGACCTAGACACATAAACCCATCATATTAAATCAGGAATAAACCCCAAATACCGATTTTCGTGCCAGATTTTAGACGCACAAAAGTCGTTACAAACGTCCGCGCGCGAATTATTAAATTTGCGTAATTACGTTCGTTGTCCGTTCCAATCGAAATTTAGACCCAACCTCAACCAGTTTTGACCAACCCAGACCACGATGACATTGTACACTGAGCCTACTACACCAAGGACCCTTGTCCAACTAAATTTAGACTCCCGTTTTTTTTATTAAATTAAATTAGAAACGCCGTTACATTAATTATGAATTAATTAATGTGAAGACCTAACCTAAATTAAATCCAACCTAAACCCACATCCTCACCCCCAAGCCTCTTACAAAACACCAAACACCGCCATCGACCAATGAGGAACACCAAACATGGTGTTTGCTTGCATTAAATCCCAAATCCTAGTTATTGTGCAAATACCAATTTATTCAGGGGCTAAATTGCAAAATTGTAATGTGGTGTCCCCCTCTCATTGGCCCAAACCATCATGGAGAAAAGCATGAAATGACAAACCGTAGGCATTGGTTTTCCCCCCATTTTATATGTACTTGCACCCCCTTTTTGGGAACCCATCTTGGCCCTACATTCAAATTAGCCTATTCCTAGCCCTCCACCCATCATGATGAGCATTCCCACTCCCCAAAAAAAAAAATGCACCCAGCCGGCCCTAATCCCTAGGCAGCCCCCCCTCACTCTCTCTCCTACATATACCTTCATTTTCTCATTAAATGAGAAAACCCAAAACCTAAATACTAAAATCCCAACCCAACCCATCACACAGCCCGACCTAACCTACCCATCCCCGAGCCCCTACAACCGCCGGCAGCCACCACCAACCACCGCCATACTCCACGACCGCCGTCGCCAGTCCCCACCCCACCTGCCACCAGGAGCTCCGGCCCCCACGTCGCCGGAGTGGCCCGCACGACCGCCCGCACCAGTCGAGGCCTTCCCAGCCCGCACCCTCGAGCCGACCACCCCGTGCTCGACCACCGCCACTAGCCTCCACCTCCGGCCACCGTACTTCACCAGAACCTCCCCCAGCCTGTCCTCCACCACCCCACAAACTTTCAGTCGACGCCGTCGACCCACCGGAGAACTCTCGCCCCCGCAGCGGAGGAATATACAGAACCGCGACTGCTATTGCCGAAGTCCCTGAGCCTCGCCGGAGCGCCGCCCGGCCACCCCCGCCGGCGACGACTGACCCGCTCGTCCCCCTCGACCTGTCGAGTAACTAGGTATAATATTTTATGTAAATTTATTACAATTTGTACATGAAATTCCAGCTGCAAGTTCGAATGCCTGAATGTCGTATAGTTTCGTATTTGAATACGTATTCTAATATATACTGTATATTATTTATTTAACCATATATATAATTATATTATCCCTGTAAAATTTTATAATATATATTTACATAATCTTTTAATGTATTTATATTATAAATGTATGTGTATGTATGTATGCATGTATGTACGTATGTATGTATATACATAAATATATATATATGTATATATGAGTATATATGCGTATGTATGTGTATTGTACAGTATATAAAACCAAAATAAATATATAAAATTTCTGTGATTATGTATAAAAAATAATACTATATATTTATATATTTTCATATTAAAAATGTGTGTATGTTTGTATGTATGTATGTATGTATGTATGTATGTATGTATGTATGTATGTAGGTAAGTGTATTTTTTTTAGTATATAAATTATTAAATGAATAAATACAAATTATGTCTAAATACATTTCTGGAAATTAAAAATATATATAATATATTTTATATATAAATACTTATATGTATTAAGTCTCTAGTATGTATATGCATATATATATATGTATTTATATATATAGATATATATGTGTGTATATACTCTTAATACACATTTCTTTATTTTGTGCATAATATTATGTTATAAATGTGTACGTATTTTTGTGTAATTAAAAACATTAGAATATTTAATGAGAATATGCAATATTGTAAGTATTTTATGTAGTATGCTTGTTCACATAAATATGTTAAAATAAGGGTCTATGTGTTGAGTCATAAATATAAATGTGTGCTTATAAATATTACTAAATATATGGATATATTATGAGCAAAATGTATTAGTGTATTTCTAAAAATACCTAAGTACTTTTTCATTGTACTATTAAACCTACATATTATCTTATCGTATTTAATTATGATTGAGTGTATATAAATATTTATATTTGTAATAGCTATGTGTATATACAGTCCAGACCCTTTGTCAGTTGTAGAAACGGACAGTGTGCCCTAGTCGTGGTATTATAGCGACTAATTTAGACATTACTATATCCTATATAGGATTGCTGGACACTACTGCCGAGGCATCAGGAGCAGGGCTTTGGATATCGCAGCTACCCGGGGCAGGCAAGTATACCTTGCTGATTTACTGCTTAAAATTAAATGATAAATGTTTCAATTATGTATAAAACTGTGTGTGTCCGAGATTGCCTCGGATGCAGTTGACATTATGTCGATGATTAGTGTACTAGACCTAGATGCTAGCTGACTCACCTATCTGTGAGGGTATTTTGATATTCTCTTAGACCGTGACACCTACACGTATCACTATGGTACTCTCATATTGGGATGCGGGTCCGCGTACCCGATTCGCTATCGGTACGTACGACTAGCATCACGGACTAGCATGTAGTCTAGAGTAATAGTTTAGTTGAGACTTGGCATCTAGATACGGTACACCCAGGTCGTGTATTCGACTTGCGTATCTACATTGGGCGGGAAGGACAACTGACAAACGTATGGGATACCCCCATCGGACTCCGTGGTATCCAGAGGAACCACAGACCCGGTGACTCCCTATATTCAGATATCGCGCTCTTCGGAGTGTTACGGACGTATATACATTGCAGATACCACGTCCCTTAGAGTGTGGACGTTATATATATACAGATACCTCATTCTTCGGAATGATGGACGTTACAGATACCACACTCTAGAGGATGTTGGACGTTATGCCTACACCTACTTATACGTTCCTAGGTTGTCCTTATATTGCATTCACTTAGATGGTTAGCACACCCTTACATTTTATTTTATTCAGTACTATCTAGCATGCATTTTGTATCTTGTTACGTCCCTCTGAGGACCTGGTTATCTTCCAGATCTGGACGAGGCCTTTTATCCCACAGTTTACGGGCCAGGCATAGAGACGAGGTTTGCTCTGGACGAGGAGCTTGAGGTACTTCCATCAGAGTACCCCTGATCAGATTGGTAGGCCTTCCGCCTATGACTGGAGCTCCTTACCTAGTTAGATATTGCTCCAGTCTCTCCTTATCAGTACTTTCATTTCAGACATTCAGTACTTTATTTCAGACTATCAGTACATTGTAGTGGGTTTGTTCCTACCGGACTTATTTCAGTTGTACTATGTCAGTCGACTATGTTCTTATATTCCAGTCTTTCATTTCAGTATTTACTTGTTATCTGTGGATGAGATTAGTTATTCCCTGTTATGATATTAGACTTGTTAGATTTAGGACAGCGTAGCACGCTTCGTCAGGATCCATTAAATTAGGATATCCTCGGAGTCGTGTCAGCTGGCCAATGCCACGTGGCCTGGTTCCATATATTTTGGGACTGGGGCGTGACATGGTTTTAGTGGTGGCCCATGCAGGTCTTTGTTAATCGCTTGTGGTATGGTAACGTGCCCAGCGAGCCTGCAGTAGGATAGAAATTACTAGGTCTCATCCACTTGATTACGCCTTTGAACCTCTTCCGTATTTTAAATATCTGTATCCTGTTTAATTTATTCCGTACTCTCTCTAATGAAGTTCTATCTCTTACATCGAGATGAACCTTCGGAGCCGACGTGAGATACTCGGTGCCATACCACCACCTGCAGCACCGAGGGAGGATACGACACAGGGACCACCCAGGGAGCAGCCACAGCTAGAGGCAGTGGTGATCCCTCAGGCCCCGATGATGCACTGGCATCAGGTCACCCCCGACGAGGAGACGCAGCAGCCCGAGGGCCAGACGTCGCGGACGATCCCTAGACAGTACTTCGAGGGACAGACCTCGAGGGCGACACCGATGCCGCAGTACGAGAGGCCGGTACCAGAGGAGACACCGAGGAGGCAGCCAGAGATACCGCTACCACCACCTCCACCGTTTCTACCGCAGATGCCACCAGCAGGAGAACAGCCCCAGATGATGCAGTTCTTTCAAATGATGATGCAGGCTCAGATGCAGCAGACGGAGGCCCTTAGACAGGGATTGATGGCAGTATTGGAGAGGGCACCTGCCCAAGCACCAGCACCAGCACCAGCACATGCTCCTGTCCAGCTAACAGGCACTGTAAAAGGCTTCAGACAGATGGGCCCGGAAACCTTCTCGGGCAAGGAGACGGCTGAGGAGATCTCAGACTGGGTCTCCAACACTGAGATGCTGCTGGAGGGTTCGCAGCTGCACCCCGATCTCTGGATGAACGCAGTGAGGGCCCAACTCACCGGCAACGCCCATCACTGGTGGGACTCTATAGAGCGCAGCATTGGCCGACGGCAGACTTGGGAGGAATTCCTAGAGCACTTCAACACGAAGTACTTCCCGGCTACGGTGAGGAACGCCCTGTACTCCCAGTTCTTGCACCTAGAGCAGGGGAACCTCACTGTGGACGCCTACGACGGAGAGTTCAGCAGACTCAGCCGATTCGGAGCAGCCCTGATCCCCAATGACCTGGAGAAAGCCAGGAGATTCCACCATGGCCTCACTCAAGAGCTACAGAGGTACACTACTACCCAGTCGAGGATCTCTTATGAAGAGGTCCTAGCAGAGGCGAGGATCCAGGAGGCTATAGGAGGAGGAGGAGCGAGACGTTCCAGCGGGAACGCACCAGCCAGGACCCAGCAAGGAGCCGGAGGACCGATCCGCCGACCCGGAGCGCAGGCGCAGCAGAGGACAGCGCCGTATCAACAGAAGGAGCTTCCGACCTGCCACTTCTGTGGCAAGAGAGGACACGTCATCCAAGACTGTAGGAAGAAACTTGGGCTCTGCATGGTCTGTGGAGCCAGCCAGCACCTTGCTAGAGACTGCCCCAGCGTAGAGACGCAGCACCCCAGACTGGACAGAGGCCACCAGCAGCACCACTGAGGATCCTACCCCCAGCAGGAGGCCAGCGTCCACCAGCTACCGGAGGACAGCAGAGACCACCCTTGGTCCCACAGGAGGCACACTTCAACCAGGCCCGACAGCAGGCAAGAGGGCAGAGGCGCGGACAAGCCTTTGCCTTAGCATCTATTGAGGAGGAACCAGAGGGAGAGGCTATAGCAGGTACAATTCTAGTTGCATCATTACCTGCGACTGCACTGTTTGATTCTGGAGCTACATTGTCATTTATATCTAGTAGATTTATAGCAATGCATAGAGTAGCAACTTCCCCCTTACCTAAGAGTTGGAGAATACTTACCGGAGGAGGCATTGTACCGGTTACCAGCACCATTAGAACGTGCTCGGTAGTAGTTTGTGGTAGGGAGATGAGAGCGCGATTGTTGGTACTCCCAATGCCAACTTTCGACGTAGTTCTGGGCATGGACTGGTTAAGCCAGTACAATGCCGTACTAGATTGCCGGAAGGGTAGCGTTACTTTTAGACTGCCAGGACAACCGGAGTTTGAATTCATGCGAGGCACCATCGAGCGAGGAGTAGGACATGCAGCTGGAGCTTACATGGCGATGGAGACGGCACCCCCAGAAATTGTTGCAGAGTTCGAGGATGTTTTCCCAGAGGAGTTGCCAGGCCTACCGCCTGATAGAGAGGTGGAGTTCACCATTGAGCTAATACCTGGAGCAGCACCGGTATCATCAAATGTGTACCGGTTGGCGAAGAAGGAGCTTGACGAGCTGAAGCTACAGCTAGAGGAGTTGCAGATCAAGGGATTCGTACGTCCTAGTGCATCACCCTGGGGAGCACCAGTGCTATTTGTACCAAAGAAGGATGGGACGTTCCGGATGTGCATTGATTACAGAGCCCTTAATGCCCTGACTATCAAGAACAAGTACCCTCTACCGCGAATCGACGATCTGTTCGACCAACTGACAGGAGCAGTGGTGTTCACGAAGATCGACTTGAGATCGGGCTACCATCAGGTGAAGGTGCGAAGGGAAGACATTCCAAAGACAGCATTTAGGACTCGTTACGGTCATTACGAGTTCCTAGTGATGCCTTTTGGATTGACAAATGCGCCTGCTGTGTTTATGAACCTGATGAACCGAGTCTTCCATGAGTATCTGGACCAGTTCGTGGTAGTTTTCATCGACGACATCCTGGTGTATTCGAAGAGCCACGAGGAGCATGGAGAGCACTTGAGGCTAGTGCTAGAGACGCTGAGACGAGAGAGGCTTTATGCCAAGCTGAGCAAGTGCGAGTTTCTTCTAGATCGTGTCGCATTTCTTGGACACGTTATCTCAGGAGATAGTATTTCAGTAGATCCCGCGAAGATTTCATCCGTAGAGACGTGGCCGACCCCTACCAACGTCACGGAGGTGAGGAGTTTCCTAGGACTTGCCGGATATTACCGGAGGTTCGTAGAGAACTTCGCAAGGATCGCAGAGCCGATGACCCGCTTGACCCGCAAGGATCAGGAGTTCACCTGGACAGAGGAGTGTCAGACGGCGTTCGATGAGCTGAAGAAGCGTCTGACTACAGCACCCATCTTGACCATACCTTCTGGACCCGGAGGATTCGTGATCTATAGCGATGCGTCTGGGAAAGGATTAGGATGCGTCTTGATGCAGCATAGGAAGGTTGTGGCCTATGCCTCTAGGCAGTTGAGGACCCACGAGAAGAACTATCCCACCCACGACTTAGAGCTTGCCGCAGTGATCTTTGCGTTGAAGCTTTGGAGGCACTACCTGTACGGAGAGCGCGTGGAGATATTCACCGATCACAAGAGCCTGAAATACGTCTACACACAGAAGGACCTGAACCAGAGGCAGAGACGTTGGCTCGAAGTGATGGCAGACTTCGAGATTGAGCTGCAGTACCATCCAGGAAAGGCTAATGTGGTAGCCGATGCTTTAAGCAGGAAGCCCATAGCATTTTTCCAGACTACCCAACAACATCTGTTGAGAGATCTAGAACAGTTGGGTATCGAGGTCGTCATGCCCGGAGTAGACGGCCAGATGTCGAGTTTCCAGGTGCAATCGACATTGGTGGAGAGAATCAAGGCTGCTTTGCCGACGGACGCCAGATTTCAGAGGCTTCGACAGAGGACAGAGGCTGGAATACAGACGGGACTGCGTATACACGAGGACGGGACCTTGAGATGTGGAGATCGTCTCTATGTTCCGAATGGAGAGCTACGACAGGAGCTGATGACGGAGGCCCACAGTTCGACCTATTCTATACATCCAGGAGGCACGAAGATGTATCGAGACCTGAGGCAGTACTACTGGTGGCACGGGATGAAGAGAGAGATAGCCCGCTTCGTGGCTAAGTGTCTGGTGTGTCAGCAAGTCAAGGCTGAGCATCAAAGGTCTGTCGGATTACTTCAACCGCTCCCGATACCGGAGTGGAAATGGGAGCACATCACCATGGACTTCGTCACGGGTTTTCCGAGGAGTCCTAGTGGTCGCAACGCCGTTTGGGTGATCGTAGATAGACTCACCAAGTCTGCCCACTTTTTACCCTTCAGGGTTGGGCAATCTACGGAAGTCTTGGCAGACATGTACATGAGGGAGATTGTACGATTGCATGGAGTACCAGTCAGTATCGTGTCTGACCGGGATACGAGGTTTATATCGTACTTTTGGAGGAGTATGCAAGAGAGTCTTGGTACCCGCCTTAAGTTTAGTACTTCGTACCACCCGCAGACCGATGGACAATCCGAGCGCACCATTCAGACGCTGGAGGATATGTTGAGGGCTTGCATGCTTGACTTCAGCGGTTCTTGGGAGGACCACTTGTACTTGGTCGAATTTTCTTACAACAATAGCTATCAGGCGAGCATTCAGATGGCTCCCTATGAGGCATTGTATGGTAGGAAATGTCGTTCCCCCGTATGTTGGAGCGACGTAGGCGAGAGGCAGATTCTAGGGCCAGAGCTGATCGTCCATACAGTGGAGAAGGTGAAGAAGATTCAGGGGCATCTACGAGCAGCACAGGACAGGCAGAAGCATTGGGCTAATGCGCATCGACGACCCTTAGAGTTCCAGGTTGGAGAACATGTGTTCCTGAAGATTTCTCCTACGAGAGGAACAATCAGATTTGGAGGCAGAGGGAAGCTGAGTCCGAGGTACATCGGACCCTTCGATGTGCTAGAGCGCGTCGGAGAAGTTGCTTACAGATTGGCCTTGCCGCAGACACTGGAAGGAGTTCACGACGTCTTCCATGTATCTCAGCTGAGGAGATACATACCGGATCCGAGTCATGTGCTTGACCACTCGGAGATCACCGTCGGTCCAAGCTTGTCATACCAGGAGGAGCCGGTAGAGATCCTAGACCGAAGCGAGAAGGTACTGCGAGGCCAGACTATCCCTCTAGTTCGTGTCGCATGGAGGCATCACGCACCAGGTGAATCAACCTGGGAACGAGAGGACGATATTCGGCAACGCTTTTCCCATCTTTTCGAAGGCCTAGGTATGTGATAGTATTTATTTCATTCAACAGTTTTTCTATATGTCTGTTTTAATTTCGAGGACGAAATGCTCTAAGGAGGGTATGTTGTAAACCCCCTCGACCAGAAATTAGGGTTAGTTATTTAAATGACCTGATTAGGGTTTACTAGATTTAATTAAGATTTAATTAATAGTATTATAACACTTGTGAAATGATTGATTGTTTTAGGACACTACCTTAGCTGTTGCCCTAAAACCAATTCCACGTATCTGACCTAGACACATAAACCCATCATATTAAATCAGGAATAAACCCCAAATACCGATTTTCGTGCCAGATTTTAGACGCACAAAAGTCGTTACAAACGTCCGCGCACAAATTATTAAATTTGCGTAATTACGTTCGTTGTCCGTTCTAATCGAAATTTAGACCCAACCTCAACCAGTTTTGACCAACCCAGACCACGATGACATTGTACACTGAGCCTACTACACCAAGGACCCTTGTCCAACTAAATTTAGACTCCCGTTTTTTTTATTAAATTAAATTAGAAACGCCGTTACATTAATTATGAATTAATTAATGTGAAGACCTAACCTAAATTAAATCCAACCTAAACCCACATCCTCACCCCCAAGCCTCTTACAAAACACCAAACACCGCCATCGACCAATGAGGAACACCAAACATGGTGTTTGCTTGCATTAAATCCCAAATCCTAGTTATTGTGCAAATACCAATTTATTCAGGGGCTAAATTGCAAAATTGCAATGTGGTGTCCCCCTCTCATTGGCCCAAACCATCATGAAGAAAAGCATGAAATGACAAACCGTAGGCATTGGTTTTTCCCCCCATTTTATATGTACTTGCACCCCCTTTTTGGGAACCCATCTTGGCCCTACATTCAAATTAGCCTATTCCTAGCCCTCCACCCATCATGATGAGCATCCCCACTCCCCAAAAAAAAAATGCACCCAGCCGGCCCTAATCCCTAGGCAGCCCCCCCTCACTCTCTCTCCTACATATACCTTCATTTTCTCATTAAATGAGAAAACCCAAAACCTAAATACTAAAATCCCAACCCAACCCATCACACAGCCCGACCTAACCTACCCATCCCCGAGCCCCTACAACCGCCGGCAGCCACCACCAACCACCGCCATACTCCACGACCGCCGTCGCCAGTCCCCACCCCACCTGCCACCAGGAGCTCCGGCCCCCACGTCGCCGGAGTGGCCCGCACGACCGCCCGCACCAGTCGAGGCCTTCCCAGCCCGCACCCTCGAGCCGACCACCCTGTGCTCGACCACCGCCACTAGCCTCCACCTCCGGCCACCGTACTTCACCAGAACCTCCCCCAGCCTGTCCTCCACCACCCCACAAACTTTCAGTCGACGCCGTCGACCCACCGGAGAGCTCTCGCCCCCGCAGCGGAGGAATATACAGAACCGCGGCTGCTATTGCCGAAGTCCCTGAGCCTCGCCGGAGCGCCGCCCGGCCACCCCCGCCGGCGACGACTGACCCGCTCGTCCCCCTCGACCTGTCGAGTAACTAGGTATAATATTTTATGTAAATTTATTACAATTTGTACATGAAATTCCAGCTGCAAGTTCGAATGCCTGAATGTCGTATAGTTTCGTATTTGAATACGTATTCTAATATATACTGTATATTATTTATTTAACCATATATATAATTATATTATCCCTGTAAAATTTTATAATATATATTTACATAATCTTTTAATGTATTTATATTATAAATGTATGTGTATGTATGTATGCATGTATGTACGTATGTATGTATATACATAAATATATATATATGTATATATGAGTATATATGCGTATGTATGTGTATTGTACAGTATATAAAACCAAAATAAATATATAAAATTTCTGTGATTATGTATAAAAAATAATACTATATATTTATATATTTTCATATTAAAAATGTGTGTATGTTTGTATGTATGTATGTATGTAGGTAAGTGTATTTTTTTTAGTATATAAATTATTAAATGAATAAATACAAATTATGTCTAAATACATTTCTGGAAATTAAAAATATATATAATATATTTTATATATAAATACTTATATGTATTAAGTCTCTAGTATGTATATGCATATATATATATGTATTTATATATATAGATATATATGTGTGTATATACTCTTAATACACATTTCTTTATTTTGTGCATAATATTATGTTATAAATGTGTACGTATTTTTGTGTAATTAAAAACATTAGAATATTTAATGAGAATATGCAATATTGTAAGTATTTTATGTAGTATGCTTGTTCACATAAATATGTTAAAATAAGGGTCTATGTGTTGAGTCATAAATATAAATGTGTGCTTATAAATATTACTAAATATATGGATATATTATAAGCAAAATGTATTAGTGTATTTCTAAAAATACCTAAGTACTATTTCATTGTACTATTAAACCTACATATTATCTTATCGTATTTAATTATGATTGAGTGTATATAAATATTTATATTTGTAATAGCTATGTGTATATACAGTCCAGACCCTGTGTCAGTTGTAGAAACGGACAGTGTGCCCTAGTCGTGGTATTATAGCGACTAATTTAGACATTACTATATCCTATATAGGATTGCTGGATACTACTGCCGAGGCATCAGGAGCAGGGCTTTGGATATCGCAGCTACCCGGGGCAGGCAAGTATACCTTGCTGATTTACTGCTTAAAATTAAATGATAAATGTTTCAATTATGTATAAAACTGTGTGTGTCCGAGATTGCCTCGGATGCAGTTGACATTATGTCGATGATTAGTGTACTAGACCTAGATGCTAGCTGACTCACCTATCTGTGAGGGTATTTTGATATTCTCTTAGACCGTAACACCTACACGTATCACTATGGTACTCTCATATTGGGATGCGGGTCCGCGTACCCGATTCGCTATCGGTACGTACGACTAGCATCACGGACTAGCATGTAGTCTAGAGTAATAGTTTAGTTGAGACTTGGCATCTAGATACGGTACACCCAGGTCGTGTATTCGACTTGCGTATCTACATTGGGCGGGAAGGACAACTGACAAACGTATGGGATACCCCCATCGGACTCCGTGGTATCCAGAGGAACCACAGACCCGGTGACTCCCTATATTCAGATATCGCGCTCTTTGGAGTGTTACGGACGTATATACATTGCAGATACCACGTCCCTTAGAGTGTGGACGTTATATATATACAAATACCTCATTCTTCGGAATGATGGACGTTACAGATACCACACTCTAGAGGATGTTGGACGTTATGCCTACACCTACTTATACGTTCCTAGGTTGTCCTTATATTGCATTCACTTAGATGGTTAGCACACCCTTACATTTTATTTTATTCAGTACTATCTAGCATGCATTTTGTATCTTGTTACGTCCCTCTGAGGACCTGGTTATCTTCCAGATCTGGACGAGGCCTTTTATCCCACAGTTTACGGGCCAGGCATAGAGACGAGGTTTGCTCTGGACGAGGAGCTTGAGGTACTTCCATCAGAGTACCCCTTATCAGATTGGTAGGCCTTCCGCCTATGACTGGAGCTCCTTACCTAGTTAGATGTTGCTCCAGTCTCTCCTTATCAGTACTTTCATTTCAGACATTCAGTACTTTATTTTAGACTATCAGTACATTGTAGTGGGTTTGTTCCCACCGGACTTATTTCAGTTGTACTATGTCAGTCGACTATGTTCTTATATTCCAGTCTTTCATTTCAGTATTTACTTGTTATCTGTGGATGAGATTAGTTATTGCCTGTTATGATATTAGACTTGTTAGATTTAGGACAGCGTAGCACGCTTCGTCAGGATCCATTAAATTGGGATATCCTCGGAGTCGTGTCAGCTGGCCAATGCCACGTGGCCTGGTTCCATATATTTTGGGACTGGGGCGTGACACCGGGTATCATAAAGAAACATATTACAGGATATAGGTTAGGAACTTGTATAAGTGAACCCTGGATTCCTTAACTATTATTTAGAGATACTTTAGGATAAGCCGTATCGGTGATTTTAGGAAGGGCTAATCATATTACAAGATTTTATTGGGATACTTATGGGATGATACTAACTTAAAGTTTCTTATTGTAGATCATGCCTCAATTCATGCCTTATGCCAGATTGGAAAATTGTAGCCACAGTCTAGATAATTATTATCATTTTACAAAAAGAAAGTGGCGACTGGCGCGTAAACAGATGATGAGGGCCTATGGAGCACACTACGAGATCAAGTACCCGGTAGTGTCAGATCTCAATGATGAAAGAGAATTATTTTTTAATAGGACAAATTATTATATACTTATTAAGGCTCAATCATCTGAGGATCCGGATCGCAATAAAAATGACTACAATGGAACCTTGGAGGAATGGCAGAATGCTCACCCGGAGGCAACTATCATCAGAATTCGGGAGATGATGATTTAGGTAATAAAAAAGGGGGGGGGGGGGGAGGAGAGTACAACAGTGAAAAAGAGATCTTTTATCTACTAGATATCTTTTGTGAACGGCAAGGGTGTATGTGTATATGTATATAAGTTAGGGAGGAAGGAAGTGTGGGGAATGTAAATAGCCTAAATAAGTATATATGCCTATGTGCAAGATGACTAGTATCCTATCAGCAAATTTTGTATCACATTTTGGTTATGAGTGAATAAAATATGCTTCTTCATTACCCTTGTGCTTATATGTTCCACTATTGCTCAAAACTCTTAGGATTTACAATATCTTCTCCCTATCCTTGAATCTCAAGACTATTCCTTAGAAATTGCATTTGAATTTTTCAGGACAATGTCTAATCATGACCAATCCCATGCTTCATCTTCACAAACTCAGACGAAACCATCTATTAGGGATATGTACAAGTTATTCCAACAGATTCTAGAGTCTAACAGTCAGCATACAGATACAGCTCAAGCCACAACTGCTACGGTATTGGAACACCTGCGAACATCTGCCAATTCTAGAGACGGTTAACTAAAAGACTTTAGGAACCTAAATTCTTCCAAGTTTAAAGGAACAGAAAGTTCGATCGAAGTCGAACAATGGATTATAACCATAGAAGGGCTGTTAAAAGCAGTAAAAATTAATCCTGAGAATATGGTATCTACAATCTGAATCCAATTGGAGGATATTGCTGAAATTGGTGGAGTGCCGAACACCTAGAGGATTCGGAGGACAAAATAACTTGGAGAGAATTTAAGAAGAAATTTGAAAGAAGTTTCTTTCCAATATTGGCTAAAATTGAGTTAGAACGGCAGTTCACTCATTTAAAGCAAGGGAAGCTCACAGTAGACGGGTATGTTGCAGAGTTTTCCAGGCTTAGTCGTTTTGCTTCAAATCTAATAGCCGATGAGGAAACTAAGGTATCTAGATTCTTGGAAGGACTAGGGAGCCAACTGAAGAGTAGAGTTGTCGCCTATCGATGCCAAACCTATCTAGAGGTAACTGAAGCAGCAAGGAGCCAGGAAAGAATGCTAAATGAAGAGCAACCATTTTGGTCTCAATCTCAGAAAATGACTTTGGAAGTAGGAGTTTCATCCTCAAGGCATCCGTGGCAAGGACCGCCCAAACGCTCTTAAACTGGTACCTTGAGAAGACCAATCATTTGTAACTTTTGTCAAAAACTCGGGTATATGAGGGATGACTGTAGAAAATTCCTGGGTCTTTGTTTAAGATGCGGATCAGATAAGCATCAGATTGGCCAGTGTCCACAACAACAAACCTTAGGGCCAATAATACAAAACCCGCATCAAGAACCATGACCCACGTTTCGAGGAAATAACACCAGGCCTATGCTTCAAGGAAATCGTCCTCGACCTCTGATACAAGCGTCAACACCTCAAGCTATGTTGACTTATGGGAATCAACAAAGACCACCCTTCGTACCCTAAGCCTACCAATTCCAACAAGCTCAGAAAGCAAAACAGCCTCATACTGGGAAGAAGAAAAGGCAAGGGCAGGCATTTATGATGAATACTGATGAAACAGAACTGGCCGGAGAAGTAGTAATAGGTACTATTCTAGTTTCAGCTTATCCAGCATCAGTATTATTTGATTCTGGGGCAACCCATTCATTTATAGCATCAGCATTTATAGCTCTTCATGAAATAAAATCGCAACCATTGCTTAAGAAATTAAATATTCTTACGTGTAATGGCACGGTAGAAGTTAGTCGGGTTTGTGAAGCATGTCCAGTTAGGTTAGGCGGTAGAGCCTTTCAGGTAAGATTGTTAGTTTTTCCAATGAATAATTATGATGTAGTACTTGGAATGGATTGGTTGACCAAGACATTAGCAAGTATAGATTGTGGCCAAGGGAAGGTTCTATTCCAGCTCACTAATGGAGAATTGTATGAATTTGTTCGAGACGAGAAAGAATTTGATGCTAAGGAATTAGAAAAATTTGAACAACCAGTTCAAGGAAGGTTTCATGAACTAAAGGAGGAACAATTTCCAAGGATAGTGAAAGATTTTAAGGATGTATTTCCAGAAGAATTACCAGGATTACCACCGGATAGAGCAGTATAATTTTTTATCAATTTGGTGCCTGGAGCAGCACCTATAGCTAAGAAAATATACCCGATGAATAAAGAAGAATTGGCTGAGCTAAACAAGCAAATAAAGGAATTATTATCAAAAGGGTTTATTCAGCCCAGTGCTTCGCCGTGGGGTGCACCAGTACTTTTTGTGAAAAAGAAAGACGCGACCCTACGATTGGTAATTGATTATAGAGCCTTGAATGAAGTGACAATAAAAAATAAATACCCCTTGCCCAGAATCGATGAACTATTTGATCAATTAGGAGAAGCTAAGGTATTTTCAAAGATTTATTTGAGGTCTGGATATCATCAAGTAAAGGTCAAGAAGGAGGACGTTCAGAAAACAAATTTTAGGACTCGTTATGGACATTACGAGTTTCTAGTTATGCCATTTGGGGTAACTAACGCTCCTGCTATATTTATGGATCTAATGAATCGGATATTTTATCAGTATTTGGATAAGTTCATGATTGTATTTATCGACAAAATTCTTATATATTCAAAAAATGAAGAAGAACATGAAGAGCATCTAAGGGTAATATTGCAAACCCTAAGACAGGAGCAATTGTATGCTAAACTCAGTGTGAGTTTTGGCTAAATCATATATCATTTCTAGGTCACATTATCAGCGGAGAAGGTATTTCAGTAGATCCAAAGAAGGTGGAAGCTGTTAAATCCTGGCTAACACCAAAGTCTGTGGCAGAAATTCAAAGTTTCTTGGGATTAGCTGGATACTACAGGAGATTCGTGAAAAATTTCTCAAGAATCGTAGAGCCATTAACTCGGCTGACTCGAAAAGAGAAAAGATTCAATTCGACGGAGAAATGCCAGACAACTTTCGATAAATTAAAGGAAAGATTGATTTTGGCACATGAACTAGCATTACCGTCGGGATCAGGAGGATAAAAGATGGAAGAGTTATAGCCTATGCCTCTCGACAACTGAAGCGGCATGAGAGAAATTATCCAACTCACGATCTGGAACTAGCAGCTGTAGTTTTTATACTTAAATTATGGCGACATTACTTATATGGGGAGAGAATTAAGATATATATAGATCACAAAAGTTTGAAATATGTGTTTACTCATAAAGAAATTAATATGAGGCAAAGAAGATGGTTGGAATTACTTAAAGACTTTGATATGGAATTGGAATATCATCCGGGTAAAGCAAATAAAGTGGCAGATGCCTTAAGCAGGAAACCAATGGCATTCTTAATGAATACCCCAAAGAAAATTCTTGAAGACTTAAGTAAGATGAAAATCGAAGTAATATATCCAATATCAGAAGGATCATGGAAAAATTTACAAGTACAGTCCTCCCTAGTGGACAGAATCAAGGAAGCTCAACAAGAAGATTCTAAATTCAGGAAATATGAAAATAAACCAAAGAAGGACTCCAAACTGGAATAAGCAAGCATCTAGATGGATCGCTAAGGTTTGGAGATTGATTGTGTGTACCCAGTAGAAATCTAAGAACATAAGTCATGATAGAAGCTCATAACTCTCAATATTCCATCTATCCAGGAATTACTAAAATGTATAAGGATTTAAAATAAAAATTTTGGTGGCATGGAATAAAATGAGAGATTGCTCAATTCGTATCCAGATGTCTTGCCTGTCAGCAAGTAAAGGCAGAACATCAAAGGACAACATGCCTTCTTCAACCTTTACCAATACCTGATGGAAATGGGAACATATCATAATAGATTTTGTAATCGGGCTACCTAAGACACAAAAGGGTAACAATGCTATCTGGGTCATTATAGATAGACTCACTAAATCAGCTCAATTTCTACCATTCTGGGTTGGACAGACAACAAAAGTATTAGCAGACATGTATATGAAATAGATTGTCAGTCAATATGGAGTACCAGAAAGTATAGTTTCGGATAGAGACACCAGGTTTACTTCATATTTCTGGGAAAGTCTGCAGGAGAACCTCGGCACTCAGTTAAAATTTAGTTCTGCTTACCATCCTCAGACAGATGGTCAATCAGAGAGAACGATTCAAACTCTAGAGGACATGTTGAGAGCCTGCACATTAGATTTTGGAGGATCATGGGACGACCACTTATATTTGGTAGAATTTTCTTATAATAATAGTTATCATACCAGCATTAAAATGGCACCTTTCGAAGCATTATATGGAAGAAAGTCTAGATCACCAATGTATTGGACAAATGTAGGAGAAAGACAATTACTAGGCCCAGAACTAGTAACACAGACAATAGATAAGGTCAAATCAATAAGAAATTATTTACAAGCAGCCCAAGATAGACAGAAGATATGGGCTGACAAGCATCGAAGGATGTTGGAATTTTAACCTGGCGATCATGCGTTCTTAAAGATCTCGCCAACAAATAGGACAATTAGATTTGGAACTAGAGGAAAGCTAACTCCAAGATATATTGGACCATTTGATATACTAGAGAAAATCGGAAGAGTATCTTACAAGCTGGCACTGCCCCCAACACTAGAAGGAGTACATAATGTATTCCATATATCTCAACTCCGAAGGTATGTACCGGATCCAAACCATATACTAGATCATTCGAAGATCACTATCGAGTCGACTCTACGCATCGGGCAACGACCCGTTGGAATCCTGGATCGTAGAGACAAAATACTCCGAAATCGGATCATCCCATTAGTTCGAATAGCTTGGAACAAGGACTCTCCAGGAGAATCAACTTGGGAAAAAGAAGAAGACATACGAAACCAGTTCCCATATTTGTTTACTAACCATGGTTAGCTACTCTTTTAAATTCAAAATTCAGAGGACAAAATTTTTCTAAGGAGGATAGAATGTCATAACTGCCATTACATTTTTTTTCCAATTCATATATATATGTATATGTATGAATATCTATATAGTTAGGCTTATGTAAATACCAATTTACAAACTAGCATCATCCAATTCTGAAATTGAGAGGGTTTTTTATGCAAATTCTCCAAATCCATGGGAAGGGGGAGAAAAGCCAACAGCAGGTTCATGAGTCATGACCTACATGTCTTCTCCTTCCTTCATCCTTATTTCCCATGGGAAAACTTGGCTCCATTTCCTTCCCCTATGCATTTCCAATAAACCTAACCCTTCTCATACTTAATCCGCTCAAAACCTTCTCTCTTCCTCCCATCTTCATCTTCTCCAACCTCTACTTCCCTCATAGTATGTTGTTGCTACTGCCATGTTTACTGTTGTTGCTGCTACTGCTGCTACTGTGTTATAGCTGCTGCTGCCGCTGCTGCTACTGCTACTGTGTTGTAGCCGCTGCCGGGCACCACCGGACCGCGCCACCCGTCCTCCGGCCACGATGCCCCCGCCACCGAGCACGCCGCCATCGCCGGACGCCACCGCCGCCGGACCCGTACGCCGTCGCCGCCGGACCCGTACGCCGCCGAGCTCCTCCTCCCCCAACTTCACAACTCCTCTTCCCTATTCCGAAGTTAGATAAATTCTTATTCCTTCCCCAACCCTTCTCATGTACCTAAATTGGAGTATGAATTGATTTCAATTTCTCATAGAAAATTGGGAAGGAATTAGGTGCCAAATTGGGAACTTGAAAGAACCCTAGGTTGCTCAAAACAAAGGCAAGTCCTCATTCTTGCTTTTCTTTCATTATTCTTTTCCTTGGAATTGAATTAGGGATTTCATTAAATGGGTATCTTAAAGATTTTGGAACAAATTAACACATATGTATATATGTGAATACATAAATCTCTCTCTCTCTCTCTCTCTCTCTCTCTCTCTATATATATATATATATATATATATATATATATATATATATATATATATATATATATATATATATATATATATATATATATATATATATATATATATATATAATGTAGACACGCGTATCTTGATGCCCTAGGTAGGGCACAAATGGATACACAATGATCATAATTACAATTATTAATTAGCTCTACAAGTAACTAATTCATATATATATATGTGTGTGTGTGTGTGTGTGTGTGTGTGTGTGTGTTCCTTTTTAAAATTAATGAATGTTAGGACATAAGAAAAATTATCTTTTACATGTTTAATTGGATGATATGGTGTTGGTATTAATATGTATTGATAATATATATATATATATATATATATATATATATATATATATATATATATATATATATATATATATATATATATATATATATATATATATATATATATATAGACAAAAAGGGGATACATGAAAAGCGAAGACCTATTATATAAATAAGATATTACTTATCATTAAGATAATATAAATACTTTAAACTACACTTGGTATAGTTTTAAATAAGTAATTTGACATTTTGTCAATTTATTTAGATAAATTTAATTCTGTCCAAAATTAAATTATCCTATTTTAGTATATTACGTTAGGGTTACCTAGTTTAAACATGTATTTTATATGTACCGTACGTTAGGGTAACTTTAGTTGCTTAAGTTCAAAAAAAAATTATTGTTTATCTTATAAAAAGTTTGCATATAGTACATATAATGAACATGAATAATTTTTGTCTATACAAGTCTTTGGCCTTGAATACTAAATTCTAATATATATATATATATATATATATATATATATATATAGTTGTTTGCGGTAGAAAACGAAAAGAATGAAAGATGTATTCAAGACGGGGCTTATACAGGACCCGTGTTCTTTTGTTTACAAACAAACTTGTACAATGTAATCCTATACGAGGATGTGGGAGTACAATTTATTTAATCTGGGTATAAATTACTATAGGTGTCTGATCTGCAGTCGATCACTTTAGCCCTTGGACCACACGATGGTGAAGAAGCGCCGTAGAAGACAGGAAGCAGCCTCGGGGGTTGTAGAAAAGGGTGGATGCACGATGCCCAGGTCGCCGATCCCTATCCTTTGCCCGAGCTCCGGATTCCTCTCTCTCCTCTCTTTCGATCTCCTCTCTCCTTGCTTGATCTCCAATTGTTTGACCTCTTCTCTGAGTCTTCAATTGTTCGATCTTTCAATCTTCCCTCCTTTTCCCCATTGATAGGGGTATCTATTTATAGAGTTTTAGTGACAGTGACCACTCAGTTGGTGTAAAAACCGAGGAGTGGACAACACAACACCCTTTTACACGACGGTTAAAGTAACCAATGCCTGCGTATGGATGATCTTTTGAATGAGCGTGTGACGCGGGTCCAACTAAGGGACACAACGCGTACAATTGCTACGAAGATCACGGCGTAAAAGCCACGTAGGTAGGTATCCCCCGTGTAGCAGAGGTGGGCGTAAAAGCCGATGTCTGTCATCGTGGCATAGAAGCCAAGTAGGCATAGAAGCCGGGTGGGCGTAGAGGCCCTGATAGGCATAGAAGCCGAACAGGCGTTGAAGCCGAACAGGCATGGAAGCCGAACAGGCATAGAAGCCGAATAGGCATAGAAGCCGAATGGTCGTAGGGACTGAGTGGGCGTTGAAGCCGAACGGACGTTGAAGCCGAATAGGCACAGATCCTGAGCGGGCGTAGAAGCCGCTGCGTACCGTGCCAAAATGCTGATGTGGACGTCTTTAGCCGGAATCACGGCTTTTGAAGATATAATCAAATCCCTTGCATTAAATGCAGAGATCCGCCATCATTCTGTGCATTAAATGCGGAGGCATGTTTTTGAAGGTCTACAGCTCTCCTGTGTGTTCGTCGCAGAGACGTGCCTCGAGAAGACCGTTACCGCCTTGTGCGCCAATCGCAGAGACGTGCCTCGAGCCCTGCGCAACGTGCAGCTTTTGACGTGGCAGGCGGTTTGTCCGCTGTGGAGCGTAAACAGCTCACGTCTGCCCGTGTAAAACAAGGCTGCGTATCCGCTTGTACGCGAAAGAGCGGTTTATGCTGAGGGGACTTCAGTAAACGACGGCTTGGTGATATTTTAACCAAATTCTTTGCATTAAATGCAGAGATCTGCCATCATACTGTGGAGCGCGTCCCGAGGGGTCTGCCACCATTTCCAGCCGTTGTCTGGGTAGCCGTGCAGCACTTTTTTGTCAGAAGTCAGGGGTCAGATTCACTGCATGACTTGACAGGTTCATTTCGGGGAAGACGAAGCGTTCCTCGTACGCTTTAATGCTGCTTTGAGAGCGGCTGAGTTTTACGCCATGGAGGCGATAAAGAACTCTTTTTTATGCTGGGGCGGCCTGGACGTACCGTACTTACGCGGATGGTCCTTTGAGCTCTTTTTTCACGCTGTATTTGGCGGAAGAGCTCTGTTGCATGTTCGACGGCTCTGGAGGCCTCTGCTTACGCTGCTCTGTATTAAGATGCCGCGTAGATCCTCCCAGCGTATTTTTCATGCTTCTACAAGACCCCCTTCGAAGCTTTTAAATTCCTCGGAATTTGAAACGCTTTGAATGAAGCATGAACGGCCCCTCGTAACTCGAAACGTTTCTGAGTGGAGCGTTAAAACGGTCAAGTTTGACGCGTTCTTTCAGGCCGGTCTTGATGGCGGATTTATTGGGGGTAGGTGTGACCTCGCTTGCCTATAAAAGGGCTGAGGAGTTAACCTGTTTCTTCCCACATTTCCTTTTACTATGCTGAGATGATCGCCGGAGTTCGTCGGGTCGACCTGAGGAAGAAGAAGACCATGTTCTTCCAGCATGTAAGGAGCCGAAAAAGATGGCGTCTTCGAGCAAGTGTCCACTGCAACGATGGATCATGGAAGGATATCTTAGCCTCCCTTGCTCGGGATAATCAGCAACTTTATACGGCGTTGCACCAGAAGGGAGGAAGGGTCGCATTGGACCACACAGCTTGCAGACTGTTTATTTCTTCTTGAGACCCCTGCGGACGAGATCAGACAAACCGTAATCTGTCGTCCTGATTGGGTTGGGTTTAAAGAAACCTCAACTGGATCGGCCATGGCGAATGGAGGATCTTCTTGTTCATGACTGTGGTGGTCATGAACAGCCATGGGAGAAGAGGAAGACCTGCACCGGCGCGAGAATCTGTCAGGACAGCTTCTGGGCGATCTTCAGACGACGATGAGGAAATCCTTTGTAGAAGGGATTTCCCTCATATGTAATCACGGAAAATGAAGAAAAATTCCCTGTAGACAGGATTTCCCTCATATGTAATTGTGATTTTAACTTTAATAAAGTTGTCTTTCTTCTCTGCATATGATCGTCTTTGCCATACTTGCTGTGAAGTCTGAATATGTGTAGCTTCGACACGTCTGATTCTTTACGCTGACTCTGATAGAAAGAGTACTAGGCCCTGTCCATAGAACGCTGTTGAGCATTTTGAACATTTGGAACTGTCCTGTTGCTAGGACTGAGGGACCGCGTAGAGTTTCTCTGATGAACAGAACTTTTTGTTTAGACTTCGTCTTCAAGAATGATCTCTCAAAAATCCCTTGGAACAGGGTCGAGGCTTTGGCCGTCAAAAACTGAATTTCCATCTTGATAGACGAGATGTTCAGACTGAAGTCTGGATGAACCTCCAATTTTGACCCGAGAAGAGTAATTTCTCAATGTTTGAACTCTGCATGCTTCGGGTACTTGGGATGCTTTGGGTCAAGAACGAGTATCTTCTGTGTGAACTCTTTGTAATTGACCGCTTGGAGAACTCGTCCGGATACACGGAAAGTCAGAGATCCGTAGTGTAGATGAGCTGGAAATCCTGAGTTCATAGCTTATTGAGCGTAGAAAGCCACCGAGCGTAAGATCGTGGGTTTGTATCTGCTAAGCGTGAAGTCGTAGGTTTGTAGCCTCTCGAGCATTAAAGCTACCGAGCACAAAAGGCATCCGGGCATAAAACCATAGACTTGTAGCTGGCGAGCGTAAAATCGTAGATCCGTTGCTGTCGAGCGTAGAAAGCTCCTTAGCGTAGAACTATAGATTCGTAGCCTGTTTAGAAAGAAATCTTCGAGCGTAGGGTCTGTGGACCTGTTTCTTCCGAGCGTAAACTAAACGCCACCGAGCATGAGATCGTAGGTTTGGTAACTGCTGAGCGTGAAGTCGTAGGTTTGTAGCCTCTCGAGCATGAAAGCTACTGAGCACAAAAGGCATCCGGGCATAAAACCATAGACTTGTAGCTTGCGAGCGTAAAACCGTAGATCCGTTGCTGTCGAGCGTAGAAAGCTCTTTAGCGTAGAACCACGAACCTGCTTTGCACGAAAAACTCTTCGAATTTGCTGACTGTCCGTCTTCCGCGAGTAGTGGGCTGACGTAGCATCCAATCATAACCAACTATTAATTGCGTGATTTGGTTAGGGTTTCGAGGAATCCGTCCGAGGATTCGAGGAGTCGATCCGACCCCTATATATATCTCGAGCTTTGGAGAGAAAACTTTTCATTCGTCTTCTGCGAAAGAGAGTCTTCGTCTGTTCGAGTTCTTTCTCCGCTGCTTCTCCGAGCACTCAGAGTCTCCAGAAATAGCGCCGAAGCAAACCCCCTCCGCTAAGGGAAAGAGTGTAGGTTCTTCTTCCCATTCTTCCGCCCCGGCGAGGGAGTCTTCGGTCGGGCAAGGCGAACTTCATCCTGAGCAAAGTATCCCGCCGACGAGCAGCGCTCCTGGCCTTAGAGGTAGAGCCCTTTTGGATGACATAGAATGACGAAAAATCCTTCGCATACGTTGAACGTGACCGCACTAGGTCGTCTTTTGTGCTGATAGTCTCTTTGAGGAAGATGATGCACGGAGACGTTTTCATCTTTTACGCTCACATTTCTAATGTGCCAGCGTAAGGGCTCCATCGTTTTCCCAGTTCTGGGCGTAATAGCTCCGACTGTCGAAAACGTGGTGTGTACTATAAAATTTTAGTTTTACGCCTGGGGGCGGAGCCTCCGACGTAATAACTAGAATTTTTGGTAGCCCGGCGTAAAGCACGGATCGTATGCCGTCCATTCCGTCTTAGGATGACACTTCTGGCGTAAAATGGCTGAATTTGTTCAGTCTTGGCGTAAAGCGCAGACTGTCGTTTCTCAGTCCTCCTGCTGCAAGATTTCTAATGAATGTTTTTCTCGCGCTTTTGCAGTTAATTTGGGTGAGTCTCCACTGGCTAAGGTGATGGGTTCCGCTGCCGGGATGCTGCACTCGAACTATCTGGAGGATCTGTCCCACGTGGCATTTCCTATCTCCGGACCCCAGTATCCTGAGGGAAGGGAGATTTTGATATCGGCCCAGGGTGAGCGGACGCTGCTGAATATGATTAACGGGGAGCCCCTGACGTATATAGACGGGGAGCAGTACATAAAGCCAGCTTTTCTCTTTGGGGACATGATTGACAAACGGTCCCAGACGAAGCCTAAGAGAGAACCTTGGGTATTTTTTGCCGGAACCTGGTTTTGTACCTGCCGACGATGCTGAGGGATTATCCCATCTCGGCCTTCTTCCATGCGACACACCCTAGGAGGATGTCGTGGAACCTGACGCCCGATCTTCACGGCAAACCGGGGAAGATCTTTCATCTGAAAGGAGCTGACCAGGGGTCGTTTGTCAGCCGTCCTTCTGGCCTCGTAACATCGTTCAGGGGACTGAGCCCGGGCAGTGCTCCGAGCGAGGACAGTCTAGTGATCCAGCAGGTCCAGTTGCCGACTTTCTGCAACGACTTCATGGGGCAAGGGGGAGTATATCCCAAGGAGAATCCTCGATGCAACGAGTGGATCACTCCAACAAACCGTCGATGGGCCTGCCTAGTTGACTGGGCCTTGAAGCACTGTCAGAGAGAACTGGAGTGCATTAGGCTGTATGCCGCTGTGAGCGCGACCAGTGTTGGGTTGCCTCCTAACCCTAACCTGTACTTGGCACTGATGGAGCGATACATTTCGCTCACTGGGACTTTCGCCACTCCGCTGGGGTAGTTGGGATTGGCCCTCCATGAGATGGCAGTGATCTCGAGGCTGCCGATGGGGGATGCCCCATATGAAGAGTATGTCCCCACCAATCGGGAGTTGGGGGATTCGGACCCTCGGGTAGTAGAGGTGTATCAGGAGCTGATGTGCCACTACTTCGCGTGCACGGCCTTTTATGACGAGCCTTCTGATTTGGCCCATACTACCAAGTGGACGTCCTACCTCTTCTTCCACCGGGCCAGGGCTGCCAAGCTGGAGAAAGTTTCGGGGGGGCAAGGATGAGCCCGTAAATTATTTGGGCGTGCTTAGTGTCCAGGTCGTCGAGGCTCTTATGGATGACGCCAAGGCTTCGGACCAGATTCTTGACGACGGGGTAGGAAAGTATCCCGAAGGCACTAAGGCCTATAGCTACTTGAGGCGTTGCCGCAGGCCTCTGTCTAAGGAAGCCCAGCTGGCCGGTTTCCTCTCCATATGGCTGCGTCGAGTAGTGGTGCCCGGTACTGCATCTGCGGACCGCATTCACCGGAACATCCTGTGGCCCGCGGTGCGTCTGGTGTTTGGGGCATGACTGGGCCTGCTCCCTGCTATGGTGTGCCGTATACAGGCTGGCCTGAGGGCCACGACTGACGGGCTGCTCGCCGATGAGACTCGGCGTGAAAGCTTTCCCAGAGTGGAATTACCATACCTGTATTTAATGGGATGGTTAATGCTCTACAACCCTCGGGTGATGTCCCCTGGCTCCGAAAGTAGCTCGGGGGGTAGCTTCCTGCTGAATTATAAGGCCTCTTCCTGGAATGTGAACACAGTTTTAGACTGTAGGCTGACACTGGGCCTTAGTCACGGCTGGAAGCTCCTTTGCATTGCTCCCTCAGTACATCGTAATCAATCGAAGATTAGGCTGGAGGATTTAGGTGGAGAGAAAACCAATCTTTCTCCGGAGGCCTTCAAGTGGTTGATCTGTATCAGGCCCTCCTACTTGTTGTATAGAAGTGAAGATCATTGTTTCTTCGAGCCTTACTTGCCTAGTCGGTTTGCAAGGCAATTTGGGTACAACCAGTTACACGTGGGCAATGCCGTCACCAGCTTCAGGTCCAGGGGCAGCCTCATCGATGGAGCCAGAGGATGGTGATATTTCATCATGGGATGCACTGGAGCAATCTTTACCGTGCCGGTCGTCACACCCTCCACGGAGCTGCGCATCCTATATTCGTATGCCCAGTTCTATGTGGCGGTTAACACCTTCCACCGTAATTTTGACATGTGTGGGAGTTTTAGGTTGCCGTCTTCCACGCCTGGGGGAAGAGTCGAAGTCCCTTCGGTTTCTCCTGACGAGGGTGAGGAGTTCGCTACTCCTGATGAGTCGCTGGTGTCGGTGCCGAGGTGTGAAGTGCCTCTGCCTGCGGGGGCCTTGGTAGTCTCTGGGAAGCGAAGGGCTGCTGCTCCCAGGGAGGTTTCTTCTCGCAAGAGGAAGAGGACGGTCAATCGTTCTCTTCGAATTCCTGGCATCGAGGCTCCTAGAGAGGAATCTGCTGTTTCGCCTGTCGAGGATGTTTCCTTGATCGGAGGTTCTTCGCCTTCTAGGGAGGGACCCTCAATTTCGGTCGGCGGTGCCAGAACACTTC
This sequence comes from Iris macrosiphon, assembly GCA_036927795.1. Lineage (NCBI taxonomy): Eukaryota > Viridiplantae > Streptophyta > Magnoliopsida > Asparagales > Iridaceae > Iris > Iris macrosiphon. The sequence continues at coordinate 223,196,205 of JAYESA010000006.1, forward strand.
GTCTTGAGGATGTCGCCGCCGCTGCTGCCTCCGGTAGCGGTACGAGATTGCCGGTGTGGCCGGGGCAGATGGGAGAATCTTCCCTTAGACCGACAATGGATGAAACCCCTGCCGTGTCCGTGAGTATGCCTGGCGAGGTTCCAGCTGACGAACCTCGACCGTGTCCTGGTGGAGGCTTGGTAGAGCTCTTGGCGATGTCGGTTGGCCCACCCCCTTCTCCAGGTATGACAGTTCGCATTACGTCATTAAGGCGTGATTTAGCCACCTTGGCTGCAGATGCATCGTATATACCGCTGGCTACTGGTAAATATCATCTTTAGGTCTTCTTTCTAGAAAGAGTACCATTATATTGATATCAACTCCCTTGTCCTCTTCCCAGGGGATGGCGTCCACGGGGAATATAGCTTTGAAGCGCCTTCTGGCTCTGCTCCGGTTCCTGGCGATGATACGGAGGCGTTTGATCTTGAGGAGGAAATATCTTCGGGGGCCGGTTCGCCTATTGAAGAGGCTTCGATATCCCAAGAAGAGGGAGAGCCTGCCGTTGCGACCACTTCGGTCGACGTGCCTTTTTTGGTCGCACCACCTGTCGAGGCGACGGTTGTGACCACTTCGTCCGCAATCGCTCCTGGAGGGGACTTGCCAATGCCGCGGCCACTCCGGCGCCCAATCGGATCTAGCTGCATTGACTGAGCAATATACCAGCATCTTCTATGCTACTTTGAAAGCGCTGATACCGATGGTGCTGAAGGGGAATCTGGATCTCGAGCGCCTGAAGAAGTCCTCTCGGATTTCGATAGAGGCGATCCGGGATTTTGACGGCACCGGAATAGCTGATGCCTTGGAAGCGATGGTTAATGGTTTGGAGCAACCCATCAACGAATATCTGCGGCTAACTCGGGGCGATATTGAAGCTGAGGTCCAGTCCAGATATGACTTCATGACTGTGCGGTTTGCCACACAGATGGAGAGCTTAGATAAACTCGCTCAAACACGTCAGTTGGAGATGGACGAAAGAAAGACCGTTGAGGAGGAGGCCCTTGCCCTTCAACTGAAGTACCAATCCGAGCATGAAGGGAACGTAGCGAGGGCTCGAAAGTTGAAAGAGAAGCTCGTTCAGGCGGAGGAGTGGTCTTCCCAGTCGTTGGCAGGTCTAGACGTAGCGACCGCTCGATTGAGTGCAGCGCGACGGGATCTGGATCGTGCAGAAGCTGCCCGCGCGGGTGTTCGTCGGGCGAGGGCCGAATTATCCCTCAGGGGAGACAACGAAGCACGGCTGGAGCAGGCCCGCGCTGATGCCTTGGCCTACAGGGGTGAAAGGATAGCCGTATTGGCACAGCAGATTCATGATCTGACTGCTCCCCTGCAATGATGTACCCCCCTTTTTTTTCTTCTTGCTTCCCAGTGTAATTCTGCTATTTCTTGGGAATAAAGCGAACTCTTTTCTGACTTTGTGGACCCATCATTTCAGAATATAAATGACAGGTTTGGGCGAGAGTGATATCAGAGGTAGTATGGACGTGATAAACTCTCAGGGAACTCTAGCAGGACATATTTATTCAGAGGTCATACGGACATGATAGAATATGCTCTGACTAAGGTCTGTTGGTAAGACACTATCAGAGGTGATATGGACACGATAGGCTCTCAAGAAACTTCAGCAGGACACATTTATTCAGAGGTCATACGGACATGATAGAATATGCTTTGGCTAAGGCTTGTGGGTAAGATACTATCAGAGGTGATATGGACATGATAGGCTCTCAAGAAACTTCAGCATGACACATTTATTCAGAGGTTATACGGACATGATAGAATATGCTCTGACAAAGGCTTGTGGGTAAGATACTATCAGAGGTGATATGGACATGATAGGCTCTCAAGAAACTTCAGCAGGACACATTTATTCAGAGGTCATACGGACATGATAGAATATGCTCTGACTAAGGTCTGTTGGTAAGACACTATCAGAGGTGATATGGACATGATAGGATATGCTTTGGCTAAGGCTTGTGGGTAAGATACTATCAGAGGTGATATGGACATGATAGGCTCTCAAGAAACTTCAGCAGGACACATTTATGCAGAGGTCATACGGACATGATAGAATATGCTCTGACTAAGGCTTGTTTTGGAAGTAGTTTTGCCAGAATTGAGGCTTCCGCTATATTCTACCCGAGCAGAGGAGATTAAGCATAGTACCTTTTTAGGAATTTGTCGTTGATAGGAGCCATTAGCAGGTCTCCATTCGGCTGGGCTAACCTGTAAGCGCCATTTGAGAACGTTGTCTCGACCACATAAGGACCTTCCCATTTAGGCTGGAATTTGCCTTTACTCCTGTGGGTAAGAATCATCGGCCTTCTTACGGCTAGAACTAGCTCGCCGACTCTGAACACTCTTTCCTTTACTTTATGATTGAAAGCTCTGGAAATGCGTGCTTGGTAGAGCGCGATGCGCTGCTGAGCTTGGAGGCGTTTCTCGTCTAATCCTTCTAGCTCCTGAAGTCTTAAAAGGTCGTTCTTCTCTTGAGTCAGCTCGTTAGCCACGGCTATTCTGAGTGACGGGATTTGGACTTCAATGGGGAAAACTGCTTCGCTCCCGTAGACCAGTGAGAATGGAGTACAACCTGTCGGTATTCATACCGTTGTGCGATATGCCCAGAGGCATTCGCCCAGTCTCTCATTCCAATCTCTCTTGTTTGAAGAGACGAACTTCTTCAAGAGTTTGATAATGGTTTTGTTGAAAGCTTCTGCCAAACCATTAGCAGCTGGATAATATACCGTAGAGGCAACATTATGTATCCGATTTTTATCGCAAAATCGATGAAACGCTTGACTGATGAACTGAGGCCCATTGTCGTGAATTATCCTCTGAGGTACCCCGAAGCGATAGATGACGTGATGCTTGATGAAGCTGATCACATTAAACGCTTTTACCTCTGCGAGAGGGATTGCCTCTGCCCACTTGGAGAAGTAATCCGTGATGGCCAGTATGAACTGGTGACCCCTGGAAGAAGACGGGTGGATAGGACCAATGACATCCATACCCCATGCTTCGAAAGGCCAGGATACAACCGTAGGATGTAGATATTCAGACGGTTGATGTATGAAATCCGCATGGACCTGACAGGCCTTGCATTATTTTGCATAGCTGATCGCGTCTGTGATCATAGTGGGCCAGTAGTAGCCCATTCTCCTGATACGATCCTGTAGCTTAGGACCGGGTTGATGCGCTCCGCATATGCCGTCGTAAGATTCACGGATGATCATCTGTGCCTCGTCGTCAGAGAGGCATCTTAATAGCAGTCCGTCATAGGTCCGACGATATAGGCATTGTGAAGATGCATCGAAGTAGAAGCGTAAGGACCGCCTCTTGACGGATACTGCTTCTTTAGGGTCTTCCGGCAAGATCTCGTATGCCACAAAATCTATGAAAGGACTCTTCCAATCTCGTCTGGGAGGATTGGCGTATGCAGCGTAGCTGCGTTCTATGTGAGAGTTATTTTTCACACAGAATAAATCTCTGTTAAGAAGGATTACCGAGTCCTACCTTCTTATAGGAGTAGCCAGATCTGCGGCTAGACTGGCTAGGACATCAGCTTCAAGATTCAGGGATCGAGGTACATGCTCCAGGAAGAACCCTTTGAATGTCACGGCTATCTCGACCGTTGCTTGGTGATAGGGGATGAGGTCTGGATTCCGGACTTCATATATTCCTCTGACTTGATTGACGATAAGCAGGGAATCACCGAAAGCTTCCAGGGATTCGACCCCCAGCTCTTTAGCGACTTGGAGCCCGATTAAAAGAGCGTTATACTCTGCCACGTTGTTGGAGCAGGGCTCGTTGAGAGAGTATGCCCGGTAGATGACGAGTTTGTCGGGAGTAACTAGGACGATTCCTACTCCTGAGACCACACTTCCCCTAGGACCGGTTCCGGAGGCACCATCAAAGAATAGTTGCCATGCGTCACTCTCTGTGGCGGAGTTACATTCTGCAACTTCGTCAGGGATGTCCTCGTACAACATGGAGGTCTCCGGGATTGGATGAGCAGCTAGGAAGTCGGCCAATGCTTGGCCTTTGATGGACTTCTGAGGGACGTACACCATGTTGTACGGTGTTAACAGCATTGCCCACATTGCGAGTCGAGAATTAAGAGCACTTGGCTTGCTCATTAGTACTCGAAGAGGGTTGATCCTGGAGATGATATGGATAGTTTGGCCGGTGACATAGTGCCGCATCTTCTGGATAGCGAACATCAGAGCCAAGCATTCTTTCTCCACTGGGTTGTACCGGTGTTCGGCTCCAACCATCATTCTACTTAGATAGTAGATAGCCTGTTCATGCCCTACATCGTTCTTCTGCATAAGAAGAGCTCCCAGGGAATGGTCCATTGCTCGAACGTATAGGAAGAATGGTCTTCCTACGACGGGAGGCACCAGAACTGGCGGATGAGTGAGGTAGCGTTTGATATCGTTAAACGCTTGTTGACAGGCTTCATCCCATACGAAGGATACACCTTTCTTCATGAGGCGAGAAAAAGGCTGACATCTTCCGGAGAGGTTGGATATGAATCTTCGGATGTAAGCCAGACGTCCTTGAAATCCCCTAAGTTCCCTCAGATTGCGAGGCGATCGTATTTCTACGATGGCTTGGACTTTCTCAGGGTCCACTTGGATGCCTTTGGCGTTAATGACAAATCCCAGGAATTTGCCGCTAGATACACCCAGAAAGGACTTCGTAGGATTCATCTTGAGTTGATGTTGGCGCATTAACTCGAACACCGACCTCAGGTCTCGAATGTGATCGTCCTTGAGGCGACTTTTGACAGCTATGTCATCTACGTAGCATTCCACCGTTTTGCGTAAATGCTCATGGAATATGTTACTCATAGCTCATTGGTTATGTTGCCCTGGCGTTCTTTAATCCAAAGGGCATTACTGTATAGCAATATACCCCCAGTGGTGTTCGAAAGGCGGTATGCTTCTCGTCTCCAGGATGCATCTTGATCTGATTGTACCCCGAGAATCCGTCCATGAAAGACATGCGTTCAAAACTGCAGGTGTTGTCGATCATGATGTTTGTGATGGGAAGAGGGAACTCATCCTTGGGGCAGGCCATATTCAGATCCCGATAATCGATGCAGATGCGTATTTTCCTATTTTTCTTCATGACTGGGATAACGTTGGCGACCCAGTCGGGATGTTATTCCTCCCGAATAAAACCGTAGGCTATCAACTTTTTGACTTCGGCTTCAATGGCGTCCATCATATCCGGGCGGAACCGGCGCTGGTGTTGCTTCACAGGCTTTGAATCGGGCGATATGTTGAGTTTGTGGGTAGCCATCTCTGGATCAAGTCCTGGCATATCCTCATAATTCCATGCGAAGACGTCGATATATTCTTTTATCAGTTGAATAACTTCTTCCCTTTCGGCTGGGGAAAGATTGTTACTGATAAATATCGGCCTCGGTGAGAGTTCATCTCCAACGTCGATCTGGATAACCTCATCTTTAGTGGGAGGTTCTCTCTGCTCGAAGCAAAATTCCCATTGTGTATCCATCTGTTGAGCCCAAGAGTCATTTTAGAACGGCTCAGACTCCGGCTCGTTCGCTCCGCAGGGATCTGTCACTACCATATTTACTGATAATGTCCGTTCGAGAGCGTCAGGTGAGTCGGGGGGTGACGAGCCGTCCTGATAGGAGGAAAGGACATTCTCACTTGATTTGGAGGAGGCGATATACCCTAACCCGAAACGGGTCTGTTGATAGCGGGGATTGCCGAACAGTGGCGTTCGTCTGCCCTTCCCGTGGTTGAGGCCTGGCTTCCGCTCCAAGTCGTAGCCCATGTTTTGCATGATCCTCAATGCCTGTGGGCTGTATTGGTGGACCTGCATTTTTCCAGTATCGTTATCGAGAGGATCCTCTTGGACCGTCGGTTGATTGCGCATGCGGCAGAAGACTATTGTACGTTGATTGCCGCAGGTAGACGGGACGAGGAAGATAGAGTCCTCTTGCGGTCCGTATGCCATGACGACATTGGATGATGATGTCACCTCCCATATGTACGGGTGATAGGAATCCATAGCTGCCAAGAATTTTTGTGCTATAGGTTCTATATCGTCATGGGGAGAGGATTCCTGGTTCAGAATCAGAGCGTTGATATATTGGAAAAGAGGATGTTTATTATCATCTGGGGCTCGGTTCCTGGCTGCATTTACATCAGTTGGGTGCTTGTGGCGCCGGAGGTTGATGACCAAGGGAGGAAGCTTCCGGTTTGAAGTGATCACGAGAGGATCACCCCCTTTTTCTGAACCGGATCTGTCAAGGCGGATAGCCATAGGTTCCATGGCTTTTGGATGAGTGGTTCGTCCCTTTACCCTGATTGACAGTGGTAGTGCGACAGAGGATTTTTCTGGCTCCCGGTGGGATTCCTTCTCTGCCTCGTCTGACACCTCTTTTGTGTGGTCTTGAGAGTACAACACATCATCGGAATAGTAGGATTCTACTCCTTTAAATGGGTTTAAGTCAGCAACCTCCGTTCGTACTGTTCCTTGTGTGTCTACATACTTAAGGCATTGATATAGAGTTGAAGGAACAATGTTGTGGTCGTGGATCCACGGTCTTCCCAGCAAAATATTGTAGGATACCTCTGAATCGATGACGTAACATGTGGCTACCGATCTGAGGTTGCCAATTTGGATCCTCAGGCGAATTTTTCCCAAAGGCTTGCTCTTTCCAGCGTTGAAACCCACGATTGTGGTGGTGGTGAAAGCTAACTCGCTAGTAGGGATCCTCAGCGGCCTGAGCAGACTGTGGGGGATTATGCTGATTGACGATCCCGGATCTATGTAAATCCGGTCAACCTCCATGGAACCGACGTACCCAGTGTAATAGAGGGGCCTGTCATGCCTGTTATGTTTCAATAGCATGTCGTCTTGAGTGAAAGTGATATTCGGTACCACCTCCATCACACTGTGGCACTGGGGATACGCCACTGGTTCTTCGTCGGGGGACTTGAGCTGGGTCAAGCATGCCTCTGCCTGCATTAGTGCTTCACTCAGGGCTAGACGAGTGTCCTGGGAGAGCCTGAGTAGCTCGAAGATGGACAGCCTGGCTGGTGTATTTAGCCAGTTGGGCCAGGATGTCGAAGTTATAGGGCTTTTCTAAACCTTTGTTAGGGATGTTTCTCACAGGTTTATCAAAGCGAACTTCCTTCTGCTTTCCCTTGTCCGTTGGAGTCGGCCTTGCAGGATCGGTCTCTGGCATGACGGACTCGGGTCCCGAAGGTTTGGTGGCTGAAGTACCCGCCGGTGCACCTTCCTGATTTGCTTCGTAGTCATTGAGGTAAGCTCTCCCTGAACGGGTTGCGGCTAGTACCTCGTCCTCGTCTGACGGTGAAGAAGTCGCAACCATATGACATGGTTTGCATTTGGAGCTCTTTCTAGACGCAACTCTAGGAGCATTAGACTCTTTCTCGAGCTCTGACACCAGATCCGGATGAACCCACATGATCTCGCCTCGCCGGGTGGTTAGGGGTACCAGGTCGTGATTTTGACCCCTAGTTGGAGAAAGATTGACGATGTTCATCGTGGTCCGAGAGATAGGCGCAACACCATTCGGGACCTCCTGTGGAGGCAGATTGCCAAACTGTAGAGAGACCATGTTGGATGTGACTGTCTTCTCAGTGTTGTGCAGGGTTATGGCTTTGGCATCGATCAAACCCTGGATCTTCCTTTTTAGTATGTAACACGCCTTTGTCGGGTGGTGCACATATCTGTGGAAGATGCAGTATTTGGGGTCGTCAGTACTGCCGACTCCTTGGGGCCGTTTCAACTCCGGAAGGGTGATCTTGCCACTTTTGACGAGACACTCAAATATACTTGGGATATCCTCGTCATCAAAGGAGTAGACTTCTACGGGCCCGGACGTCCCTGGTCTCATTTGCATGGTTGCCGCAATATTTTGTCTGGACGTATTGACCGTCAGGGCTTCTTTCCCTTTTGGACCACGAGGATGGTCGCTGCTGGGAGATGACTTCTTGCCTCTGTCAGAGGCGGAGATCATGATGCCATTGTCGCGCGCCTTGCGACTGTTGTCTTCAGCGGCTACGGCCGAGAGGATGAACGAGGGCCAATCACGGAACTGATATGGTCCTGTGAACACCGAGACCACGGGAATGAGGTTTTTTCTGCAAATGTCTACCAATGCAGAGTCTGGAACTCCTGGAGGCATCTGTAAGGTGGCCTGACGAAAACGCTCGATGAAGGTGCGAACGTCTTCTTTTTCTCTTTGCTTGACTTCGATGAGAGAGGACATGGACATGTCCATTCCTCTCTCGTAGAATCGCGTGAAGAATAAAGCTTTGAAGTCCTCGAAGAAAGTGATGCAGTTGTCCGCCAAGCTACGGTACCACTGATAGGCTACTCCTGAGAGGCAGCCCTTGAACACCCGGGTGAGAAGGGCGTCGTTCCCTTGCAGCAACACCGTCATCATACTAAAATAGTTCATGTACTGACTTGGTGATGTTTTCCCCTTGAACAGGGCCATGGTCTGAGGTTTGTACCTCGGAGGGAAAGGGACCTCTTCCCAGATAGCTGGGTAAGGCTAGTTGATTCCCAGTTTCTTGAGATGATCTTTGTGCTTCAAGGCGTCAAACTGGGCTTTCAACTCTCGCACTGCCTGCATCAGATTTTCAGCCGGAAGCGGGACTACGGAGTGGTGCGGAGTTGGCTGTATTGTGACTCCAACGGGAGGCAATATATTCTCCGAAAGCGGAGGAACCGCTGACTCTTGATCTAGAGCAGGTCCTTGGCTTGGATTAGATGGTGGCAAGTCCACCCCCACACGTATCTGAGTTGGCGGGACCGATGCTTGAGCCATGGTAGTTGCGTGCTGGGTTAGCATCATTTGGTGCATGTTTTCCATCATGGATTGCATTTGTTTCAGAGATGTTTCCAGCGTAGTGATGCGTTGCTCCGCGTTTCCTGATGGTGAAGCCTCCTCGCGTTCATCTTCAACGACGTAAACTCCCATCTCCCTGGGTGTCGTCGAAGGATGAGTGTAGGTCGCTGTAGAAGTTGACTCTACGCTTTCAGCATCTGATTCAGGGGCCTGGCGATCCTCAGCGTCGGAATCAGAAGAGGATAAAGCTAGTCGTCGTGATCTTGCACGTGTGTTTTGGAATACCCCGGCTTTAGCGTTTCTGAGGAGTTCATTGAACCTCCTTCGGCTCGGAGGCCTGGAGGGATTACGTCTTGAGTTCGAACCTCGTCTAGGCATGTGTGAAGCCATGTTCACAGATGCATGCGCGGGCTCCTTTCCCTGAAAAGACAGAGAGTAGCTTAACCGGTCGAAGACCGGTCGTCTTGTATTAGAGCAGCAACAGTTAATCACAACTCTATGGCTATTGCAACAGTGCTCGTCAGGAGGCGTAATAGACATATTGGAAGGCTTCCTCTCTTTGCGCTTCTGGATTAGATATTTGCGCAGGTCAGGAGGAGTTGCAGAAGAGGATGATTGTTTGCTTCCTCTGCTCCCATCAGTGGTTATGCGGAGGTTGGGCACCATGGCCCTTGCTGCGCCGCCTGTGTACAACAGGTTGGCCGTCTGGGCGGCGGATAACCCCTGGCGTATCTTGGAGATTTGCTCAGGCTGGCGTGAAGCTGAAGAGGTCCTCAGTCGGCCATCGGCTTCTTGCGTAATCCGGAGGGTATGCAGATTGTTCCCTCGCTGGCGTAAGGGCCGAGCAGTTGCGCATTCCGCCGCCTGTTTTCCCCCACGGAGATCACAGTGCTCATCTGGTTCCCCGTAGAGGTCAGACGTTGTCTTGTGTGCGGAGAGTGACCTGTACTTCTGATTTGGCGCTAAGGCATCATCAGAAGTTTTGTCTGTACCGCGCGTAGCGGGAGACTGATTTCTGCGCGTAAGGCGCAGTGGATACTCCTGGGTCAGCGCTGAGGCTTTGCCCGAAGTTTTGTCTGTACCGCGCGTAGCGGGAGACTGGTTTCTACGCGTAGAGCGCAGGGGATACTTCTGGTTTAGCGCTGAGGCTTTGCCCGAAGTTTTGTCTGTACCGCGCGTAGCGGGAGACTGGTTTCTACGCATAGAGCGCAGTGGATACTTCTGGGTTAGCGCTGAGGCTTTGCCCGAAGTTTTGTCTGTACCGCGCGTAGCGGGAGACTGAATTTTACGTGCGGGGCACGGAGGGAGCGATGCTACAACCTCATTGGCCGGAGAGATCGGAGAGGTCGGAGAGTCCACAGGAACGGTAGAGGATGTCTTGGGCATCCAGACCTTGCGTAGCTTCCTGTTGTCTTGGACGGAGAGAGGGTGAGAGCTACCCCCGGTTCGAAGCATGTCTTCGTAGGCAGACTGGTCGAATTGGACGACCAGTGTCTTCTTCACGGTTCCTATAGATACCGCATTGTGTTGAGCAATTACTTTCTCATCAGAAGAGAAAGATGTCCCCAGCAGAGTCGCCATCTTGTTTGCGGTAGAAAACGAAAAGAATGAAAGATGTATTCAAGACGGGGTTTATACAGGACCCGTGTTCTTTTGTTTACAAACAAACTTGTACAATGTAATCCTATACGAGGATGTGGGAGTACAATTTATTTAATCTGGGTATAAATTGCTATAGGTATCTGATCTGCAGTCGATCACTTTAGCCCTTGGACCACACGATGGTGAAGAAGCGTCGTAGAAGACAGGAAGCAGCCTCGGGGGTTGTAGAAAAGGGTGGATGCACGATGCCCAGGTCGCCGATCCCTATCCTTTGCCCGAGCTCCGGATTCCTCTCTCTCCCTCTCTCTCGATCTCCTCTCTCCTTGCTTGATCTCCAATTGTTCGACCTCTTCTCTGAGTCTTCAATTGTTCGATCTTTCAATCTCCCCTCCTTTTCCCCATTGATAGGGGTCTCTATTTATAGAGTTTTAGTGACAGTGACCACTCAGTTGGTGTAAAAACCGAGGAGTGGACAACACAGCACCCTTTTACACGACGGTTAAAGTAACCAATGCCTGCGTATGGATGATCTTTTGAATGAGCGTGTGACGCGGGTCCAACTAAGGGACACAACGCGTACAATTGCTACGAAGATCACGGCGTAAAAGCCACGTAGGTAGGTATCTCCCGTGTAGTAGAGGTGGGCGTAAAAACTGATGTCTGTCATCGTGGCATAGAAGCCAAGTAGGCATAGAAGTCGGGTGGGCGTAGAAGCCCTGATAGGCATAGAAGCCGAACAGACGTTGAAGCCGAACAGGCATGGAAGCCGAACAGGCATAGAAGCCGAACAGGCATAGAAGCCGAATGGTCGTAGGGACTGAGTGGGCGTTGAAGCCGAACGGGCGTTGAAGCCGAATAGGCACAGATCCTGAGCGGGCGTAGAAGCCGCTGCGTACCGTGCCAAAATGCTGATGTGGACGTCTTTAGCCGGAATCACGGCTTTTGAAGATATAATCAAATCCCTTGCATTAAATGCAGAGATCCGCCATCATTCTGTGCATTAAATGCGGAGGCGTGTTTTTGAAGGTCTGCAGCTCTCCTGTGTGTTCGTCGCAGAGACGTGCCTCGAGAAGACCGTTACCGCCTTGTGCGCCAATCGCAGAGACGTGCCTCGAGCCCTGCGCAACGTGCAGCTTTTGACGTGGCAGGCGGTTTGTCCGCTGTGGAGCGTAAACAGCTCACGTCTGCCCGTGTAAAACAAGGCTGCGTATCCCCTTGTACGCGAAAGAGTGGTTTATGCTGAGGGGACTTCAGTAAACGACGGCTTGGTGATATTTTAACCAAATCCTTTGCATTAAATGCAGAGATCTGCCATCATACTGTGGAGCGCGTCCCGAGGGGTCTGCCACCGTTTCCAGCCGTCGTCTGGGTAGCCGTGCAGCACTTTTTTGTCAGAAGTCAGGGGTCAGATTCACTGCGTGACTTGACAGGTTCATTTCGGGGAAGACGAAGCGTTCCTCGTACGCTTTAATGCTGCTTTGAGAGCGGCTGAGTTTTACGCCATGGAGGCGATAAAGAACTCTTTTTTATGCTGGGGCGGCCTGGACGTACCGTACTTACGCGGATGGTCCTTTGAGCTCATTTTTCACGCTGTATTTGGCGGAAGAGCTCTGTTGCATGTTCGACGGCTCTGGAGGCCTCTACTTACGCTGCTCTGTATTAAGATGCCGCGTAGATCCTCCCAGCGTATTTTTTATGCTTCTACAATAGTTAATTCCTTCATCTATTACATGTTAAGAGTTATGGATTTAAATTGTCTTACTAAGGATTATGGATTGCTTGAAACATGTGCAACATTAGAAGAAAAACTATTGCGCAATAACCCAATAAGTAATTAGCTAACCCGTTAAGGTATGAAACCATTACATTTATTTTTATAATCTATTGTGTGTGTTCCGGTGTTGAGAGTTGCTCCACCGAAGGGGTCGGCGAGCCCGGAAATGCTACGGAGGGTTGCTCCGGGTCGAATATATAAAATTGTTAAAATTCTGGAAGCTGAAATACAAAGGAGACTCTGCCGAAATTTCTAAGAATTTTGGGAGTTAACCAATATTTCGACATCAAGGAATATCGCCGATATCCTAAAACTTTCAACTCTAGTTATATATATATTTTGCGACAGACCACCAACGACTGTAAATTAATTAGGGGACGATTAGTAAAAGTTTAGGATACGTAGGACACGGACACAAGTCACTCAACAAAATCTAACTACCTGAAAATCTGCTCTGCATATTCCTGGATTTGTAACACCTATATTCTGGATTATGGATAAAATAAAAAGTATGTATCTTGTATCATCCTAGAAATGCATTTTGCATAAACAATGGTTAAGTGATACACAGAGCAGAAACCTGAATACAAAAAAATAGAATAAGGATTGTTTATAGATTTAGGCTAGAAAGCATTGGGCAGGGGAGAACAACATAAATACCACCTACGAAATCCCGCAACATATTTATTATATATGTATAACTGATCAGCAGTTAAAGCTCTTTCGTAAGGACTTATGAAGTGAGCGGATGAGGCTTAGCTTACTTTCCTGTTTAGGCCCAAAAGGGGCTGGGCCGGGTCATAACCCCATGCCATCCTGTTCAAGTCACCTGAATATAACTACACCTACTTCGATTCAAAACCATCGAATGGGTGAATTCAAGATTTAGGCCCAAAAGGGGCTAGGCCGGATTCATAACCCCGTGCCATCCTGTTCAAGTCACCTAAATATAAATGCTCCTATTTCGATTCAAATCCATCGAATAGGTGAATTCAAGATTTAAGGCCATAAGGGCAGGGCCGGATTCTAAGCACCGTGCCATCAAGTCACAACCTAATCCCTGGTATACGGGATTGTTGGTGGAAAACTAGTTAAAGTGGTTATTTAAGGGTTGTTCTCCAAATTGCATCATCATTTAGGAAAATTGGTTGTGGATTGTGGTAGTGACATAGGGATGTGTGTTGCTTGATTTATTAGATACTATAGGAATACTAGCTTAGGAATTGTTCAAGTCATAGACACTAAGATATGATTCACCTCATTATTTCCTATATAAATGTTATTCTTCCTTATCTTACTATCATATCTTTTATTTATTTACCGTTCTTGACCGAGGACTTGCATGTCATTCTGACGACCTAGTATTATTCACTAGGAGAAGATGAAGCATATGAAGAAATGTTACCTCTTTATAACGTGGACGAGATCGAGGAATAATCTTCGAGTAATTCCAGGAACTACAGCACCAAGTATATTTTGTAACTGAAACTACGTATATTAAGGAGAAGTTATTGTAAAGACTTTTTTAGTTGTATATTAACCAGAGTTATAAGACTTCAGTTGTATTGCCTAATTACCTTAGCATGACTTGCATTTTATTTTAAAAGATTTATAGGCGACAATCGCTGATACAGGTATGGTAGTATTTGTATGGGGCGTAGCCTGGGGATGTAGTTACGTACCCGACTCACTGTATCTTGTGAAGCGGAACATGACAACCTCGTTCCTCGAATACTCGCACAATAATCTGAATCTGAGAAACCCAATAATAACAATATTAGGCATGCGCCCTAGGTCTACAAAATCTATAAAAGCTTGTCAATTCTATATCCCAAGATGATACCTCCAATTTGAAATAATACTTAATTCTCGAATTTTATCCAAAGTTCTCAATCCCGATATATATATATATATATATATATATATATATATATATATATATATATATATATATATATATATATATATATATATATATATATATATATATATACTAGAACCTAAAAATTAATACTGTCAGACAGTAGTAAAAAAATGCATGAACCACTCTGAAGCCGATCTACGACCCTTAAATCAAACAAGGACCGGAGTCGTAAACCGTCTCCCGAGTAGAACTACACCCCTACTCTATCTGACGAACAAGGGTGAAACAATAACTACACGTCTAATCTACAAGCCCGAGTCTACCTAGATAGAAATGGATCAACCCTACGATACTAACAAAGTAGGGTACGATATATCAAATCCAGGATACAACTCTACATAGATTTCTGAAACAATTCTTGAACCAAAATCCCAAATCAATTCCCCAAATCAAATTCTCGAATCAAACCCTTAATCAAATTTTGAATCAATCCTTAAATCAAATCCCAAATCAAATTACGAATCAAATCCCAAATCAAATCCCAAATCAAATTCCTAATCAATATCTCAAATCAAATTCCTAATCAAATTACGATTCAAATCCATGAGTCAAATCCCGAATCAATATCAACCCAGAATAAATATCCCGAATCAAATTATGATTCAAATTCCTAAATCAGAATCCAAATCAAATTATCGACCAAAATTTTAGAAAATTTTGGCAGAACCTCCCATATATTTCTAGGACCGGAACATAACTTGCAAAATAAAAGAATATCCACCTAGCGCAACCCGCTGTAGAAAACTGAGCAGAGAACACTAAGTCTCGACCTCCAACAACGCTACGATGTGTACTGGGCACCAAGCCGACACACAACAAGAATCGCCACGCAGGGAGCACAACAACATGATTTTCTATTATAAACCAAACCACAATACACAAGTCCAATAATCTAGTGCCAAACCGTAACCCGATCACGAGTCAGACACGGGATATATAGAGACGATGCTCATAACCATGTCGTGCTCGTGTCCTCGGAGGTGTGGATGTTCCATCCGAGTTGTTCGGTATAGGTGTCGGTCCGATACCGAACCATTCTACACTAATAGCAATAATTACATATCCACTATAAATATTATAGTTTACAAGTACAAAATTTACAAAAATTAAAATAAAGGACAAGAAACGCATAGGTGCAAAACCGTCACCGAGCAAGGGGTACTTGCCTAGAGGGCTCGACTCGGGATCCACAAGCCTTCGTCACTCGGGATCCAATCTCGCACATCCATCGGGGTCCTTAGAACATACAATAAGCAAACATTAGCATCATACAATAAAATATAATATAATTCACAAGAGATGGCACGAGGCTATACCGTATGTCCCACAAGTGGTGCAACGATATGGCACAAAAACCAAGGCACGTGGATCGATAAAGACACATAAATCGAGACATGTACGTAAACCGAGACACGTACAAGATCTAAAGTAGCACAAATACCGAGATGTAGAAAAAATAGAACGTGCACGTAAATCGAGACACGTACGAAGTTCTAGGGAATACAAAGTGCGCAAGTCAATACGACACGCAAATTGATGCATCATGGATTACAAAAAGGCACAAGGACCGAGGGATATAAAAGTCAAGACGGTGCGTAAAACGAAATTATACGGTGCTCGAGGCAGCACAGGGCTCGAGACGTCCTGCTGTCTGAGTCAAAACGTGGATCAAGGTGGCACAGAAAACGAGGCTGACATGCACACCAGGTGCACATGTCCCGAGGGTCTCGCGGCGGCATCGGGCCCGAGAAGAGGGAAGAGGAGATAGAAATGACTACGACAAGGGTGGTGACGGTCATGGTGGTGAAGATAGTCGACGTGGTGGTGGCCGAAAGTGGTGGTGGTGATGGAGATGGGAACCCAAGAGAGAGAGATCGAGAGAGGGGGGAGAGAAATTGAGAGAGAGAGGACTGGAGAGATCTAGGGAGAGAGGGCGAGAGAGGGAGAGAGACAAACCAAAGAGGGAGAGAGACAGAGAGAGACCAGGGAGGAAGAGAGAGAGAGAGAGAGAGAGAGAGAGAGAGAGAGGGTGAGGAGAGAGAACCTGACCGAGAGAGGGGGGCGAAGGTCTGCTCTAGCGGGAGGGGAGAGGGTGTAAGAGAGAGCAGGTGAGAGAGGGAGAGAGGCAGAGAGAGGGGGCGGCTGAAGGGGTAGGGGAGAGGGTTGTGAGCAGTTGAGGGGGTTAGAGTTTGGGCTAAGGGTTTAGGTTACTATTAGGATTAGGGGTTAGGGTTAGGATTAAGTAATAATGATAATAATAATAATAATAATAATAATAATAATAATAATAAAATCACTAGAAATATAAATAGAAAATTAGAAATACTAATAATAACAATTAATAATCATCAAATTTTAAAATGCCAATACTATCACAAATATCAACAATAATAATAACAACTGATATAAATCATTAAATAACAACAACAATAATAATAAAAAGTCGGGCCTCAACAAGTAGGCAAATCAAATTCAATAAATAAAATTAAAATTTTAAGAATACACAAATTTGAAAATCCTTAAAATATAAAATACAGTCATGTAAATATTTAAAAAAAATAGAGATACGACAAGGGAGGATGTTGAGAATAATCTAGACTTCTCTTTACTTCTCTTAGAACGATGAAATTAATGAGTTGGCATTCTTTATGTGACTGTTGGTTTTTCCATGTCTCTTAGGAAATATAAACTTAGAAGTTGTGTGTGTTAATTGTGTGTTGGAAGTTGTGTGTGTTAATTAGTATCTAGAAAGTGTAATCCCGATTTTGTAACTGTGCCTATAAACAGAGACATATGCTAGACACAAAATGAAGTAAAATTTGAAGCCTCATACAAGTATATCTTATTGGTTTTGATTTTCAGCAAGAAAACAATCTTCTTTTCTTGCAAAGCATTATTTATTCGTATTCTCCTCTTGTTTCTTTCTTTTCTACAGCTCATACATGCGCGTGGTCTTAGATATGTTATGTCAAATTATTTATCACATAATCACATAATAAAGCTTAATTTTTGTGCATTGAAAATAGACATCTTCTTCATAATCACCAAGTATATCGTTTCTATGACTATAATTAGACACAAGACTAGTTTGACGTTTTGGTTTTATTTTTTGTTATAGACAATGAATGTTGTTATTTATTATGATAATTAGTTCTAAAGTTTATTCTCAAGAAAAGAAAGTTCTGAAGTTTTATGATGTTATTTGCATAGCGCTAGAATATTGTACTGGTCTTGATTTGTCTACCGTCTCAGTAACTGTTATTCATGATTCTAGTATTTCTAAAAGCTAAAATGTGTAGCAATTAGGTAGCTTTTGATCCTCCAATTTGATGTTGATCCTTAAATGTGCCCATTTCGTACATTACCACAATTAGGGTGCATTTGATTGCAAGTGGAAAATAAATTACTTCTATTCTATAGAATTATTTTACTAGGAAATTTTTTCTTTGGAATTAAAATTTTTTTTTGGAAAAATTAATTTGGCTGTTTGATTATCATTAATTTTCATGAAAAATAGTTATTTTCTATGGAAAATGATATTTTTTCTATGGTTGGACCAATTTCATTTTCCACTATTTTGGATAAAAATATGAAAAATATAGTTTTTGAAAAATAATTCCATGGAAAATATAAGCTATCAAACACTACACATTGATAGAATATACAGAGAAAAAAATTCTAATCAAACAGAACCTTAATATTCTCGTTGGTGCTGGCAAAGATAATGGTCATGGTGTTTTTTGGGACAAAAATACCACAAGTTGCCACTGCTTCAGATTACTCTTTTGATATGAGCCCTCCACTTTGATGAGTATTTGATGGAGATCAGACTCGACCAAGACGCGACATGAGACAGAAACGAGCATGAATTTTGGACTAGCTAGGTTGCAAAATTTAGAAAGAAATTTTTGTTGAGGAGCTTAGATTTTTTTATCTTTACTGTTATTTTGTTATTGAGAGGTTAGTTTGGATGATATTTTAGTTGATGAGTTGGGATTATGTTATCTTTATTGTTATTTGTTGGAAGGTTACTTTAGATAGGAAGCTTATCTTCCTTAGTATTGTTTTGTGTTATCTTTTGGTTGAAGGTATAGCTATAAATATGGTCAAAAACCTATAGAATAAACACAAAATGAATGAGAATAAAAATCCACTATTAAACCTATGAGTTGAGTATGTTTTATTTTATTATATTCTACTAAATTCTTGTTGTCGTTTTCGCCGAAGGATCCGCTGCCCTGCTTGGAGGAACATTCGAACAATCATTCTCAAATTAACGACTCTCCAAAGATGAGAAATTGACGACGACACTGAATCGACTTCTCCCAAACTCAAGTCAAATCCAGATCGAGTATGCTATTCGCGAGTGGCACGTGCGGTCTTCTTTCTTGACAAGGAGTTGTGCATCATATCCAAAGAAGTCTAAGTATGTGTTGAAGACATGTCCCTCGTAGATGAAGTTTGCTCCTGTCTCGAAAGGTTTGCGACAAATTCGCACTCTTCCGAGTAAGTCGTGTAAGTTATTTTCAAAACCAATAACAATCACTAGGTCTCCTTCCACCATTTTCTGTTTAATCATTACAAAGAAATTGCTCACTAGTTAAATCTCCTACAAACCCTAATTTTAAATTTGGATTAGTTGAACTTAAAGTCCCGTCCCGCGTCAGATTTGGTATCAGAGCCTAGGTTTAGGATTGTTTATGCATTTACGCTGCGGAAAAATTTAAGTTCAAACTAGTGAGATATTTGATTAATTGTCTTCATTGATTTTAGACTCTAAAAAAGAAATATTAGTTGAACTTAATCCTAGGTTCAATGCACTTGATGATAGTATAGAGACTTTAAATGCTTCAATCAAATGGAAGCAATATATGCTCTTGAACAATCCCACCAAACAATCACACGAGTTCCATCTCATTCGGGAGTAACAACAACCGTTCGTGGAACAAATGCATATACAACACAACAAGCTAGGGAGGGTCCTAGAAATGTCATATACCCCACCGAAAGGCATAACCCAGCTAATCCTGGTCCCCCTAGGAGAGAGGAACTTAGAGCTAGGATTCCCCTGATATCCATGACGATTCCGACGAGGAATATCATCCAAGAGACCAGACCTATAGATTTTGAGGTGATGACATCACTAAGAAATTAAAGGTAGAGGCCCCATCCTTTGATGGTCGCCATGATCCTAAAGCCTTTAGCAATTGGTTGTCTAACATGGATGACTATTTTGAGTGGTATGACATGTGTGACGAGAGACCCATCCGATTTTCCAAAATAAAACTAACTGGTTCCGCTAGGATATATTGGTCTTCAATTGGAAAGGACAAAGAACGCTTAGGTAGAGTCCTTATATGCACGTGGATCAAGATAAAAGAGATCCTTCGTAAAAAATACCTCCCACGATCTTATAAAGACTATCTTATAGACCAAATGGCCACATTTCGTCAGGGCAACCTGTCAGTATATGATTACATGACTAGGTTCGACGAATTGATGTCTCGTTATGAGATCGTTAAGGACCCCCGAGTCACGCTTTCACGATTTTGATCTGGCTTGAGATCTGAATTTAGACGTGAAATTGGACCTTTGAAGGCGACTACTATAGAAGATGCCTACCAAATAGCGCTCAAATTTGAGCAACATCAAAAGGTCTTCAGCTACAATAAGTCTTACCAACAAATTGACCAACCTAAACGAAAGCCACGTACGACTGTCGATAAGGAAAAGGGGAAAACCTCTATGGTTGAGGGTAAGAGACCCAAGTACTATAATTGTCAAGGTATTGGACATTTTTCTCATCAATGTCCATCTAGGAACTTGCACTTGGGTAGGGAGTCAAATGACTCAAGGGATGACTCCGAGTCTGAACTTGAAGAAGACCCCCATATAGTTGAGGAAGGAGTTAGTGACTGTGAACTTGATTTAACCTCCTCAATTGCACCCTTACATGTAGTTAGATGCATCCTCGCTACACCTGCAGGCGGGGTAGACTGGAAACGCACTCATATTTTTTACACATTCATCAAAATTAACAATAAATTTTGTAAATTGATGATTGATGGGGGGAGTTGCGTTAACGGTATTGCCAAGACGGCCTTAGAGAAGATAGGACTTAAGGCCGAGAAATACCCCGAGCCCTACAGTATTACTTGGGTTGACAAGACTGCACACTCTGTCACTCAAAGATGCCTGGTTCCTATACAATTTTCTTCGTCTTATGAGGTATCATATGGTGTGACGTCCTTCTTATGGACGTTGCGCACATTTTATTGGGAAGACAGTGGCTTTATGACCTAGACGTTACTAATTTTGGGAAGAGCAACACGTATATGTTCACTCATAAAATAAAAAAGTTGTGTTGTATCCATCTAAACCCAAGGATTTCCCAATTGGGCCCAAGTCCGAACCAAAAACGTCTAAAGCGAGCAAGAGAGCGGTTCACCTGGTGAATAAGAGATAGTTTATCCATGAGAGTAAGGAGAAGGGACTTGTATACGCTATTGTCACCACTAGTCTTGCACCTACTAGTGATATTGTAGACTACCCCCCGAGATTCGTCAAGTCTTAGTCGATTACAGTGATATTATGCCAGAAGACCTACCTGACGAACTTCCTCCTTTGAGAGATATCCAACATGCCATAGGCTTTATTTGTGAAAGCTTGAGTCCTTGTGTCGTTTCTGCACTACTCATGCCCAAAAAGGATGATAGTTAGAGGATGTGTGTAAATCCCCTCGACCAGAATTCAGTATTTTTAGGATTATTTTAACAATTTAGGATTTGTGGCAATATTTTAATTTATTTTTCTTACCTATCCTGATGACTTGTGCACCTGTCCATCACCTAATTATTTGGAGCCTTACCTTGACCGTTATCCCCGAACAAAGTTCACATACCTGTCCTAGACATACCAGACTATTTTTCTGCACTTTGTGCAACTCCCAGATACTCAGTTTTGAGCCTCGTATGAGACGCACAATTATCGTTATAAACGTGCGTATTTAAATTCCCAGACCTGTATCCATCCCTGTTCCAACAGACATTAGAGGCCCAACATGTACCTGTTTTGCCCAGACAAAAATACGTTAATTTTCTACACTGAGTATACTACATTTAGTGTATTGACACCGTAGAAAAATTATGACCCTACCTGCCTCTAAATAATTAGAGAACTCCGTACGCAGTATTTATTAATTAATAAATACGATGGTCCGTATCACCCCAAAACCAGGACCAGTCCCTGCCTAGACTCACCCCCATACCCCCTCGGGACCTTCCCTCAGCTTTCCCCTTCAATTCTGTGAATTTTAGAATTTTCCGAAATCGGGTGTTTTCCCAGACAATTTCGTAATTGCGCAATTTCCCAAATTATAGGACAATTCTGCAATTTATGAAATTATAGGGACTTTCCTGCAAATTGCAGTGCGAGGTGTCACCCCCTCATTGGCTGGTGAACCTGCGCCGTCCATTTGGACGCGGGACCCACCCGAAAAGATCCCGAAAATATCCCAAAAATATCCCAGAAATATCCTAAAAATATCTCTAGATATTTTCCTTATTTTAATAATAAATTTCTTTATAAAAAAAATAAAAGAAAAAAAATCCTAATCTACCCAGCCCCAGCCCGAACCCCCCCGGCCGACCGACCCCCCCCCCCGGCGGCTCCGCCGCCCCTGGCCGGAGCTCCCCCGCCGCTCCCCCGAATTCCCCGCTCTCTCTCTCCCTAGCTCCTCCTTCCCCCGAGCGTTTTCCCTCCCCCGCGGCGGCCGCCCTCCGCCACCCGACGCGTCCGCCCCGACTCCCCAGCTCCTCCTCCTCCACCTCCCTCTCTCCTTCGCCTGGGACGCAAGGCCTCGCCCACCACCACCATCTGTCGCCACCACCACCACCATCATCATCACCACTCCTCTCTCTCCTCCACTTTTTCCCCCTGGCCTCGGCAACAGCAACTCCGGAGCCCTGACCGCAGCAGCTCCGGACCACCCCGCAACGACCCCGACTCGAGCAGAACCGGACACAGCAGCTGGACGCAGCCCGGACACGTCCAGGACACAAATCCGGTGTCAAGACGACTCACGGACACGCGGAATTCAGTTTCCACGGAGCTCTGTTCAGGTAACGATATCTATCTCCTCGTAATTCCGATTTCAATTTCGTCAGTTGCGTCGTGTAGACTATGTAACCACCTCGGTGCCCGTGCAACCCGCTCGGAGCATCGCGTCCTGTGGCGATCGCAAACTGCGATCCAAATACAGGAAAAACAACGACCCGATTCACCCCGGAACTGGGTACGCCCCGCCAAACGGGACGACTTGGTCGCACGCGGTCTTTACCAAAACGTGCGCGACGTTGATATGGACGTGTAGGAATTCGGAGAAGTTGATTTGGATGTGCGTGCACACCGGAATCAACGCGTATCCGCCGACACCGCCCCGTATCCGTCAGTTCTGGAATACGCTGCAACTTTGTGTACACACGTCGGATCAAAACGAAACTTGCGCCATCGGACTCGTAGCGATACGCTGGTCCTGTGATCCAAGTTTGGTTCGATTCTGAGAACGTTGACAAAATCGCGTATCGTGGGCCCCACAAGCTCCACTTGACGGGCGATTTTGTGACCGGCTCATCGGAATCCAATTCTGGAAGTTCCGTTGGGTTCGTATCATCGTTCCTGACTTGTTGACACTAAGTTTGGCGAATTTGGAGACCTTTGACCTTGACACGTTTTTTGGTGCAAAGTGGGCCCACAAGTGGACCCCGCTTTGACCAGAAACTGTCATTTTTGCCCCTGTGTCCAAATTGGACGAAAGGACAGGCGTTTCTAGCTATTTGATATTTTCTGAGACTGTTAGTGATATTTATTTCAGCATCCGGAGACTTTTATTCTGAGGCCATAGTTTCTGACTTTTGGCACTTGACATCTGGACATTATATTTGCAGCTCTCTTGCCAGGCAAGTATACCTTGCCTTGTTGTACTGTTTAAATTCAGTTATTGTTAGTTACATGTTTTAATATTATATAAATATGTGCGTCCGAGAAAGCTCGGGTGCAGTCAACTATGGCGTTGACGTTAGGACTTGTGTCTGACCTAGTGTCTAGTAGACCCACCTAAAGTTGTGAAGTTATTGATATAACTTCCCAGGCCTTGACACGTATCATTACACGTCACAGAGTGAGTACATGTAGGGATGCGTGCCTCATGCGCGACTGGCCATCAGTGTGAGCAACACGTGTAGCGGTATTTAGCTCAGTTGTTATTTTATTGAGACTTGCATCATAGTAGGAGGTGTCCACATCGTTTTCACGACTTGTACATCTGTATTGGGCGGAAAAGATACTAGTAGACGTATGGGACACCCCCTCCTTATATATTCCTGTTGCCTGATACCATACTCTTCGGAGATGGGGTATTCCTGTTGCCTGATACCATACTCTTCGGAGATGGGGTATTCCTGTTGCCTGATACCATGCTGCTCGGAGATGGGGTATTGGTTTTCTTGTTTCCGTTACCATGCTCCGAGGAGGATGGGGTACTGCTTGTGCCCTTGCGACGGGGGCATATGTGGCATATACTAGCCGGTCATGACGATTGGTGAATTACGTCAGCATATGTCTAGCCGACACATTCCCATGCGTACTACAAGGTCTTTAAATTGCATTCACTTAGATGGTTAGCACACCCCATTTATTTATTCAGTATTTACATTATGGCATGTCATTTTTTCTGTATCTTGCTATGTCCCTCTGAGGACCTGGTCCCCTGCCAGGTGTATTTGTTCTTGAGTACTCGCAGGAGCACAGATCCGGATAGGCTACTTATTTTTCGAGGAGGTCTTCTCTTCGAGCCTCGTGATTGTCAGATGTTGTTCTTTATGGTGTGTATTCTGGTTTCTTTTATATTCTTTTTCGGCAGTAGATTTGATTTCATCTGACTGTCATTCTTAGATATCTGTATTGAGATCTAGTTACATGGTTATTATTTATTCATATTTGACTTCTGTGGATGAGATTTAGATATTACCCTGTGACTTGGAGTTAGTTTTACCACTTATGAATTATTGTTCATTATACAGCGTACGCACGTATATATGGTTTCCATATATTGGAGTTGCCATATATACGGGCCAGCTGGCATGGTTACGTGACCTAGTCCTACGTATTTTGGGACTGGGGCGTGACAATGTGCGTAGATAGTCGTGCCATCAATAAGATAACCGTCAAGTATAGGTTCCCCATTCCTGGATTTGATGACCTTTTTGACATGATGGCAGGCGCTAGTATCTTTTCCAAGATAGATCTACGTAGTGGTTATCACCAGATTCGCCTTCACGAAGGTGATGAGTGGAAGACCGCATTTATGATTAAGGATGGGTTATATGAGTAGATGGTCATGCCCTTCGGGTTGTCCAATGCCCCTTAGCACATTTATGAGGGTTATGACCCAGATTTTGTGCCCCTTCTTAGGACTCTTCGTGGTTGTCTACTTTGACGATATTCTCGTGTTTAGTCGAACCCAGGAGGAATATCTCTTTTATTTGACACAAGTTTTGGATGTGCTCCGAAAGGAGAAATTATTTGTCAACTTGAAAAAATGTTCCTTTATGACCTCATCTGTCCAATTCTTAGGGTTCGTCGTGTCTAGTGAGGGTGTTTCAGCGAATCCTGACAAGGTTAAGGCTGTTAAGGATTGGCCTGCTCCTACGACTATACATGAGACCAGGAGCTTTCATGGACTGGCCACATTTTATAGAAGATTTTTAGTACCATTATGGCTTCCATTACCAATTGCCTTAAGAAAGGGGAGTTTGTATGGACTGAAGTCGCTGAAAGAGCATTCACAGAAATCAAAGAGAAGTTGACCTCTGCCCCGGTCCTTTGTCTTCCTGATTTTTTAAAAGTCTTCGAAGTAGCTTGTGACGCTTCGGGCATAGGAATAGGTGGTGTGTTGAGCTAAGAGGGCCATCCAATCGCTTAGTTTAGCGAAAGTTGAATGAGGCTAAACAATGCTACTCAAACTATGACCGAGAATTTTATGCTGTCGTATAGAGTTTACGATATTGATGTCACTACCTTCTCCCAAAAACTTTATCTTATTTTCGGACCATCAGGTCCTACACTATTTGAGTTCTCTAAAGAAGCTAGGACCTCGATATGCTAAGTGGGTAGAATTTATTCAAGAGTACACCTTTGCTCTCAAGTACTGTGCAGGTGCTGAGATCAAACCTGATGCATTAAGTAGAAAATTGTATTGATTGCGGTCAATGAGTACTCAAGTCATTAGATTTGACCGTATCATTGATGAGTATCCTGCTTGTCGAGACTTTAGTGAAATCTATGCTAAATGTGTAGAGATCCCTCTACTTCTGTTGATGGTTTCACTATAGTCGATGGTTTCTTGTTTAGGGGCAACCAACTATGCATTCCCTCTACTTCCCTCAGAGATTTCTTGACTTGGAAAATGCATGCTGGCGGTGCTGCAGGACATTTCGAATGAAATAAGACCATCCTTTTGGTTGAGGATAGATTTTATTGGACGAGTCTTAAGCTATGTCGCTAGAGTAGTTGCACAATGTCGTACTTGTCATATGGCGAAGGTTAGGAAGAACAACACGGGCTTGTATACTCCTTTACCTATTCCTTTCACCCCGTGGCAGGACATTAGCATGTACTTTGTATTAGGTTTGCCACATACCTTACAGAAGCATGACTTCATTTTTGTTGTAGTGGACCATTTTTCTAAGATAGCATATTTTATTTCTTGTAATAAAACGAGTAATGCGTCACATATAGCGAGTATATTCTTTAGGGATGTTTGGAGATTACACGGGTTCCCTAAGACTATTGTTTCTGATAGGGATGTTAGATTCATGAGCTATTTTTGGAAGACACTTTGGAAAAAGCTTAATACGACACTTCAGTTCTCAACTGCTTACCACCCGCAGACGGATGGTCAGACTGAAGTGGTCAATAGGAGTTTAGGCAATTTGTTGAGGTGTTTAGTTGGTGACCACCTAGCTACTTGGGACCTTATATTACCTATGGCAGAGTTTGTGTACAATATTTCAGTCAATAGGTCTACGAGATTGAGTCTATTTGAAGATGTCAATGGAGTCAAACCTAGAAAAACTATAGATCTTCCACCCACACCCCTAGGATCCCAGTCTAGCGCGTCTGTCGAGACTTTTGCACAATATATCTATGATTTACATATTGAGATTCGTAGAAGATTAGCTGCGAGCAATAATTTGTATAAATTAGCAGTTGATGGTCATAGAAAATTGCAGGAATTTGCTATTGGTGATGAGGTACTTGTGCGAGTGAGACCAGAGAGGTTGGTCCGAACGCATATGAGTTGTATGTCAGACGGACAGGTCCGTAGAACTGTAAAGAAGTTGTATGCCAGCCAGACAGGTCCTTATCGAGTTCTACGGAGGATTGGTCTGAACGCATATGAGTTGGATATTCCACATGATATGGGAATCAGTCTCGTGTTCAATATGGAGGACCTAACGCTGTTTCATGAGCCTATGGTATATTCTTTCCATGATTCTGATCTTGCAGGTTCTCCAGGTTTACCTATAGCAGGTGGACAGTCTGATACCGTGTCTGGACCAGTAACACCTCCCCCACCACTGTCATGCCCCAGTACCGGAATACGAAGACGGACATGGCCAGCTCCCCCGTACAAGGTATAGAACATCGTACGACAGTCGTGACTGTAACTAGACAAGGGGGTGCACACTACAAGTAAGTCACTTAGGGTCACATATAACATCTATTATCTCAATCAATCAAACAAGAATAATAAATATAGAACATATATGATAAAGCTGAAAGGCGTTACAATCGCCCCATCAAAATATTCTAGAAATCAGCTATACAAAATGAGAAGCTGGCAGAGTTACAAGAGTACATGACTATGATCAGCTTAGTATGATTAGTTACAATCATGTAAGGAAACTAAATGTCCAAAATTATGGCTAACAAGTGCCAGTGGCTTAACGTCCAAAAGAGTAAAATGTATAATAACGAGTAGTGATCAAGAAACCAACTCGTGCCCTTCAGCGGTCATCCGCCTAGTGCGCTCCATCAGGAAGGGAAAAGTAAGCTGGATCCTCTGGGATTGGCTCGAAACCTGGCCATGCAAAACCACTGGGGTTAGACCCCAAATAGCAAGTACCACAAAGGAAGAACAAAATGGAGAAACAAAACCCAAAGCAATAGATAAATATAATATAGGTTGTGTTATGCCTTCGGTCCATAGTTTATCCTAGCATAATAGCCCAACCCTACAACTAAACAAGGACAAGGGTTGAACCATCACACTATGATAGTCCATGTCCCTTGACTACTGATAGAATAATTCAATCACAACCAAGTCCAATTATATAATGGCCAATCACTTGTACGACTTGCTACTGTAGAGTCTGAGTTATCTCAGAAAAGATGCATAAAGAAATCCTCAGATCGTAAGATGTTTAGCAGGGCTAACCGAGCCATAGAAATCATATAGTACATTGTATATTATGCATCGTTCCCTCGTAAGGCCACCATGCTAGAATCACATAGAACACATTATACAATATAAGTATTCGGATATTGCCGTCCACTATTATGGACGTGACCAATATCCATGGGGGTCAACCTTGTACGTCATGACGATTGTCAGAGGTGGCTAATGTGCACAATTTCAGGATTTCACCCCTCCCAATGCTCTACCAATTTTAGTTGCCCAGATTAACCCTATAGTTATTAGGAATCATATGGCGTGGTCACATGATCAATCCTCCTATATGTCGTACCGTAGTACGGTCCATGCTAGGTATGAATCCACTTTGTTACTTGATAGCTCAAACTGGACCCACCCGAGCATGATGCAACAAACAACAAGTCCTAGCCATGCTTTGGTAGTTGACACACATACCCTACCCGTGCTGGAAAAATAATATAATAATATCACATGCCGCGTAGTAGGGGCATTCTCGATGCACAACCCTAAATATGTAATCACATAATACGTAGCAAGTTATGTCGCACCTCATTGCACATTTAGTCAAGTAACACATAGCACGTTGAATTTGTATCAGCACGGATACAAGTATTCGAGTCCAATTACCACTAATCAGTGGGTCTCATGAATCTTAGTCTAACATATATAAGCTATGCATATAGTCGATTCTAGCACATGGTCAGGTTACTAAGTCCACTCTTCCTTAGAATAAATAACAAGCAATTGTCAAGATCAACCACATAGAATAAAGAAACATTCCAAATAAAATAGTTAGTCCGCATGCACCAACCAGGCCGCATGGGACATGTGCTGCATAGGACAATCGGCCGCATGCTACCTCAGGCCACCTCAGGCCGCATAGATCCCAAGCCGCATGCTCCTCCATGCCGCATGCTCCGGACAAAAGTCCACTCTTTGGGACAAGTGCCGAAGTAAAGTGTGTCAGTAAAGTGACTAAAGTGAATGATGTGACAAGCTAAAAAGTGTGCCAGAAGAAGACAAAAGTCATGAAAAGTCGTGCCAAGGCGGTGCTGAGTCATGCGTTGAAGAAAAGAGGGATGCATGGCTCGAGGCCGCATGGACGACGAGACCACATGGACGACGAGGCCGCATGCTCCTCTGGGCCGCATGGAAATATTTAGACTTAGTAAAATTTTCTTCGTTCAAGTTACATGCATTGGCCAAGAGGCACATGTGCAAGTGAATTCATACGTCCAACAAGATGGCACAAAGACTTGGGCGAGAAATTAGGTCGCATGTGCCAAGGCCGCATGGATGCCCCCTTCATCCCCAAACAGCAGGTCGGCCATGGCGAAAAGCTCCAAGAAATTCAAAATTTATTTTGTCCATAAAATCTTTATTTTAAGTCCAAATTAAGTGAACGAAATGCCAAAATGCTCAAAATTGAGTGCTCTATCATGTGACAAAAACTAGTTTTCTAAAATACAAGTTTGATAGATCAAAACCAAGAAATACTCATGAAACCCATGAAAACCCTAAGTTAGAAATATTGATCTACACTAATCCATCCACCAAATACGAAAATACTAAGTTCTAAAAGTGTTTAAAATCACACAAGGAACACAATAGACTAATATTACGGAGGGTTTCTCAATTTCTCATGAAAGGTGTACTTGCCTATGGAAATGGGAGATGAAAAGCTAAGGAGGAGAAGAAATGAAGTAATGAAGAGCAAGAAGAAAAATATTGGGTTATATATGGTAGGGTTGAGGGTTGGACCAAGGGTTCTCATGACTTAAACCAACCCACCAAATGAACCAAGAATCATGTTAAACCAAAGAAGTGGGTCTAGTCTTAGTGCAACCTAATTAATATGCAAGCAAAAAAAATACTACAAGCAAGAAAATAATATGTCACAAATACGTATATTGGGAACGGGGAGTAACAACCACCGTTACCACATTAGAGGCACACGCGACTTGAGATTGAGGATGTTATTGATGACGAGATAGTCTCCACTACAGATGGAGGCTACCCGCGCTTCTTAGTGCGTTGGCATGGACGACCAGAGTCTGATTGTTCGTGGCTGACTATGGATGAGCTCTAGAAGCTAGACCCTGATTTGTTGACAGAGTATCTTCACTGTCATTCACCAGATGGTGAATCTTCTAAGTCGGGGAGAGTTGATGGGGATCAGACTCGACCAAGGCGCGGCATGAGACAAAGACGAGCCCGAGTTTTGGACTAGCTAGCTTGCAAAATCTAGAAAGATATTTTTGTTGAGGAGTTTAGTTTTTTTATCTTTATTATTATTTTGTTATTGGAAGGTTAGTTTGGATGATGTTTTAGTTGAGGAGTTGTGACTATGTTATCTTTATTGTTATTTGTTGGAAGATTACTTTAGATAGGAAGCTTATATTCCGTAGTATTATTTTGTGTTATCTTTTGGTTGAAGGCATGGCTATAAATAGGGCCAAAAATATGTAGAAGAAACACAGAATGAATGAGAATAAAAATCCACTATTAAACCTATGAGTTGAGTGTGTTTTCTTCTATTCTATTCTACTAAATTCTTGCTGACGTCTTCGCCAAAGGATCCACTGTCCTGCTTGGAGGAACATTCGAACAATCTTCCTCAAACTAACGACTCTCCGAAGACGAGCAATTGACGATGACAACGAATCGACTTCTCCGAAACTCAAGTCAAATCCAGATCGAGTATGTTGTTCTTGAGTGGCGCGTGCGGTCTTCTTCCTTGACAATGAGTTGTGCATCATATCCAAAGAAGTCTAAATACGTGTTGATGACCTGTCCCTCGTAGTCGAAGTTTGCGCCTGTTTTGAAAGATTTGCGGCAGATTCACACTCTTCCGAATAAGTCGTGCAAGTTATTTTCAAAACCAATAACAATCACTAGGTCTTCTTCCACCATTTTCTATTTAATCATTACCAAAAAAATGTTCACTAAGTAAATCTCCTACATATTTTTATTTTAAATTTGAATTAGTTGAACTTAAAATTCCGTCCGGCGTAAGTATTGTTGTTTGCTGGCAAGTGTTTCCATCCCCTCCAATTTTTTTTTTCTACACAAGTTGGTCAAGACCTTATGTTTGTCACTTTAAATTACAATGTGACTGCTTGCTTGTAATCTTGAATGATCTTCTTGTACAGGAAGAGAGCTAACATGAAAAGTTTTTAAGTACGGGCGGTGGGGCTTATAGTGACATTCATCCTATCATTTATGTTTCTAATTAAATACAACCTCTAGCCCTTGGCCTTGGCATTCCACAAAACTACTACTCTCCAATCTTTTTAACTTATTAGTCATGTTCACGTATAACAAAAAAAAAAAAAAAAAAATTATTATAAAATTAGATAAAAATTAAATATATTAAAATATTAAAATATGATATGAATATATTTTAATTAGGATTTGTTATAAATATATTTTTAGAAGTTTGGATGTATTTAGTTAGATAATACTATATAGTTAGTTTAAAATATATTTTAGAATTTATTATATGTTCACTAGTAAATTCATGTTCAACATAAAACAAATGTTTTCATATTTTTACTGAAAAATAATTTAAATATTTAAATATATTTGAATTAAAATTTATTATATATATATATATATATATATATATATATATATATATATATATATATAAAGTGAATTCTAGACGACTCAAAAGTGATTTACAATCTAAAAAAATAGGAAATTTATAATCTACCCAACTTAAAAGAATTGCGTCCTTGCAATTAAGAAAACGAAACGTAACCGGTCTGGAAAGGTTTGCTCCAGAAGAGATGATGCGATTGCAAGACATGTTTGTTGAAGCATGACACAAAAGATAAGGGATCATAAACAAAGAAAAAATCGAGAGGAAGGGTGAGGGTTTTGTTCAAGCAGAACACGTAGGGAAGCAATGAAAACTTTTTTCTAGGTAATAAAAGATAAGTAACTCAAGAGTAAATGAGTCTGATTAGAGCGAGGATCAACTACAGCTTATGAAAACTTGGATACCACTTATATATTACTAATCTAGACTAACAAGTTCATGCTAACATAATACTAGGTATAGGCTAGAGAATGGAACTAACAGACACATGCTAAAGTATTACTAGGAATATTCGTTACTATAGCTAGCTATGATAAAACTAAATCTTACTCATATTCGCTACTCCTCGAGTCCGTGCCTCCTCCACTGTCATCGCAAAAGCCTGTCCACGTCCCTGTGTTGGAGTTCTCTGCTGTTGCTAGGCCTGCTGGAAGAGTGCTGTCTGTGATGCCAAGGGTGGCCTCGGCTAATATCCTCTCGGTGATGATGGTCTGACTCCTCCAACTTTCGTCTGTGGTGCTCCCAGTGCTGGATAAGATGGCCTAGGTGGCTGCTGGGCTGGTCTCGGTGCTGGTAAAGCTTATTGGTTTACCATCGGTGCTTGTCGGTGAACCATCAGTGCTTCTCCTCATTGCTCCGTGCAATCTCTGGCTAAATGTTGGCTAGATCCGCAAAGAAAATTCAATCCCAATCTGCGTCGGCATTCCTTGGCGAGATGACCTACCTTGCCACAATAATGACAAGTAGGGAGTCATGGTGCTGGTGCTGGTAGGGCTAGTCGATGAATCATCAGTGCTCCTCTCCGCTGTTCCATACAGTCCCGTGTCGAGTGTTGTCCCGATTCGCAAATCAAGTATAGTCCCAACTTGCGTTTGTACTCGCTCTCGTAATGACCTCGCTTGCCACAATATTGACATGTAGGCAGTGCCTGCGGAGATGCTCTGGGTGGCTGGTGTATGTGAGGTCTCTTTGCAGCTTCTCCCTGTGGTGCTCTGGCTGGTGCTGATGTGAACGACCATTTCTGGCTGGACTCTCTCCTGGTGACGCGCTCCATGCGTCTGGCTGCAGCAAGGACGTCCGTGAATGAAGTAGGTGCAACTGAGCCGATTAATCTCTGTAGCTCAAAGTTAAGTCCGTCAAAAAACTTCTCCACCTTCTTTTCTTCTGTCGGGAACAGTGTAGGGTCAAACAGTTGAATCAAGCATGATGCAAGTCAAAAAATTAATTCGAATCCGATATAGAGGTTAAGAACGTGCCAACAAGTGGATGGGATCCTATAATTTATCCTATCCTAATTTGCAGACTTGCTTGGTTCCTTAGTTGAAACTAAAGCAATATAGTCGTAGACCTGTATGGGCCACCACAAAAACCATGTCACGCCCCAGTCCCAAAATACCGAGGGACTAGCTACGTGGCAATGGCCATCAGCACAACTCCAATGGACAAACCCAATTTAATGGACCCGTTAGAATGCACTTAAGTTGTAATAAATATAAATACAGTCTACACCATCTATCACAGTATAATTCTAATCTCATCCACATAAAGTAAATACAATTCAATATGATAGATCAGTCAAGATAATAGATAAAAAAATAGTCCATCATCAAGTCAATATAAGTAGTGTCTCAGGGAACAACCCGTCAAAATAAGAAAAGAGAATAACATCGATACATATGTCCATGAGTCCAGATATGAAATAAAAATAAGCATAGATAACTGAATAAATAACGGAATACTCATGAGAAATTCTCTGGCACAACCTTGTCCTCTGGTACCAGTACTGCTCCAACGTCATCTCCTATCCCGTATACCTTGGGATAATCCTCCTCTGTTGTACTTGGGGACATAATCCGGATCCAGGTCCTCAGGGGACATAACAAGGTACAAGAAACACTCAAGCCAAAAAAAATACAGTATACAAAAATAGATCCTCAGGGCAAGCTATGTAACCAGCTATGTGAAATATAAATGAGAGCATCACTAGTACTCAGGCTGAGACCACTACAAGCTCTGTGTTGGGGAGCCCGCAGCAGCAAGTAATATCACGTAATGGGCCAAGCTCTGGTACAGAGACTAAATCACCTCTATTAATATAGTATATATATATATAATCAGCCTGTAGCCTCTGTATCTCTTTCCACCCAATGTAACCTCATGTCTCATGTACACAACGTCTTATGTCCATAACACGCAAGATCATGACCTCTAGCTAGTACAACGAGTCATAATGATATCTCTATATATGCAAATCTCATATCACGAATCCTGTAAGCCTATACAAAATCACCATAAATAACTCAGGAAAGATTCTATCATATGAATAGTGTCAAGTGTCCTATGGTATGACATACTTGGTAAAACAAGCACGTAAAAAATATAAGATCCTGGTATCGACTCTCTAAGTGATGTTACACGACTCCGCGCAAGACGTCGACACCCGAATCTTGTTCGGACGTTAAGCAACATCTCACGGTCCTAGGTTGAACAGGTACATCACATAAGTATATAGAAAGAATGAAAGTAAATAATATCACAAGATCTACTACAAGTTGGCAAGGTACACTTGCCTGGGTTCTGAGCTCCATTAGTTGCTCCGATATAAGTGGTATCTCCAAATACGCCTCCGGATGCTGAAACAAACATCACCATTGCTCTCAGAATACTTTAAATAGCTAGGGTTGACTATCCATAATTTCAATTTGAACACAGGGGCAGAATTGACAGTTTTTGGTCAAAGTGGGGTCCGCATGTGGCCTACTTCGCACCGAAAAATGTGCCAAAGACAAGGTTCTCCAAAATTTTCAAACTTAGTGTCTATGAGTCTAGAACGATAATACGAACCCAATGGAACGTCCAGAATTGGATTTCGATGAGCCGGTCATGAAATTACCCTTCAAGTGGAACCGTGGGGCCCGCGAAATGGTGTTTCATCAATGTTCTCATAATCGAACCAAACTTGGGTCGCAGGACCAGCGTAACGCTGCCAATCCGATGACGTAAGTTTCGTTGCGAAACAACAAGCACACATAAAATTATGACGAGTGTCAGAACAGGCCGATACAATATTTTTTGACGGATACGTGTTGATTCCGGTGTGCACGCACATCCAAATCAACTTTCACGAAATTTCATACGTCCGCTTAACGATATGCGCCTTTCAATGCAATTCGCACACGACTAAGTCGCATCATTTAGAGGAACGCACCCGTATCGAGAAATTTTGGGTTAGGAAATCAAGTTTTTTAACGGATTTCAACATTAAATAAATCACATCATAATCAACAATAAAAGAAAGAGTTTAAAGGGATTAAAACTAGGTTATGTTGTCTAAATTATTGTTCAAGTAAAATTTTAGTATCGTGTGCCGTTATGGAGATAACGGGACTCAAACACGCATACTTGGAACAGTTTATGTTCCCAAAACTCGATCATTTTTTTCTATTTTGTGTCACGATTTACGATTGATACAGGACACGATAAGCTAAACTAATTATACAGGGTTCAAGGGAGTCATGTGGTCTTCACATAGGATTCGACGGGTCGCTGTTTGGATTACTGTGCAGGAAGATACAGAGGTGGGAAGAAGGGTACCTCACTATTTGCTGTTGCTCGTGATTTGGGCGACCTTTTCTCGGCGGCTTGCGGTGGCGGTCCGGCGGTCGACGTCGGCGGCGGCTCGTCTGGAATGGAAGGGGAGATGCTGGTGGTTGTGGTCGGCTATAATGGAGTTTATATAGGGTGAAGGGGGGGGGAGGTTTCAGGGAGAGGAAATGAGGGGGTGCGGGCTGGTTGTGGGGAGAGGAAGAGAGAGGGACGCGGGGGTTGTGGGGATTACTATAGCGGGGGATTGGGGGGGGGGGGGGGGGTTGTTGGGTTACTGTGGGTTATCAGATTTAGGGTATTGGTTTAGGGTTTCGGGTATGGGTTGGTTTGGGTTTAATAATTATTAATAAACTATATATATATATATATATATATATATATATATATATATATATATATATATATATATTTATATAGCTATCTAAAAATAGTTTTGTACCTCAATAAAATATCAGAAAAATCTACAATACTCTATTAATAGTTGTACACCCAAAAATATATTTTCTGTGCAATAATAACAATTAATTAAATACACATAAATATCAATCCTTGAATAAATATATATTTATTATAATTAGCTAAAATTCCTGAAAAATCTCCCTTAACCTCAATAATTACATAATACCCATAATTAAAATTTTAAAATCTAAAATCTAAAAAAAAAACAGGAGATTTACAAATATATGTTAAGTCTCGGTTATAGAGAAAGATAATTTTAGAATTATTATCTTCGGTACAAATTTTAATAATTGATGGAGGATTTACAAACGGATCTTCCGTACAAATATTAATAATTGATGTAGGATTGACAAACGAGTTAGACGGTTCAATTTTAAGTCGTTTTCAAGCCTCCTTA
This sequence comes from Iris macrosiphon, assembly GCA_036927795.1. Lineage (NCBI taxonomy): Eukaryota > Viridiplantae > Streptophyta > Magnoliopsida > Asparagales > Iridaceae > Iris > Iris macrosiphon. Next base: position 223,232,181 of record JAYESA010000006.1, read on the forward strand.
TAAAGAGTAGTCCTTATAAAGGGTAGAGATGTGAAACGATCAAATGCTCACCGGCTGATAGCTCAGTCTTAAATGATCAATCTTTTTATTTTTGAATGATCACTTGGATGCCTTCTGTGTTTAACATCATATGCAAATTGTTATCATCTCTTTTACTTTTCTCATGATTCCTTAATTGAAGTGTATGGATCTCGTTGAGATGGATATCCAAAGATGAAAAATGTGCATGATGGAAGAAATTCACCAGCCAGAGCATATATATGGCATATTGCGAATTAATTCTCAGCTGACACTACGGACTTGTGCAGAGATGCTGGCCCAATTGGTAGGGAGGCTGAGAGCAAAGTCGATCCAAATGAGTTAGAAAATGAATTAGAGCACCTGGGCTTTGGATCTCTAGGTTGTAACAATCTGTTAAAGACTTGAATAATTGTCAAGGCTTGAAGCTACAATGTAAAGTGTAGTCCTCTGTTTCTTTCTCTGCTTGCCAATTGTTTTTTTTTTTTAAATTTTTTTATGCAAGTGTATTGGTTTCTTGTACATTTGGTTTATTATATGTAGTATCAAGTGATAGATTCTGCTGATAGCTTTATAATAGTTGCGGGAAACACGAATACTAATTATGAAAATAGGATTCTTATATGCTTTTATAAATGGTTGTGGACTTAACATGGATATGAACTAGTACGTTTTAGCTCCTGGGAGACATGAATACTACTTATGAAAAATATGATATATCCGATGTTAATTTTCCTTTTTCTTACTAAATGCCGGTACGGTAAATGAGATACTGATGCAATTTGTTATAGCTATGAAACATGAACCAGTATAATTAGTATCTAACCTGAAATTTGCTACAGTTGAAGTAATTAGTTAGAGCTATGAGACTGAACTTTATGCTGAATATGTCACATATTTTCATCTATGCAGTAGAAAGACATAAATGACCTATATATATCGATCATGGATATAATATATACGCCAATCGAGATAAAATTTATTTGATATCTCCTCCAATTGTCTACATGGTATTCACTTAATTATCGACAGTGCTATATGGACCGCACTTTTTGGTCACCCCTCCTTGCGGTTCAATTAACATTTTTTCTTAATTATACTAAATTCTATCCCTGCAGCTAATATTCTCGACATGGGTTAATTCATCAACACATAATTCAAAAAGATGTAACAGCCATAACAACAAATTTTCTTCAATCGCGACATGGAGAAGATGATAATTCCATGTGAGAACCATCTTTATCCCTAGTACCCCTTTTGATCAACTCATTCAGAGCCATATTCCTGATGCTTCTTCTTGGAAGGGGAATCGCCATCAGAGTCAGAGAGACAAATATCCCTTGCACTGATTTGTACACTAATACAAAATTACTAACTTGGTTGGTGCCAATAATGTGAGAACAAGGAGGGGGGAGGGCTACTGCTTAAATAAGTGTGAATTAGCTTTGCAACCTAGTGACTATCACCATCACTCCATTTTTTAAATAACAACAAGTATTAATTAAACCTAGTCTCATCTGAGATTTGCATGAACAGTAGGCCAGGTGTTGCGCTTTGCTGTTGGGAAATAAAACTATGGTTTCTTGAGTTGACAGCATGTGAGAGAGCTTTTGACGTTTTGCTCCGGGTTTCTTCTATGCTAGCTCTACTTGGCCGAGGATATTCTCATCACTTTAGTCTTAATCATGGTGGCTGTGTAGAAATTAGTACATGTGGGACTAATCACGATTTAGAAATAAAAAAAAATATGACCAACAGATTTAATTAATAATATGTCTAGCTACCAGGACTAGTAGTAGGTCGACGCTTCATTGGCTCGACTTATATGCTGCTGCTTCTTTGCCATTAACATGCAATTTCAATGAACATATATGCATATATGGATGCATGCCTGATATGTACATGTTTACAGTTTACTATATCCAACTATTGTGTTACTGATGTAGCTTTGAATATTGTGAAATTATTTTGAAGTTCCTTTTTAAGTGCTTGTTATTTGGTTAGCATGAAGCCAAGATGCAGTGTCAGATCAGTTTGCAGTACTGTATTACTAAACTCTGTTTTCTGCAGTATTATTGTCCATATAATTAGTCATGTCGATAGTTGATCGATCAATGTATGCAAGTCAATGTCCTCTGCAAATAGGTGGGTTGAATACAACATCAGTTTGTTGTATTCTATGGAGAAAAAACCGACTTCTCTTTTAGTCTCACATATTGACCGGAACTTCTTTCCAAAATTTTATATTCTTTTCTCTAGTTCTCACTTGTGAGTTGTTGTTGATGACTTGTGGGCCACACGCGTTCTGCTACTGTCTCCTTGATTTACCTGTGCGGGTACGCGCCCATATTTGGAGGCGTCGAATTGCGATCCGATTTTCTATATCTGGTTGAGACCCAAAAATATTTTTATTTTTCATCTTTTTTTTCCTGCCCGTTTCAGTCTTAATGACCTATCCGTTGCTCATTTGATACAGTTTTTGTTTTGTTGGACATTTGACAGAAAAGTAAGAAAAAACTCTGCCTCTCAAAATCTCCGTCTCTCTTTCCTACTACGTACAACATTTCTTTAGAATTGTTTATTTCATTTCTCTCTGGGCAAAGCTAAGTTCGGGTCACTCTCTAATAACTGTGGATTAGTAAGAGGGTTTTACTGTTTGGGTACAGCCTGAGAAAGAAAAAAAAGGAATAACACGAGTGCGGGCTCCCAAATCAGCATCCAATATTCGTGTGATCAAATTTGGACGGGCATGATTACTGCTGAGGTATTTTGGAAATTTTTTATGTCCTAAATTAGGTTTTCTCAACCTATATATATGTGTGTTGAGAGTGTTTAATATGAGAAGCTTAATACGGAAGATTCATGTTTGTCATTTAAATCAAAATGAGCACTGAGAGAACTGGATTTGATTAACAAACTAAGAGAGTACAAAGAAGAGTCCTAGAAGGCAATCTAAGTACACATTTATTTTCTGGGGGGGGGGGGGGGTGACAATAGAGGGTTAGGAGTGTAGTAACTCTCTTTACTCCGTGGACGATCCGATGCAGCAGCTATTCTCTCCCTTGAGTGTTGATTCGGAGATATCCAGCCAGCCCTTTGTTCGGGTCTGGTATCCTACTATTTATAGTCATATTTGTGGCCGCATGGATAGCAGAATTTGCCACGTGTTCCCTCTCAATGGAATGGTGCTACAGCTATGCACGAGAATACGGGCTCCGCTGCCACGTGAACATTTGTTGGAATTTTGTTGTTTGCTGAGTATCTGGACGGTTCTCAACTGTGTAGGAGAGACTTGGTCAAATGGACACGTGGCCGCTATTTGGTTGGAGAGGACCACTCAGTTGTAACAACAAGACTTGGTCGACGTGAAATCTGGGACACATGTGGCCAAAGACGCACGGGACGCATGGAGTCTAGAATATACAGGGCTAGAGACACATGGACCGCATGGAGTCTGGACGCATGGGCCAGAGTCATATGGGACGCATGGAGTCTGGGAGGCATAGGCCAGAGCTGCATGGACCGCATGGAGTCTGGGACGCATGGGACAGAGCCGCATGAGATCTTTTTCTCGTGTTGTCCACGTGGCTCTGCACCATCATTGGGACTTCTTCCTTTTAGTGTGTTCTCGTCCTTCGAGGCGATTAAAAAAATTCTTTTGGTCAGAATTCTGTATCAGGCGCCATCTTTGTTGTCAGGATGTCATGTCAGGTCGACCTGCGGCCAGTTGTCTGGACGCTTGTTTGGACCACATGGATGTTCCTTTTCTGGGCCGTATGGTGTCCATGCGGTCCATGATCTGTTGAGTTTTATTTGGGGGTGCATGGACGTCGTTCGCATGGCTGCACATTTTCTATGCTTTTACAAGACCCCCTTCAAAGTTTTCAAACTGATAAGTTTGAAATACTTTGAATAAGAAGCATGGATATGATATGTTCGAGCCGCATGGTCATTGAGTTGCATGGACGAACGTTGTCAGGCTGTCCCTTACTCATTAACTGCCATATTTGCCTTGACCCTTGAGTGGATTTTGTTCGAATTCTGAGCCACCCTTTCATACGGATCCCAATACTGACGGCTTTAGGAGGGAGCCCAACCGAGCATAGCTGTCAGTAGATGAGGGTAGAATTCGAAGGATCTATTTTTGTTTTTTGGTGGCCTATAAATAAGGGTTTAAGGGGAAGAGCGAGAACTTCTTGCTTCTGCTGAGTTCTGTCTTCCATATCTTCTTCGCATTTTCTTCCTCCGTGTATGATCGTCTTCTCAGAGCGTCTGCCATGGTCCTTAAGGTCTCGTCTTCTTCCAAGAAGGTCATCTCCAAGGGGAAACGTTATGTCTCGTCATCTAGGGCCGAGGACGAGGCCCCATCCTTTCACCCTGACGTTCAGCCACCCTTCCACGATAAGGGTCGGAGGAGGAGAACTCTGGACACGCGGGCATTTTGCACCCAGTCCATTATACTGGTCCTCATATATGACCATGCTTCATGCTTTATGCACGGGTCTTCCTTTGGCTTCGTGTACAAGTCTTAACTCGGCCGCATGAAAGCCCTATCCTGGTTTAGCCGCATGGAGGTTCTGCCATGAGTTGGTCGCATGTCTCCTTTCGTGACTTGGCCGCATGGAAGTCCTATCATGACTTAGTTGTATACAACTTTCATGATTCGGTCGTATGCTATCTTGATGTCTCTAATTCTTACTTTTTATTTTGTAGTGACTTTGCCCATGGCTTCGTCGGGAGAGGTGCTGATTGGGCGGGCTCAGGTTGCTTTGGGCGTTAGGCTCGATCATATAGTGGCCGATGTTTAGGCTCATATCAACAAGGATCAGCCTGAGGCAAGGCTGAAGTTGATAGCTATCCTATCTTGGTTCTACTTGCTTAGCCAACTGAACTCGGGGAGGATCTACGACTCTCATTTGAAGCCAATCTTCCTATTTTGGGATGCCCTCACCATCTCGGATCCCAAAGTATTAAAAATTAAAGAGACCTAGGATTTCTTCTCTGGTGGGATGAATGTGCATATTCCTATGATGGAGCGTCATTGGCCCTTATCAGCTTTCAACGTGGTACCCCTTTGAAGGAAGACGCCAAACATCCTAACCCTGGATCAGAACGAAACCCAGGTCGGCCGTATCCGTTTCAACTCAGAATTGAAGGGAGCAGCGACGAGCAATGAATTATTTTCTGACTCCGTTCGTGGACTAGCACCTGGAACTTTCACTAGCGAAATGGGGCCGAATGTCCGATATTACTAAGCAAACACCTTTTTGAACCAGCTTGTAAGCAAGGAAACTTATCCCAAGGGAAAAGTGTATTTGCTCAACTGGATGCATTACTGGCCCTCTTGGGTTGGCTTGACGCAGTGGGTATTAGGGAGGTATAAGCAGACCCTAAAGGCGGTCAACCTTTACTACACCGTACGAGGTTCTTGTTATTGTTAGGATAAGAACCTGCCGCTGTTTGTAGCTTTGGCTGAAATATATAACCGCCGCACCGGGACCTTCTTTGCTCCCGGCGGAGAGATGGGGCTCGCTCTCCATGATATGTATGATGTCTCACGATTTCCCTAGGGTGATGAACCATATGAGGAGTACACCCCCACTAATGAAGAATTTGAGGAGTTATAACAGCAACATCCAGGATTTCTTGCTATGTACCGAGAGATGTTATATCACTATAGCACTTTCCAGCAAGTTTCAAAGAAGAAAGATAAGAGCTCGGAGGGGAATCTTCCCTACATTAAAGCCTGGACCAGTCACCTATTCGCCATTGATGCTTCGGATCATGTCACCATTCAGAGCCATCGCACTCGGAGAGGTGTTGATGACCAAGTACGCAGCACTAAGAGGACTGCCGCTACTGGTGAGGGATTTGGTAGTTCTGGTGACGGTTTCAGTTATTTTTACCAGGATACCCAACCATTATCTTAGAAAGCCACCTTGGTTGGATTCTTGATGATATGGTTGTGGACCTGTTAGTCTCGGGAGGCTCCGGGTCAATTGAGAGGGTTAGCCGCAACCTCATCCTCCCTGCTGTGAAGCTGGTCTTCGGACATAAGCTCGTCTTACTCCCAGTGATGGTCTACATCATCCATCGTGGGCTTCATGCTTTCACAAGCAAGGTGATGGCCCGTAACCCCGAAGGAGATTTCAACCGGCTCGAGATGCCTTATCACTACCTGATGGGTTGGCTGTTGATGTATTACCCATCTTTGATGCGTCCTGGTGCTGAGGGGACTATGACGAAGGCTGACGCGTTTATTTACCGATATGGTGGGATGCCCTGGGCTCATACTAAGGTTCCCACTTGTCGGCATGTGCTCACTCGTGTGGCTGACTATTCTTTCTTTATTTCAGTCTCGAAGTTTACGACGATGAGGTAAACCGGGTTCACTGTGATGGTGGTGCAGATAACCAGGTTTTATCCCCGAAGTTTTTCCACTGGTTGCTCTCTATCCGGCCTTCCCACTTGGTGTATCAGAATCGGAACCTCGTCTTCCTGGAACCCTACCTACCGAGTAGGTTTGCCCGGCAATTTGGATACAAACAGCTTTTTTTGGCAGCCACGATTTACGGTGAGGCTGATCGTCAGGGACTTCGGTCTTAACCGAGTTATTGATGTCGACAGGATCCCAGTTATACAGGAGGTGCTATGCATGACAGCTAACGTCGACATGGTGGTCGAGGAGCTGGAGACGAAGGAAGATGCACAATAGCTCGGAGGGTCGAAGATCAATGATAAGGAAAAGCAGGAACTCTATCATGGGGTGACATGTATGAAGTCCAATATTGATAAGCCATGGGGACAACACCTCTTATCAAACTGGAAGGGGAGTAATGTTGAGGTCCAGTTTGAGAAAGACAAAAATAATAGGAACAATACAAGTGTGTGGGTCCCAAATCAGCATCCAATATTCGTATCATCAAATTCGGACGACCACGATTGGTGCTGGACTATTTAATTAGGAATTTTCTATGCTGTGTGTGTGTGTGTGTGTCCGCGCGTGCGCATGTGTGGCATGAGAAGCTCAATACGGAAGATTCTGGGTGAAAGGATCTATAGAAAATATAAGAAAAAGTCCGTAATTTGCTCTTAGGGCTTGTCATTCGAGACAGTTGGAAGCAAAGATTTGTTCGAGGAGTCATCTTCTTCATTAAGGGAGATCACTACGGGGTTGGGTGAGTGATTTCAGTTGTGTCTCTTCCTTTCTTCTTGAGTTTGGTGAGGAGTTGAACTTGGGGACAAAGAGTTCAACATTTTTATTCAATCTTATATCTTGTTGGAAGTATATAGATTTTCAGGTGACATAGTCACAAAAAATATTGTCTTAGATCTGTCTTGGTGCTTTAGTTTGATTTTGGTTCGTTATCTTCAGGTGGTTTGGCATCGTTTTCGTGTCCGTTTTTGTGGCCAACTCCGGTTCGGGTCACACCGCGTTTTCAATATTTACCCTCTAGGAGGAATTCAGAAAAAAGTCTGTATATAGACCTCGAATGATCTTTTAGGATAGTGTTAACCGGTAACACTAATCTTTTTCTTCATTTTGTTATTCTGATGCAGGAATGTAAAAGAAAATTTAACAACATGAATTGGATAAGACGTGTCACGCTGTGCTCGGATTCATTCTGGGTTACACTTGGTAAATCTGGAACGCGATTTTTCCATTATTTCTACACCATTCATTACAAGAAAAACTCTTGACATTTGGTATGTTAGGGCCAGCATTTAACTAATTAGTCAGTTTCATGACATCAATCAAGAGCAATGAGTTGATATTAAAGTAGGTTTTCGATATGAATTAATGATGCAATTCTGGCACATAGCATGCTTGGCTTCTGAAATTATTTACATAGCCATATTGTCGGTGGTGATGTGTAACAAAGTTTGTCTGAATGCAAAGGATTTTGATTGATGCAGGTTCTCTTTGCGGAAAAAGAAGCTCGAGGACAACAAAGGAACAATGAAGAGGGAAAAAAAAAATAGAGACAAAAATTTCCAACCGGCCAGTTTGTATTATATAGATGCATTTGATAGTTAAATGGCCAAGTAACATTCCCTATTATATAAGTACATGTTTAGATAGTACGAATTCTATATATAGTAGCTTTCTTGATGATGTATCAAAGCAAAGGGTGTAAATCCAAGGTTCTGCTGCAGGCCAAGGTTATGATGGGAAGGGATGGGACAAACCAGCATGATGACCTTGTCACCAAGATAAATTCAAATAACTTCATCTTAAAAGTCATGGAAGTTTCAAGGTAAACTTCCTAGAAATGCTTTAAAATCTTCCCTAATCCAAATGTAGATCATTATAACCAGTCAAGCAATATCCGAGTTCTAATTGATTTCAAAGACCTACAAATCGCCATTGCTAATGGCGTTATGGACGTTGTCACAAGCGCAGCTCTCACGATTTTTTGTAAAAATATATATCCAAACCATCATTAGCACTGGCGGTCTAGAGGCAGGGCCGTCAGTAGCTAGCAATGGCGGCCTTAGTGCATTGTAATTTTTTTTTTAAATGCAATAGAGAAGCAACGGTTATTTTAAAAAATTGAACACCCAAACCGCCATTGCTACTGGTGGTTCTGCACACACACCGCCAATGCTAATGATGGTATGGCGACAAAAATTAAAAAAAAAAGCATAAAGAAATCCAAAGTCAGCATCTACTTTAACCCAGTGTGCGTCCATACTTTCATTGCTAATGACGGTATGAGTGCAGACGTTTTGTAATTTTTTTTAAATTTTTTTTTAAATTTTCATCTTATTTGTAATATTAATAAAAAAAAAATTATGCTAAACTACGTAATTTTCTGTTATGCATATATCATGTAACTATGAAGGGAGTCAGGGACCAACCACATATTATAGGGTTTTCAGAGCATCATACAACAAGACCTACTGATATCAACTAAGAATTATACTACTATCTTACTATTAGTCTAAGCTTATCTTAAAAAGAATCCATATTCTTACATAACCAGACCTTATAACTAGGTTATCCACAAAACTCATCATGATTCAAGTGCACGCACATAGTCCCCAATTTTACATATTAATCCCTACATCATTACATACTGCTTATATCATGCACAGAATTAGGAAATGATGTAGTTCAAATAGTTTATGTATAAACCTGAAATTGAATATACGAACTTTTCTAAAATAAAAAAAACTTCCTACCAACCCTGTTACTATGAACTACCCCTACACTCATGGATGAATGCTGCTAGGTGTTACAGATTCAAAGTTAGGGGGAGTTGAAGACTAAGACCAGAGCTAATTACTCACCCTCCCTCAAGGAAAATACACGGGAATTAGATTGTTCTTCTAGACAGTAATTCTAAAGGTGTTTGTATTTTCCTATAGCACAATATAGTGCTTTCGGCATTTTGAATTGATCTTCTATATGAACCTACTCTCCATGTTTGCTTAATAATGGACTTACTAATAAAATGGAGAACATGAGAAGAATGATTGATCAGGTCAACTCTTTGTTCCATTGTTAAACATATCTTTCTTAGGCAGAACCATTAATTAAAGGTGTGCTTTAATCAATAAGAACATGCACGGGTCTTCTAAATTTGATCCTTATGACATTTTTCAGCACTTCCAACCCTTCTGAAGATGTAGGAAATTAGGACTCATCTTGAAACACTAGAAGTACTACTGATAAAGAGGAGTGTTACTTCTCTGACCATGTTATTTTATAGACCACTGTTTGGCCCCAATTTGATAATATATGGTCTATCCTATATGATGCATGTTGTTTATATGATATGAAGTAATACATATAAAATGTATGAGGAATAGGTCATGTTTCAAAGACATGCTAAAGTAAAATGAATACCTTCTATGTTAACAACTTTCTTGAGATTTCACAGGTGAACTCATATAAGATAACTTCATGAATATGGCATTCCTTAATGTTGGTAACTATGACTCCTAATTACATGACATTCATGCATCATTAGCCATGCATAGAACCATGCTTCCATGTGAACAACTTTCTTGAGATTTAATTCATAGGTGAACTAATAAAAGATAACTTCATCATGAATATGCCATTCCTTAATTAATGTTGGTAAGTATGACTCCTAATTACAAGACATTCCTTCATGCATCATTAGCCATGCACATTGCTTGGGGGTCTATAGAACCATGCTTTGTCCATGAGGAGAATATAAAACCTACAGAACCATTAAAGTACTAATCTAGGAAGACTTTTTCATTTTACAATTGGTCGCTGTATGTTTTTCCCCACACTTTTACCTAGGGAACTCACATAACAAAATAGGATGCAAAATAAAGTTGTGTAGAGAAAAGGAAAAATAGTTATGGGCCTATTTAATTCCATGTTATTGGAAGCAATTGGGAAGTGGGGTTAGGTTATTTGTTCCCAAAGTCCTGCATCATCGTGAAAGGGATAGAGAGAGAGAGGACCTCTTGCCAGCTTGAAGGTCCTTTATGAATATAGAAAATTGCTCTCCATAAGTATAATAAATTGAGGAAGTCAACTTTCAATAAGAATAGTGTACAAAAGAAACTGTAGCAAAAATTAGCATACTTTGACTTACTAGATATGGACAAGGTCTCTTGCAAGCCTAACTATACTTTCTCTTCCCCCACCATGCTTTCTTCTTGATTAGCTAACTATGTGTGTTTTTAGCTAGATATACAAGTATAAATCTTAGAAGTCAGAAACTACTAAAAAGTCAATGAATCTTAGTAAAAATTTCGATTTTGTAGTTCTTACTTGGAAGCTCGCTTCTCTGGCGACGGGAGTGTTGGGAACGAAGCGCGGAAACCGTTCCTCAAACCAGAGAATACCTGCGAGAGAACCGAGAAAAAACACACAAACCAAAAACGCCAAACACAAATCGCAGACAGAGATTTTTACGTGGAAAATCCAGATGAAAAAAACCACCGGACGATCGGAGTCCAACTCCGAAGAACCTCTACTAATGGAATAAAGAGATTACACCGTCTACAAGCTCAAGGTCAAGGTTGAAAAATTGACAAGCATGGTCTTGTGGATATAAACTACAAGCGTAGATATCAAGGCTACGAACCATTTGTCTTATCAAGACAGGCTCAGCTAGTGTACTTCATAACTTATCCTAGACGGGGGACAACGAGGTCGGATTGGTGGGCAGTATGCAAGACTAAAGCTAAAAATACCTTTGACATTGACGAAATAACTTATCAGGAGGACGAGCTACCTTTTGTAACAAATATCATAGATGTTGACTCAACGGAAGTTACTCATTATACGACTAATAATGTAGAAGAGGTAGAATTATTCGAAGAGGAAGACGAAGACAAAGTAGATGAAAGTGAAGATGAGGAGGAAGATGAAGAGGAGGACGAGGAAGGCTAACAAGATAAATTTTCTGAAGATGATTAAAAATAAAATAAATCATTTTGGACTTGTGACATGTATTATATTTTAACTGTAGAACGTACTATTCATTTAGACTTGTGGCACTACTAGTTATTTACTATACAATTCTATTAATACTGTAAGATGTGCATAATATTTTGACTGTAGAATGTACTATATATCTGTTTATTTGTTCTATCATCATATATTGTTATCATGTATGACAGGACAAAGCAAAGCGTTCGGCAGGTCCCGAGGTAGACGGAGTGCTCCTCCGGTACTGCCTACTGTTGGTTCTGGATCCTTGTCACCAAGTACTCCAGTATATCGACTAGTTAAATCTCCGACAGCGACGATATTACATGGCAACACTCCTGGGACGAGTAGTTCCAAGCCTGAGACTACTCCCTCGTCCAGTGTTCCTCTTGCTGACGAAACCATGGAGACAGATGAGCATATGGCGGAGGTTGAGCCGACATCGTCCCAGCATCAGCGATATCCTCCATGCACACCTCCGGACGAGACGAGGATGATGATTTGGGCCGACGGTATAAAGTAAGTCAATTAGTTAATTTATCATCATTTATATTATGTAGTTCTTTATTCATCATATATTCACTTTTTCGATAAAAATAATTATCTCGGTATAGATATCGTCCCTCGTCAGTACAGAGACGCCTGGGTCACTTTCTGAGGTAAAACTATAGTGGCGCTTGGATCAACTACTCTGATGCTCCGAATGAGAGGAAGGCGTTCTGCTTTGCGCACTTCAAGGTAAAATTATATTTAGTTTTAATATCAATCATCTAATTTATGCATATTATATAATTACTAAATTACTTCTTGTAGCAAAAGTATTTTTATCTACCGCACCGGGCCGAGTTGATCGAGCAGATGTTTTCTGCTGTTGCCGCCAAGCTGATCCGTGATGCTCTGGATGACCAGAAGGCTCGTAATCATGAAGAAAAACCAATCCAAGGTTGGATCATGCCTGAGCAGTAGACTGCGATGAGCGCTAGATTCGATGATCCAAGGTACAAGAAAAGGTCTGAGAATGCCAAAGTGGCTAGGAAGAAGGCAGCAAAGTGGTGTGGTGGCTCGATTCCGATGACGGACCATTTTCGTCATTTGGTATATTTTTTTATTTCAGATATATTATTTTAATGCAAGTACGATAAAATGTTAGTAGGATAAAATATTTAATTTTAGTACTAAATAATATATTTTTAACAGGTACAGAGAGGTGAGAATGCCAACATGGTGACCATCTTTCTGGCCACCTATCAGAAGGGCAGAAATCTCATTGATGAGAGGGCCTCGCAGACCTATATAAGTATTACTTTACTTTGTGTTAATTTTAATATAACTTAGGAAATATGCAAGTAAATATCCATATAGTTAGTAATAAGTACCTTAGACATTAGCAATTATCGAGTATCCATAATTTTCTAGGCCGAGTATCTTAGGCTGCGTGAGCGGACGACTGTAGTGCACCTACAGCGGAAGAGGCTGGTACTTCCTCACAGCCCTGTCCAGCTCCGTCGGCGGACGAGCTGTGGGTGACTGCCGCGGTGGGTACGTATTATGGTACAAGATCCTATGGCGTCCATGTTATGACGTAGTCCTCTAAGGCATCCACTACAAGTGCGCATTCCCCACAGCCCTCGCAGGCGTTGGCCCGAGTCTAGGAGACCGTTGACCGTCATATTGTGTCTCTCCGTGACAAATTACTGCGAAGGATGAAGGAGCATCCCATGTCCCAGCCGTAGGCGAATGATGCGATACTCATCGCACGATTTCATACGCTCGAGCGCAGTATCATGGAGCTCAGGGATATGAAAACTGATCTTAGAGCGTCGACAGAGAGCAGTGTGACGGAGTTGCAGGCATCACAGTTGTCTATGGGCGAGAGGCTGACGATGATGCAGGATTCAATGGTTCATAGCAGTATGAGGCTGTTATCTACCTTGGATTCATACAACAATCGACTAGCAGCGTTGGAGAAGATACGTCATGCTGGTGCGCCTTCATCAATACCGACTCCACCGACGTCACTGCCTTCTTCATCAACATCGGTGTCGATTTCACGGGAGCAGTATGATTTGTTCTTATCCCTGATGTGCGCCGGTGGTCATCCTGCTGCAGATTTGCAGTAGTCCTAGTTAGGACAGTGTACTGGTTGTTAGTGTTTTGACTCATGATATTGGATCATTTATGAATATTATACATTTTTGAGGCTTTCAAACTTTATTTCTTGCACTCAGTTGTGTGGATATTTATTGCATTCTTTACGACAAAATTTTCTCCAGACTCGGTTTGTAATTCTAATGTTACATTTTCTTCAAATTTTACTTTATTATTCATATTAAATGTATGTGAATTTACTGGTGTTGTGTGTTCCACCGAAGAGGTCGGCGAACCCAGGAAATTCAACGAAGGGTTTCTCTGGGTCTATTTATATAAATTATGAATTCATAAACTGTAGAAAGATTGGTTTGGTAACCATTTTATATTCAATTTTTTATTTTTCATTGGAAATTTAACGACGTTTAACGACGTTCAGCGACTATTAGCGACATTTAACGATGTTTATATATGTCGCTAATTATGTCGCAAAATAAGTCACTAAATATGCCGTTGTATGTCACTAAATTGCTGACATGACAGTATTTGCCAGGTCAACAAAACGTCGCTAAATGTGTTACAAAATGTCGCTAAATAGAAAAATATTAGCGACGTTTAGCGACACACAACACGTCGTTACTATAGCTACATTGCGTCGCTAAACGTCGCTAATATGATAAATATTAGCGATGCGAATACGTCGCTAGAAAATGTCGCTATAGTGACATTTTTTCTGTCAGCGACTAGCTTAAACGCGACTTTATTGAAACGTTGCTAATTACGTCGCTAAATTTTTTTAGCGACATTTTTATGCCATTTAGCAACATTTTCAAACATCGATAATTTGACTTATTCTGGTACAGTTTCTACTGGATCGTAGAGTCTATAGCCAAACTCATCCCGACCGTAGCCGACAAAGACATACCGTCTTGTCTTTGGCTCAAGTTTGGATCTCTCATCCTTTGGTACATGCACGAAGGCCTCACAACCAAAAACTCACAGGTGATTGTATGACGGCTCTTTGTCGTACCATAATTTGTCAAGCACATCACCCTATAAAGGAGTACTAAGAGATAAATTAATAATATAAGCAGCTGTGTAAAGAGCCTCACCCCAATAGCTGTCTGACAAGTTTGCTTCTGATAGCAAACACTGTACCCTCTCCATCAGCGTCATGTTTATGTTCTCCGCTACACCATTAAGTTGAGGTTTCTTGGGTGGAGTCTTCTGGTGTCGTATCCCTTGCTCTCTGCAATAAGCATCAAAGGGACCAATGTACTCGCCGACATTGTCGGACCGAACACATAGCAACTTCTTGTTTGTCTTCCTTTCAACAGAGGCCTGAAATTCTTTGAAAGTGGGCAACACCTGATCCTTGGTCTTTAAGGCATAGACCCAAATCTTCCTGGAACAATCATCAATAAACGTCACAAAATAAGAAGCATCACCAATAGACTTTACCTTCATAGGACCGCAGACATCCGAGTGAATCAAGTACTCGAGCAACACCGACTTTCTTGAACTTGGGTGACCTTGGAAAGACACCCTATTTTACTTTTCTGCCAAACAGTGTGTGCATCTCTTCAATTTTGTAGACTTTAGCCATAAAATTACCTTCCTGTTCACCAAGTAGCTCATCCCCTTCTCGCTGATATGGCTGAGTCATATGTGCCACAACTCGGTAGACGCATCAGTAGATGTGTTCACCTCATGTGTCTCCTGTGCGCTTTCTTTCATATAGTGGAGACCAGACATCTTGCTTCCTCTAACAATCACCATCGATCCTCTGGAAAGCTTCCACTGATCATTCCCGAAGAGATTGAAGAAACCCTTGTCAACCAACCTTCCAACCAACACCGGGTTGAAACGGATATCAGGGACATGCCAGAAATCTTTGAGAATAAGAACCGCACCCGTCTTCATCCTCAAATACACATCTCCAATAGCAACAGCCTTCGACACTTCTCCATTATCCATCTTCAATACTCCACATTCATTTGTTGTGTAAGTAGCAAATAGTGCCCTGCTATGAGATACGTGCGCTGAAGCACCTGAGTCCACCAGCCAAGAGTTTTTATCACAGGGAAGGTCCATGACAACCTCATCACCTACAATAGTCACATCACCTCCATGTACTGAGGCCGCCGTTGTAGTGTTCTCACTTTTCTTTCCCTTGTCGTTTTCTTCTCTCTCTTCCAAGCGAAACAGTTTCGCTTGATGTGGCCCTTCTTGCCACAATGGTAACAGTTCGAGTCCTCGTACAGAACCTTGGACCTTCTCTTGCTTTTGTCTCTGCCACCGCCTGGACCTCTGCTTTTATCCCTTTCGCGGCTCTTTGAAATAAGCACCTCTGAGTGGGATGTGAAAGAAGTTCCCTGAGAACGTCTCTACATCTCTTCATTCAGTACCCTGCTCTTGGAAAACTCTATACTGACCACGCCTTTTGGAGCAGAAGCGATCATAAACACTCGTACGGTCTCCCACGAGTCTGGCAATGTACACAACAACCATAGTTCCTGAACCTCGTCGTCGAACTTGACTTCCATCGAAGATAGCTGGTCTACCACACCTGGAACTTACTTAAGTGATTCGTAATGGATTTCCCATCCTTTTACCAAGATCCATCATCATCAGGATCAGGAACACTTTATTCATCCGGTCTTCTTAGCATACAAAGATTTCAGCTTATCCCACATCGTCTTCGCGTGCTCAATGTTGGCAACGTGGTTGTACACGTTCTTGTTAATAAACTGCCCGATATACCCACACACCGTATGTGCTCTAAATTCTAAATTCCAGTCCTACTCGGATTTAAAACTGGCCGCTCGGAAGCAAATACGGACAGATGCAGCTTCTTGACAAACAACAAGTCTTTCATCATGTTCCGCCAATAATGATAATTGGTACCGTTTAGGTTTACCATGCGCACCGACTTCGCGTCCATCTCTCCTTCCTGGTTTGCCAGTCAACTTCTGACACCCTTCTGAAATCCAGAACCTAGCTCTGTTGTCAATTTGTTGGGAACGAAGCACAAAAATCGTTCCCCAAACCAGAGAGTACCTGCGAGAGAACCGAAAAAAGCACACAAACCAAAAATGTCAAACACAAATCACAGACACAAAGATTTTTACGTGAAAAATTTAGATGGAAAAAATCACGGAACGATCGGAGTCCAACCCTGAAGAACCTCCACTAATAGAATAAAGAGATTACACCCTCTACAAGCTCCTCACCGATCCAACACGGATCACCGCAACTCTTTGGAATAGAAAATAGATTACAACCACGAAGAAAAAAGACAATGAGAAATACCCCAAATTAATCTCCTTCTCCGAAACGGCCTCCAATCCTTTTTTTTCTCCTCTCCAAATTTTCAATGGCACTCTTGTCACCATTTTTCCTCTTTATTTTTCTCTTTTTTGTTGTATATTGCATGAACCTTTTCATAAACTCTTGCATGAATTAAGGTATCCATATGAAAATATATATATGGAAGCCAAAAATATTTATGAAAATCCAATTGCATTCAATCATATATTTAATGAAAAATCAAATCATAAATTAGCTTGCCATAAATTGAAAATCCAATTATATGGAAAGTTAATATATGAAAGATCCAATTATAAATATATAATTAAAGTCAAAGATGAAAATCTAATATAATATTTGCTTACCATAAATGTTCCAATACACGATGCTCGATGCACTTTTTGAGCTTTTCTGACACACGGATGGCGCTCGTCGCACTCCAGGGTATTCTCCACATAGGTTGGGAACTCCACCCACTCCAATAGGGAGCCCATTTTTTAGACAACATGAGTGTTTTCTATAACAATACAATAATTTTAAAATAGGAAAGAAAATTTGAAAATAAAGTTGAATAGTTTTTAATACACGTTCATCAAAGTAGCAAGAAACTAATGATTACTTACTTTGACATCATAAAAATTACCATGTGAATGATAACTCTGTAACTTGTAACAGAACTTTATAAATTCTAATAAATATTAAGATATCTATAAATTTTGATAACAATAATAAATAAATATAAATATTTTATTAGCGCACGCTCCCATCATGCTTTCAACTTTAGATTCTTCTAAGTAGTCACGTGCCCCCGCTCCTCTTTGCTTCTGCTTCTGACTTCTAAGGTATAAACAACAACAACAACAAAGCCTTTATCCCATATTTTTGGAGTTGACTGTTATAAAAGTATAACCTGAGTTTTGAAAAAGTATATATTGACATATTTTCTTGTAGGGCAGGGACAAACCGTAAACATTTGAATAGATTTGTAGTGAAATTCAATTCTAGCAAGAGTACCAACGGTTAAACTTAAAGAAGAATAGGATGGGAAGTCAAGTCTCATCCCACGGGCGCATCTGTATTTATTTCTATATATTTTTTGACTTAGAAAAGAGAACACTATTTCTTCCTTCAACATAGGTGGCCAACAGTGGCAAGAGTTTCTTCTTAAAGTATACAAGATAGATCGAGTGTGTTTTGTATATCATCTTGTACACATTGGGTCAATGATACAACTTCATATACTTAGTTTCTTACACATAATTGGCAAACTTGATTTCAAGTCACACATTGGTTGGAGTGCCCATTGGTTGTGATATTTCCCATTGGTTGTGGTATTATTAGGGAATTTCTGTATGAGCCTCGATCGTCTAACATCGAGAATGATGAGTGATAATGCCCCCCACCCAAAAGAACCATTCATCGACAAGTTATAAGTGATGTTTAACCCTTATTAGTGTGACATGATTATATGAGGTGAAACTACCAATTATCCGGGAATTGGTTCAAGGGAACATGGACAATCAATTTTTCTTTCAAAAACATAACCAATTAAGGTTTTATCGTGGTTCTACAATAACATTAGATAGTGACAAAATGATAGGATGTTACATTGATGACATGTTGCATCTTTCAACATAGTTATAGTAAAAACTTACAATGTATCAATGATGCAGTGATTAATGTCCACAACTGGCATCTTATTTGTGATTATCCAAACATACATCTTGTAAACATAAACGAGCACAAGAGTCAAAGAGGAAGAAGCACAGAGAGAAATGGAAAGATGATAACCTTCATAAATGGTAATTCAATGAAATCTTCATCATTTTAGTTCAAGAAAACAAATCACACCAGCCAACTTGGTAAAGATTAGATTTACTGAATTCTACAATATTTGACTTTAAATAAGGAACAAAGAGAGCAAGGACCACCAGTCTGTTCCTTGGTGTATAAGTACCAGCATAAGCTTTCTTGGATATATCTATGCTGTTCTAGGGAGTAGTTAGAAAGTTAGGGTTATTTTAACTAACTGCTTAAATTTGTCCTCAATCAAACATTAATCAAGCGTCAACCATGACGTGTCTAATTTCTTTCCATTCTTTAAGCATCTATTTTCTGTACATAATTTTTCAGACATATGTTGCATGGTTGCTTGTGTATATTGTATGTTAGTAAAATCCGTCTAGATCTTTACCAGATCTTAAATATATGAGAGTTTATTTTGTTAACATTTCACTCTTTGACTTGTGTGTCATATTAGCTAATATAGATGCATGCAATTTCGTAATAGTAAATATTATATCATCGTATGCACTTCTTTGTCTAGACTCTTAATAGTCGAAGGGAACTTGAGGTGCTCTTGGTTGCATGAGCTTAAAGCACTGCATAACTGACCCCAATTTGAAGGGGAGGGCATAATTGGATGATCTTTGCCATCTTAATATATATAAAATTCCTTCACAAATGTATAGGAAAGTTTCTGTAACTCTCCTTATATGTCCATCTTGATTGTATATAACTAATACATAAGAATATGGTCCAGCAATTATCTTGAAACTCCTTACTATTTGATCAGTAACTTCTCCAGTTCAGGAATAAGTTGTTTCCTGATCTTTTTTTTTTCCTTTTCAAGTAAACATTGATCTTCACTTCTGGGGTGCACAGTTATTCTCCACAGAGGGGAAGAAGAATGCATACTATTGGCCATTGTCGAATTTATGATATTTGGGATATAGTCTCAATTAACACCACTGAAACCTAAGGTAGTAACAAGTTATTTTATGGCAATATGATTCAAATGACAACTTTATATTTATGCATTTGACTAGAAACACATTAAAAATAAACCAAAACTCATGAATATATTCAATTGAAGCATGTGCACGCACTCTTTTATCACATAATTAAAATCAACGCTTCCATGATAATAGATTAAAATGATCTTAATTCGTTTATATGTTGTTCTTGCATAATAACCATCACTTGGACATTGGACATCCATGTCATATGCCAAGTAGTACAACTACTTAGTCAAGTTTAATTTCTTTAGGAAAATGATGCAAGAAAGATTATAGACACATTTACATATAGAAGTGTTGAACACACACACACTTTATGCCTACTGGCAAGCAAAAAATCGAGATGACAAAAATGGGAGTGTAAATGAACCAAATTATACAAGGAAACTGTAGGTGCGAAGACTTATATTCAGAAAAAACTTTGGTTCCCTGGCCAAAAACTTAAGCCTGAGGTCACGAATCAACAGTTTAAGTTGATCATGTTGTTCAAGATTATTTGATAATCTAGAATTTGCTAGCTAGCTACATAAGGAGAATTGATTAGCACTAGTATGTACACACATGTTACAATTGAGAAGGCAATGCATAGACATGAAACATATGTTCGCTGCCAAAATAAGCCAATTCTACAACGGTCAGTAGCGACATCACTTGATTGCGTCG
This sequence comes from Iris macrosiphon, assembly GCA_036927795.1. Classification (NCBI taxonomy): domain Eukaryota; kingdom Viridiplantae; phylum Streptophyta; class Magnoliopsida; order Asparagales; family Iridaceae; genus Iris; species Iris macrosiphon. The sequence continues at coordinate 223,252,479 of JAYESA010000006.1, forward strand.
TTGGTTCTGAAGAATTTAGCGAGTCCATGTTGTTGCGTCGTAATTAGTGAATAAGAGCAACGCACATAAAAAAAATATAGACGGCGACTCCGTAGCGACATGAATATATGTCGCCAATTTAACGACTCCTATTTCAACATCGCTAATGTTACAGTTTTTGTCACAATGCCGACGTCTCTACAAACGTCGCTGATGGCATTGCTAATTTTTTTATTTTATATTAATCCGATTGAAAACCTAACCCTTGCTTCTCAATTTGTCTGGAAAGGCGCTACCTACTCCAGATCTACTCCTGCTCACCACTCCCCTCGCACTTCCCACTTCACCCCTCCTCCTCGTCCTCCATTAGTGGTGGAGCCCAAACCCCGACTCTGCTGCCAGGGCAACACAGTCGAAGCCCGACCTCCCCCCCCCCCCCCCTGTTGACAATGATGATACAATGACCCATCACTCTTTTCTACTGTACAACTGATTTTTTTTTTTTAGCTTTTCATTATCGGGTACTTTTAGTTCAGATCAATAATAGATACTACACAAATTTGAAAAGAACTTATGATACTACATATGAGCAGAACTATGAGTGTCCTAGGTTGTGTAAGCAAGAAAAAGATAAAGTTTGGTTGTTGTTCTGAGCCTTTACTTAATTTTTTTATTTTTCAAATAATCTTTGTTATAAAGTAATTTGCATGATCACTTAACTCTCCTTATTTTTGCTTGCAAACCTGCAATATCGAGCTTTAGTCTCTCTCCCTCTCAGTACCTCACACACAAATCTCTCTTAATATAACTTTATGTTTGTTTGAATTTAGTCTCCCAAAAACTTGTGTTAATATTTTCATGGACTAGCTCCAAACAAGACTGTAACTTTTGTGACTCACAACGGCAATATATACCATGTTGACTTCTACGAAAAAATAAATAAATTATACATAGGAGCAAAGTAATGGGTGAAAGATCTGAATGTGCACACACACACACACACACACACACACACACACACACACACACACATATATATATATATATATATATATATATATATATATATATATATATAAACCATAAGAATATGTCTTATCTTAACATGTCATTCTGTTAAAGACCCTGAATGTGAACAAAGTATTTCCACGATAACGAAAGACTAATAAATCATAGTCTTTTTAGGCATGCACATTTAGTTGTTTCGTCCATCACTCTACTCATATGTATATGCCTTCTATTTCTTTGTAGAATTCAACATGCATAATTTGGGAGTCGCTAAAGTTACAATCTTGTTTGCCTAGTCCATGAAAATATTCTTCGCAAGTTCTTTGGGGAACTAAATGCAAACAAACTTAAAATTAATATTAGAAAAAGGAGAAGACGAACACATTCATGCACCGACTTTTTGGATAAGATGAAAGCATCTATGGCACCGACTCCATGGCAAAGGCAAACGCAGTCATAGTCATATTGAACGTACAATTGTTGTATTTAAAAAATATTGTATTTGTATATTTTATCAATGCCATTGTACAACATTTTTTTTCAATTCTCTCTATATCAATGTATTGTTTATTGTCGATGTATCGAACATTTTGTCTACTAAAAATGGTGTATCAATCTATCTGGATCAATGTATTGTTTATGTTCTCGTTGTATTAAACATTTTGTCTACTAAATATGTTGTATCAGTCTATCTGAATTTTATGTCATTAAATTTTGTCCATACGTCGCTAAATATATCAGAACGTCGCTAAATATCGCTGGTATGTCGCTAAATTTAAAAAATATATACGTCACAAATGAGAGTAAAAATCGCTCAGTATGTCGTTGTTTTGGCAACAGGAGACGACTATAATCTACATCCCTAATATTACGACGTGAGTCACTAAACCAGGGGCGGATCCATGTATAGAATAGGGTGGGCTGGTGCCCACCCCAATTTTGTTTTTCCTTCTTTATTTTTCATATGAATTTTTGATTTTTTTTTGTAGGAGTTAGTCCACATCCAGTCTACGCTAACCCACTCTAGCTTACTCTAGTTTATATTTCTGGATCTGCCCCTGCGCTAAACGTCGCACAATTGTGATACAATTTTGTGTCGTTTTACGTTGCTATAGCGACAGTTTGCGATATTTTGTTTTCCTGCAATGTGACCATGCCAGAACGTCGCTAAGTCAAATTAGTGACGTATTTTTATTGTTTAGTGACTGTATTTATGTGTCTTTAATTCAACTCATTTGAGTAGTGGATGAACAAGTACACAAAAGATAAAGCATTATGCATCAATTTGACTAGTAAAGAAAGAAATCTCATGAAACTATAAATGATGTGTTACGAAAATCGAGATAATTAAAACCAGAAAACTAACAAGAACAAGAAGACAGATAAGAACATGGCAGAAGAGAGACTAGACTGAGATGTATCCCATCTTTAACGATAATGCTAAGTTTACTACCAAATGCTTACAACCTTCTTACAGTTCTCTCTTCCCCCGCTATGTGCCGGCCCCACCTTTTCTTCCATTGAACGGCTGCCACGCGACGTTTCTGTCACGTGGCGGCCAACCGGACAGTCATCGAATCTCACCTCTCTCCCCTTCTCCAATTGACGGCCGTCACGTGACCGCCACGTGACGGTTGTAAAAGGGTTGTAGGCATTTGGTTGTAGTCATAGCATAGTCCCATCTTTAATTAGTAGTTACAGGGCATTATGCATGCACAAATATGACCAGTAAAAAGAAAAGGAAAACTCTATGCCTATACCTCTCTAGAGTCGGAAACAAGACTAATATTTGAGTAGTAGTTTAACAAACCCTAAACTAGCCATAGATATTGAACATCCCTGTGAACAAATTATATAACATTTTGTGGTCCTCAGTAGCTATGAAGAGACCTAGCTTCAGCAACCAAAATTTCAAAATCCCTTTGTTTAGTTACTCCTTCCAAACTTCATTAATAAGGAATTATCTGTAAGTTGCACATACTTTCATCTCCAAATTCCCATCATCATATTGTGAACATCCTTACTACAAAGAACTCATGTCCATGGATTCTGACCACACAGAAACAAGGTTACTCAATTACTCAAACAGACAGGTACACTAGTACAAGAAATTGTTCAAATTGTTCAGCTCAAATGAAGCCGAAGAAGAGGGGGGGAAAAAAAAATCAAGATAGTATTCAATGATGAAATCACAATGATACAACCACAAACTAACACAGCTCAACCCTGGCATAAAGGAGTGTGTTTATTAGGGTTTCATCCAAGAAATCCCAATGCTACAAAGCACCCCCACATATCGCGCAATCGCCGCCGCGAGCCGAGGTGCACTGGCCCTTCGAACAGACGCACGACGACGGCTGCATAGCACCTTGATAGGCCGGGGGCGCCATCGACTGGTAGATCAAGGGGCTTACGTCGCTCCAATTCATGCCCTCCATCGTACTAGCCCGGTTGTTCTCGACGTCGACGTCGACCATGTTCGTCAATCCGAAGAAGCTATCCAACCCTTCGAGCTTCGTCGAGCCGCAGACGAACATGTCGTCGAGCTCCGCCGGATTGTAGTCGGCCGCCATCAACGGTGCGACAAAATTACTCGACGTCGATGGTTCGTACGCTTGTTGCAGCGGAAGGGACGACGACGTCGCGGCGGCCGGTGGCACGCCGAGAGGGCTGACGTCGCTGGAAAACCTCCCGCCGAGCTTCATGAGCATCCGCCTGATCGACGAGTGCTCGTCGCTGACGCGATGCTCCGACTGGTTGATCGGGTACATGGGCACGGACGTCGGTGCCGCCGGCTCGGGCCAGTACGTGCTCGGGTGGCAGCTACTTATGATACTGGCACCATCACTGATCATCGAAATAATTCCGTTCTCCTCTCCCTTCTCTTCCGCCTGCAGCTGCTTCGATCCTCCGGCTCTCCGGCCCTGGCTCTGGTCCTTCCGCTGCTTGCTTCCCAGGAGCTTCTTCCTCAGCCTCGTGTTCCAGTAGTTCTTGATATCGTTGTCGGTTCTTCCCGGCAACTGCGCAGCGATTATCGACCACCTGCTCATGCCACATCAAGATCAAACACTACTAAAATACTGCTTATCAGCGACGGACCGAGTAGTCGAACAGACGTTCGTCACTAGTTTACGCGGTTAACTGCAGAAAAAACTATGCGACGGTCCAGCGATGTTATCTTTAAAGAACCTAATTAGTAAAATTAAACATGATCACATGGCTTCTAACTAATCATATATATTATCACGTATACTCACCTGCTCCCTATGCTGATATATAGGCTACAGATGATGTTATCTTCCTCCTCGGAGAAGCCGCCGTGCTTTATGTTCGGCCGGAGATAGTTCAGCCACCGGAGGCGGCAGCTCTTGCCGCATCGCTTCAGGCCTAGGCGTCGTAACGAGCATGATTAATAAACGAGTCGCGTTTATTATTTCGACAATTTGAACACATATGTTTTGAGACTGTCGATCGACTAATTTATGTAGCATACGTACCGATCTTCTGCGGTAGCGCGATCCAGTTGCCGCCGGTGCCGTGCTGCTCGATGTAGGACTTGAGCTTGGCGTCCTCCTCCGGCGACCACGGGCCTCGCTTCACGTTGGCTTTGTCACAACAAGGAGCCCTTCCCATGATGTCTGGCTCTAGCTCAAGTTTCTTCTTCTTCTTCTTCCTTAAGAGGTTGGGTTAGAGAGAGGCATGAGAGACTGGATTACAGTAATATAAATAAGCTTGATGAGCTGAGGACCTAGGGTTTTCTTCCTTTCTCCTTCTTGAATCAGAATCAAATGTTTAATATCATGCACTCATCAGCATGGTGGCCCACCACTGTCGACCTTTGTTTTTTTCCCTACTGTGATTCAAGTCAATTCGATGTTTTAAATTTCAATTATATTATTCTAAAATTTTGATAATTGCGAAAGAGTTTACCAAATTTAAGACGATGTGAATTGAGAGTCCTTTCCGTCTAAAATTAGGGGATATATAAGGACGCTGCATAAGTTAGATCGGATCTTGTCCCAAGTTTTAACTGTCAAATTTTTTATAATTTTAATTATATATATGATTGTCAAAATTTTAACAATCCTACACTATTCACCCTCACATTACATGATTGTCAAAATTTTAACATTTCTAACTGCATATAGACTGTAAAAATTTTGACACTCCAAGCTAAAAATATTTAGACCAGTTCCGATCAACTTCTACAGTTCTTTTATAAAAAGTCTAAAATTATCTCAAAATAATTCAACAATTGTGTTAATATTCTCTATAAAGCTACTATTTTATCCTTCTGTCTCCCTCCAATTTTTTTTTCTCTACAAGTTCAAAAATTATCCTTGAACATCTTCTTTTTTTTTCCTTGAACAAAAAAAAAAGAAAAAAAAGAAAACCAAATATTACACGAGGAATTGATTCATGAATCCAGTAGGAATTCTTTGCCTATCCATAAACCCATTCTTACCATGAGCTAAAGAAAACTCATGACGTCATTGTCTACAATATGAATATAAAGAAGAAAACATTGACTACTCACTCGCAAACCGTTAATTGTATACATGAGAGCTTATTTAGAATAACCTATGAATACATTGTATGTTCTTAATCATGAACCGAGTAACCATTATTTCTGACTAGGAGGGAGGAGGCCGGAGAGTCGAGGAAGGCATATATTATGAGTTAAATTAACTTGGAGGATGTTGAAAATGTGGTGTGATCCGAATCAAAATTGGTCCATAAGATGCGATATTGGATTGAGTCTATATGTCTTAAAAAAAGATTATGTAAGGTCTAAACCAATCCATGTATCTATACTTCATGATCTTGCTTCCTATCCGATATGTGAGATTAAACTATCAACTCCATTTTCATCTTCTTTTGAGCGCTTAACAGAAAACGAAATACAATCCAACAATCTCCACATTATCTCGTTTTCGATGACCGAGCAACCAATCAAATCCAGGCTATCTTTGCTCATTTTCGTTAGCCGAGCACTCTTGTTCGTTCCTACTAGCCGAGCACCTTGTTTGTTACCGCCAGCCGAGCACCCAGAAGATCCAACATATTGCCATCTTGATCCGTTTGACCACAGAACCTAACCATACACATTCATCCACATCATCATTTATGTGCCAATTATGTCTTGCTCCACCTTGGACATATCGTCTCTACCTTTGAAGTCAATTCGTACAGTTGCCTCCAACATTAGGTTTGATCCATGCTTAACTCAATGTTTGAATAATGCTCTTAACTCCACATGGAGAAGAGAGCTGGTATAATCGGCTCCTCGATTCCGATTATACGCATGAACGTTCAGCATAATATGTCTCGAACCAATTAGAGCCGCACAAACCAGTCCCGTAATCTTCGACTTTGATACTACTTGTTGAGAACGTGGTGTGATCCAAGCCGGAGCTGGCCCATGAGGTGCGATATTGGACTGGGCCCATATTCCTTAAAAAAAATTTCAATATAAGACATGAACTAATCCAATTATCTACACCTCATGATCCTACTTTTTTCGATGTGGAACTAAACTATCAACTCAATTGTCACCACATTTTGAACGTTCAACCAGAAACGAGATACAATCCAACAGAAGACTCGTACGTACCAATTTGAAGGACTTTTTCGGAATTCAATCTAACTCTAAATATGAAATTTTTTTGGTTACTTAATTCAAAATATGAAAATTTTAAGATACATGTTGGAAACACAATTTTATTTATTTATTATGTGCATGCGGAGAGAAATGCAAAATAATGTCAACTTGGGCTATTGTTCAAACTGTCCTTAAAAATACATTTTAGAACCTTTAATTTGTTGTTGCATAGTAACGGTGCTATGAGGTCTCCTCTTTCCTAATGTTTGATAGTGACATAATTGTTTTCGAATTTGCAATGGTAAACGTAGTCACCGGGGGATTATGTGTGTTTTTTGTCGGTGTTTAGTATTTTATGAATGTCCGTACGCGCAGCTGAACATCGTCGATTGGTTGACATTTAGCATACAAATTGCCATGGACGACGCCTTCATACGTGCTGCGAGCCGACCGAGCTATTAGGCGGCATCAAGACCAGCATATCTGTTGGAATTGTAGTTGGCCAACTAGCTAAAAGAAATTAATTTGAAGAAAAAAAAATATAAAAAGAAAAAAATTGGTGGAAGAGAAGAGTGGGAATAAATCAACTTTATAAGAGCACTAAGTTTGAAATGCTTGTTGTATAAAAAAATGAGAGAAGAGTACCCCTATTTATAGGATCATTAGAAGAGTCTACACACTCATTAAAATATAGCTTTGGATCTTTCTAGGCTCTTTTACAATTATAATATTAAGACATCTGTAAAACATAGATATTTTAAAGGTTAAATTTCAACTTGATACCCTCAACTATACATGTTTGGTAACTTGATACTCTAAATTTTCAAAATGAGCAACTTAATACCCTTAATTATTATTTTTCCAAATATGCCCCTCCCTCTCCCCCCTACTCCCGCGGCCCCTCCGCCCCCTACCCTCCTCCCGCCGCCCCCGACAGCCCCCTCTAGCGCCGCCCCAGCGGCCACCCCCTCTCGCGCCATCCCTCCTCTCGCCCTCCTCCCGCGGCTGATGTCACTGTCGTCGTTGCGACTGTTGTCGCCGCTGCCGTCAGACGTCGTCGCGTGCACCGCCGGAGAAAAGAGGGGGTGAGGGATCATCGTTAGAGAGGGAGGGGGGGTTGGGGGAAGGATTTCATCGCCGGCCGGAGAGGGGGGGGGGGGGGGGGGAGAGGGTGGTAGTTTGAGATTTTTATTTTTTTGGGTATGAAGTTGAAAAGATTTAATAGTTGATGGTATTAAGTTATTGATAAAAAAAGGTTAGGGTATTAAGTCGAACAACTTGGATAATTGAGGGTATCAAGGTGCAATCTAGCCTATTTTAAATTACCAAAACCATTATAGATATAGAATATCATAGAATATGGACTGAACTAAAAGGATCATATGAACAAAGTTCCATGGTAGTGGACCAGTAGATTTGTTGGGCTCAAATCAAGTTTATTTTCCAACACTCCTCTTTAAACTTGATTTGTAACTCCAAGTAGACTTCTTAACTTGAAAAATGAATCTTGTTTAAGTGGTTTGGCGAAGATGTCGGTGACTTTGTCTTGAGATTTCACATACTTCAGTTGCACTTCATTCGTTGCAACGCGCTCCCTTATGTAGTGATATCTTGTGTCGATGTGTTTGAATCTATCATGGAAGACCGACCGGATTCTTCACCAAAGAAATAGTCGAAATGTTATTGACATAGATCTTTGTTGCCTCATCTTGAAGCTCCTTCATTATACTTCTAATAAAAATCACATGACAAACACATGAAGTAGCAGCGACATATTCGGCCTCACATATTGACAGTGTCATAATTGATTGCTTTATTGAACTCCATGAAGTAGCAGCGACGAATCAGCTTGTACTCTTTCAATCATCAAGGTCTCCGACCCAATCACTATCGCTATATCCAAAAAGCTTGAAATCATTGGAAGAGGAGTAAAGTAGGCCATAGTCTAGTGTACCTTTGATATAGCAAATAATCCTCTTGGAGTCTTCAAATGGGTGGTTGTTGGTAATTACATATAGTGGCTAATGAGTCCAACTTCATATAGAATATCTGATCTTGTACATGTCAAGTAGCGCAAGCTTCCAACAAGGCTTTTGAAAATTGTAGGTTCAACTCTTTCGTCTTCTTCATGCTTTGACAACTTGATTCCACATTCCACGGACGTGCTTATGGGCTTGCAATTACTCATGTTGAACTTCTTGAACATCTTTTGCATAGCTTTCTTTGGGAGTTGAAGACACCATCTTCGATCTGCTTTACTTCAATACCAAGGTAGAAAGACATAAGGCCGATGTCGCTTATCTCGAAATCCTTTTCCATAGCTCTCTCTTCAATTAACTTTGGACTATTTTTTGTGAATATAAAATCATCTACATACAAGCAAACAAGCAAAATATCTCCATTCTCGTAAATCTTAACATAGAGGGCATGTTTGTATGGGCATTTAGTATAGTTATTATCTTGGAAATATTTATCAATTCTACTGTAACCATGTCCTTGGTGCTTGCTTCAAGCCATATAAGGCCTTTTTCAACTTTAAAATTTTTCTTGTCCTTTTACCTCGTAGCCCATGGGTTGTTCCACATAAACTTCTTCTTCAAGATTACCATTTAGAAAAGCAGACTCCACGTCCATTTGATTAAGTTTTCATTTATAATTTTGAGCCGCTAAAGAAATTATCAACCTTATAGTCTCCAACCGAGCAATGGGAGCAAATACCTCATCATAGTCGATGTCTGCTCTTTGTTTGTAGCCTTTTGCAACTAATCTTGCCTTGTACCTCTCAACTTCTCCTTTAATTAGCATTTTTCTTAGTCTTGTATACTCACTTGACTCCAATTGCCTTTTGTCCTTTTAGAAGTGTTGCTAGCTCCCAAGTGTTGTTTTTCACAATAGCTTTGATTTCTTCATCCATGGCATCTCTCTATTTCTTGTTTTGTGTCGCTTCTTCAAAACCTATTAGTTCACAATCGACAAAAAAGGCAAAAAATTGTTAGGTCATTTTGATTTTTGGTTACCTCATATACCTCTTGTAAGCTACTCATGCGTGAAACTATTCTTTTGTCCGATGATGGTGGTGGAAAGTCTTTTCGAGATGGTGGTAGCGATATGTGTGGAATAGACTCTTGTGCTTCTTCATGTACTTGTTTTTCATTCTCTTCTTCCATGAGAGGAACCAAGTCATAATTTTCTTCTTGGACATCCTATTGCCACAGATTTTCTTCATCAAACTCCATGTCTCTACTAATAACAATTTTCTTGTTGCTTGTATTGTAGAGCTTGTAACCTTTGGAACTTGAGTCATACGATGAAGATGAACTTCTCACTCTTGTCATCAAGCTTGGATATTCTTTCATCCGGTACATGTGCATATGCAATGCTTTCGAACACTTTGAGATAAGAGATGTCGGGCTTTCTTTCACTCCATGCTTCTTGTGGTGTCTTTCCCATACGCTTCTTGTAGGAAAGTGGTTGGACAAGTAGACGGCACAATTGACGGCTTCCGCCTAAAATTCCTTAGGCATTTTCTTGCTATTTAACATGCTCTGAGCCATGTCAAGGATAGTTATATTCTTTCTTTCGGCAACTCCATTTTGTTGGGGGGGGGGGGGGGGGTCTTGGTGTAATGCCCCACAACCGCATGATACATTATGCTGAGTCGGATTAAACGAGACAATAGTTGATTACATTTTAATTTGTTGAATTTGGGAGCAAGTATTGATTCAAATTAGTTTTCTTGTGCAGATGGTGTACAAAGTTTGGTGCAATCAAAGTGGTGCCTCGCACGGGCTGAGGCATGGACGTCGTGCTAAGGAATCAGGTGTTCATTCAGAGCAGTACTGGAATAACAGGATTGGAGTGATAATATCGTCTTCCTTAGTCTGATCGGTCGTATAATTTGGAGAGTACGACCTGCTCGCACTATCATACCAATTGAGTAGATCGTGCTTCACATCATACCACAGATTCAAGGAATCGGCCGTATCAGCAAGGCAGAGTGCTTAGAGAATTCAGACTTGGTGAGTGGGCTCTGTCCCTTCTCCTCTACTCATTCATGCCTAATAATATAGAAAACATATAATATCTCAGATACTTAGAATGGAACATAGGAATCATTGCACAGTGGCGTGCATAGGGTGTGCGCCGTTTGGAATGATAGAATTTATGGCTTGAGTTGGTCTTACGTTTGGGCAGTTGGTACTTAAGTGGATCATCTTGGTTGGAGAAGTAAAATATTTCATTGGGCGAGCGACCGTGCATTCGTGCACGAGTATCAAGTTGGATGCTTTGTCAAGCAAAGCGTTCAGTTGTGGTTCAAAAACAGGCAACTACACCAGAGAGGGCATTGTGCCACTGTTGGGACATTATGCCACGGAGCATTCAGAGCGAGGTGTTGCACCAATCGGAGCACTGTGTCGAGAAGCGACATAGTGCCTAATGGAAATAATTTGAGGATGGTGTCTTGGGCTATAGTTGGAGAATGGTTATGGCAAATTGGATGGATCGAGGCGAGTATCGTTTGGTGGGGCGAGAAGGCTTGATTCTCTCGTCATACCTACAATTGGAGTATTGCATTGGTCACGAATAACCTTTTGCTCACAAGATTTGGTTTCCTCGAACGGGTTACACCGGGCACCGGGATCGTTCGGTCATGGAGAAAACAAATAGTAACGTGCTTTGGGCACGGTACTTGCAGTTCGAGACCACCAGGCGGGCTAGCTACTCAGCGCTGGATCGGGTCGAACTGCAGTTGGATAGTTCTTTATGGCTGACCTTCATATAGATAAGAGTTGGTTCGATTTGAGAGTGTGCGTTCGTGTAGGTGGCAGCGCCACCTTGCCTTAGGCAAAAGTGTGTGCATCGATGATTGGATAGCAAGACATGGATTGTGGCGTATTTCGATAGATTTGAGACTTATAGTACGATGTGGTTCGATAAGTTCACGCTTTGCTTCAGGTTTGAGTAGTACGGATTGCATACTTAGTTTTACTTTGAGTTTTGATATAACTGTTAGTATATTTGCTTGAGTTGAATGATTGCATTCTTAAACTGCTTTACTGCTTTTCTTAATATGTCATGCCTTTGCCATAAAATAAATCTAGGATTCAAGTAGAAAGATCACCATATAACTGTTTGCATTAACAATATACTTAGTGTCGGTTTAGACAAGTGGGTTATCCCGCTCACCAGTACGACTGTGTATTGACCCACGTTTGTGGGCATTATTTCCAAGTGCGCAGGTGTAGTGGCTCAGCTTGGATATACGAGACATGATGTATGGAACGGTAAATACCTTTGTGGGTACGAGAAAGATCAAGAGTGTTGCATTACCTTTGTGGCATTCTCCTTTGTGTCATTTTTATTTGGACCCTTCGAGAGCTTTGCTTCGTATACTCTGATGTGTGCTTGGTACACAATAATTGACTTTTGCTGCAATTTAGTCATTTCGATGATAACCATAATGTTTGACGTCATCGCCTTGTGCGAGCGCAACTCAGGCTCGCACGGCATCACGACCCGATGAGAATGATTGTCCTACGGGAGCGCTGCAACGTGGTGATTCACGTTCAGTAGGGACGATCGAACTTATGGGAGATTGGGTTATGACATAATGGTATCAGAGCGTCCGGTTCATTTCCTCGGACTTTGTCCTTTGCTCAATCATAAACTCTAAATAGCTTTCGCATGTCGAATGGCTCTTGGCTCTACTCGTTGCCGTATTAGATATTTTATACAATAAGTCTATATATTTGTTGGTTGTGTATGCATGTTGTTCTTCGTTGAGTTGGCTTTCGTAAGATTTTGATAGAATCGTGTAGCATCGTTTGGCATTGTTAAATTCGTGCAGCAAGTTATGTGGCATTATTGCATTCGTACAGCAAGTTGAGAGGTGTCGTTACGTTTGTTTGGCTTATTGTTCGAAAAGATTTTGGTTACATCAGTAGAGTAGTTGGTTGTCAGACGAGATTGGTTATATGGTATGCTGTGAGTAGAAGCATCAGATGAGAATGGAACGTTGCACGAGTTTCTCGTGTAGGGAATGTGTTGGGTGGAGTTTCAGTTTTGGCTGGGAATATCAGAGAGATCGTTGCACGGGTTACTCGTGTAGCTAAAGTGCCGGACAGTTTAAGAAATAGTTAAAGTATCGAGAATAAAACATGGTACAAATTGCATTGAGCGAGATCGACAGAAGAGTTAGATGGTTCACGTGTTGAATGAGTTTTATATCAGACTTGGAGTTGTGAATGGCAGGATTACGCAAAATGTATAGATTGAACGGATATTGGATTGATGCGGAGTAAGGATGACGTGAGAAGTAACTTGATTCGGAGTAGTATATGATGTACCACATAGTGAGCGTGGCATGAGAATTTTTGGATGGACAACAATAGAATTATCGCGATGGACGCGGATAACGGAAATAAAAGTTGGTCGGTGTATATCGGCTAAGTTATGTTTTGGAATTTGGAGCAAGCGAATGTTGAGTTACGATCGACAGGATCCCCACAAAATAGTTGGTTCGGAATAGACGTTCCTCGATGCAGAGTAAATCTAGCATGAGAGCGACTCTATTTCTAAGTGGTATATGCGTGCTGCGGAGTGGTGCACACGTTGGAAATGTTCGAAACAAGATAAGCGATAGGTTTGCTCGCAACAGATTGGCTAGTACGGGATTGTGTCAGAAATTGGTGCAATGGAGTTTGATTCAGGTATTCTTTGATGCATTGGACTTGAGCAATCAAGAACGGACTCGTATAAATAGAAGTTTCGTTGGACGTGTATAAAACAAGTAATGGAACAAGTATTTGGAATTCAAAGGGGTAAGGCGGACCAAGCATTGGAAACAAGATGAGATCGATCAGACGGGAAGCTGAATATCATAGTTTGCTAGCGCAATTTGGAAGTTCGATAGAGCATTCATTGATGCAAGGAGAGAGTTGAGCATTAGAAACATGCAGTTGGTGCACACATGCGCGAGCGATGGATGTGGCAAAGAGTAACAAGCATGGACTTCAGATTTTGGTAACATAAATGAGTTGTTGGTTGAGCATTGGAACACGATTGATTTTGGAGGAGCAATGCGATCGAGTCACACAAACTTGTAGAATTTCGGATATTGGCGCTCGAGAAGTTTGACTCAGAGTTTAGTGGAAGCGAAATTGGAAAAATGGTGCAACGATAGTGGACAGATTCTCTGGATGACGTGAACGGGCATGAGGCAAGACTAGTTGATATTAAGTCATATTGATAGTTAATACTTGCAGTACTGAGGTAGATCGAGGCAACGAGTAAAGACAATATGGTATTGATTGTGTTAGAATTTGTTCACGAGTCATCGAGAGCATGTGAACGAATCAGAACATGGAGATTTTAAGACGGTGCTACTGAAGTGGAACAAGAACAAGGATCGTGGCGGATGAACTTTTGAAGATAATAAATGAGAGAGCGACATTGAAGCAAATTAATGTGCTACTCGAGTAAGTTGGACGTGCACTGTTGAAATGGAGAATGTGGATAAGAAATGGAGCAAGTCAATAGATTTCAAAAATTGTTGCAAGTGGTAGTGCGAGAAGTCGAGAAAGGCGGTTCAAGATTTTTGATGGATTCATGACAGAATGACGGATTGATGGAAGACGGTTTCAATGAGCACAGTTGGACGATTATGGCATGGATAGATAGTAAGACTCTAGGTGGTTAGGCGATGTTTGGTTGACATATGCGTCAGAGGTAGTGTATGAAGTACTAGGATTCAGAAGTTTATTCGGATTGGATGGTTGGATTATGGCTCAGATTTGCAGAGGAGATATAGCATGGTTCATAGTAACTGTCTATCGTGATGACTTTTAATTATCGTGCGTAGCTTCGGGACAGCTGACCCTAGCGACTTGACCGCCAAATCGAAAAAGAATATTATAGGCCATAGAGTGACCCTTGTGGCAACGCATTTATGAATGTGTCGAGGGTGGATATTGAGAGGTGTATGTTGGAGATAGCCTAGTCGACTGAGTGTTGGATTTGAGAGATCCATGGGATAGCCTTCAACTGAAGATGCAGCCAGAAGATTGAAGTGATGGTGAAAATTTCCTAAGTAAACTAATGAGATTCGGAGTCACAGACTATCAAAGATGGCATCGTCTCTGACTCGTCGTGCCCCATAAGGGAATAACATTCATATGAATTGACGACTATGTGATTAGCTTCAAGAAGTTAAAGCTGCGGCTCGCTTCAGCTCAGATCCTTGCATTACCGGAAGGGACATATGTGCCTTAAATCTACAAGATAAAATCGGACTTGGTTTACGATACGTGCTCATGCAGAGGGCGAAGGTGATATCCAGGTACTTTGAGGTAGTAAAAGTAGCACAAAGAACTACTCCAAGCGTGACCTAGGAATTGTGGCGATTGTGTCCATGTTGAAATCGTGGCGACAGTATCCATATGGCGTGGCTGCAAAATCTTCGTGGATCACAAGAACCCCAAATAGTTTTCACCCAGAGAGGTATTGAGTTTTGCAGGAAGGGGTATTGGGCCGCACGGATATAAGAGTACAGTGAGGTATTTGGGTAAGTCGTTTGGTTGGGGTAGCATCATATGTAATGATCGTTCGGAGTATGAGATGATGTTTTGATATGGTGTGTGCGGAACATGGTAAGATTGTAATCGAGTTAGAGCTTGGTTGTTTGAGATCGCACGATGTAAAACCCCTAATTTTAAAAATCGTATTAAGTAAGCGTGACACACGATGCAAGTGTGGATTCAGAAATAGTTGGATGGTAAGGCCTTACAGAATACTCGTTGTACTTCGACGCGCAAGGACTTGGAGAGTGCGTAGTTTGGGCTATCACTAGAGAATGGATTGGGTCGGAACACGAACTGATTTAAGTCAGGTGGAGATATCATCAATGGAAATTATCGTATTTGAGAATAGAGCTTGTGCGAATGTGTTGAGGGATGAACCTCATGATCGGTTCAGTTGAAAGTGAAGCGATGAATGTCTCAGATATGAAGATACACTTGTAACTTGTCTAAATTTTCTATCTCTAAGCTCGGCTGAAATGCATGTATTTCGGGGATGCCTTAAATATGTGTATGATCCAAACTAAGCGATATATTAAATTCGAATTGATCTGCAAAAAGGATATAGGAATATCTAATTGGTGTTTGAGCGTTCAGTACGTAGAGAAGATGATGAGTCTGAATAAATGGAATATGAGTTACATGGAGAAGAGTTATGAAATGGTCAAGCTGTATACGAGAAAGGAGTGGAAACTAGTTTGGTTCGAGGACGAACCTTATTCTAACAGGTATATTATGTAATACCCTGCAACCACACGGTGCATTACGCAGATTCGGATTAAACGAGACAATGGTTGGTTACATTTTGATTTGTTGGATTTGGGATCAAGTATTGATTCAAGTTAGTTTTCTTGTGCAGATTGTGTACAGAGTTTGGTACAATCAAAGTGGCACCTCGCACGGGCTGAGGCATGGACGTCGTGCTATGGAATCAGGTGTTCATTCAGAGCAGTATTAGGATAGCAAAATTTGGAACGATAATGTTATCTTCCTTAGTCCGATCGGTCGGATAATTTGGAGAGCATGACCTGCTCGTACGGTAATACCAATTGAGTAGATCGTGCTTTGCATCAGACCCCGGATTCAAGAAAATGGCTGTAACGGCAAGATAGAGTGCTTAGCGGATTCAGACTTCGTGAGTGGGCTCTATCCCTTATTCTCTACTTTTTCATGCCTAATAATATGGAAAATACGTAATGTCTCAGACACTTGGACTGGAACATGGGAATCACCATATTGTGGCGTGAATAGGGTGTTCACCGTTTGGAATGATAGAATTTATGGATTGAGTTGGTCTTATGTTTGGCAGTTGGTAGTTGAGTGGATCATCTTGGTTAAAGAAGCAAAATATTTCATTGGGCGAACGAGCGTGTATCCGTGCACGAGTATCAAGTTGGACTCTTTGTCAATCAAAGCGTGCAATTGTGGTTCAAAACTGGGCAACTGCAACGAAGAGGATATTGTGCCACTATTGGGGCATTGTGCCATGGAGCATTCAGCGCGAGGTATTGCACCAATCGGAGCATTGTGTTGAGAAGCGGCATAATGACTAATGGAAATAATTTGAGGATGGTGCCTTGGACTATAGTTGGAGAATGGTTATGGTTAATTAGATGGATCGAGGCGAGTATCGTTTGGTAGGGCGAGAAGGCTCGATTCTCTCGTCATACCTATAGTTGTAGTATTGCATTGGTCACGGACAACCTGTTGCACACAGGATTTGATTTCCTCGAACGGGTTACCCGGGGCACCGGGACCGTTCAACCATAGAGCAAATAAATGGTAACGTGCTTTGGGCACGGTACTTGCAGTTCAAGATCACCAGGCGGACTAGCTATTCAGTGCTGGATCGGGTCGAACTGCAGTTGGATAGTCCTTTAAGGCTTGGCCAGTGACCTTCATATAGATAAGAGTTGGTTCAGTTAGAGAGTGTACGTTCGTGTAGGCTGTGATGCTACCTTGCCTTAGGCAAGAGTGTGCGCATCGATGATTGGAGTAGCAAGGCTTGGATTGTAGCGTGTTTCGATATATTTGAGACTTGGAGTGCGATGTGGTTCGATAGATTCACGCTTTGTTTCGGGTTTGAGTAGTATGGATATCATGCTTAGTTTCACTTTGAGTTTGATGTAACTGCTAGTATATTTGTTTGAGTTGAATGGTTGCATTCTTAAACTGCTTTATTGCTTTCCTTAATATGTCATGCCTTTGCCATAAAATAAATGTAGGATTCAAGTAGAAATATTACCATATAACTATTTTTATTCATTATCTACTTAGTGTCGGTTTAGACGAGTGGGTTATCCCACTCACCAGTATGGCTGTGTACTGACCCACGTTTGTGGGCATTATTTCCAGGTGCGCAAGTGTAGTATCTTAGCTTGGATATACTGGACATGACGTATGGAACGGTAAGTACCTTTGTGGGCAAGAGAAAGAGAAAGAATGTTGCATCGTCTTTGTGGCATTTTTATTTGGACCCTTCGAGAGCTTCGCTATGTATACTTTGATGTGTGCTTGGTACACAATACTTGACTTTCGCTGCAACTTGGTCGTTTCGATGATAACCATGATGTTTGACATTATCGTCTTGTGCGAGAGCAACTCCAAGCTCGCACGACATCACGTCCCGATGAGAACGATTATCCTGTGGGAGCGCTGCAACGTGGTGATTCACGTTCAGCGGAGACGATCAAACTTGCGAAAGATTAGGACGTGACACTTAGAATCGTTAGAGTACGATAAATTTAATTTTCTTCACAATATTGATTGAATTCATGAGATATAAATTTGCCTCCTCTATCGGACCTTAGAGCCTTAATTTTGTGGCTACTTTCTATTTTAACAAGTACTTTGAACTTTTTAAATTCACCAAATGCCTCTGATTTTTGTTTTAAGAAATATACTCGAGTTTATTTTAGAGTAATCATCAATAAGGAGAAGAAAATATCTATTCTTGCCATAGGAGCAGGGTTTGATTACTCCACATATATCAGTGTGCACAAGTTGCATGGGCTCATTCACTCTTATGATGGCCTCCTTAGGAAAGCTTTTTCTAAATTGGTTTTCAAGTAAACATACTTCACATAATTGGTCTGGGTGATTGATAGAAGGAAGACCTCTCACCATTGATTTTGTAGACATTAATTTGAAAAAGTCCCCCAAAATTTAAATGTCTAAATCTTAAGTGTCAAAGCAAATATATATCCCCATAGCATGCCTTTAGGTACATTGCCACATCATTTTGAATATTTAGTAAGAATATTCTACTTCTTGTCATTGGCACTTTGGCAATCAAATTATTTCTTTGATCTCTTATTGAAAGGCTACGATCTCTCAAGTGGATATCATATCATTTTCTAAGAGTTGTCCCATGCTCAGAATATTATTTTTTATATTTGGGACATAATAGACATTGGAAATAAATTGATGCCTTCTATCTTTCAAGCGGATTATAATTTTACCTTTTTCCTTCACCGGTATTTTGGATTCATCTTCGAAGGTGACGTTGCCACTGATGAACTCATCAAGCTCCACGAATATGTTCTTGCTTCTACACATATGGTTGCTTGTACCGGTGTCAAGGTACCAAGTATTCTTCTCCATACTGTCTTCGATCATTTGTGTGCCAACAATAGAGTTGAGTTTTCTTTCATTTCTTCTTCAACATAGTGAGTTTTTTCTTCAATGTTTCTAGTTGTTTTCTACAATCCGATGCATAATGTCCAACCTTATAACAATTATAGCATTCAACATGAGATTTTTCATACCTTTGGCTTCTATCTCTTCTTGTAAAGCTTCCTCTTTGTAAATCCTCTCGACCAAAATTAGGCCTACTTAGCTAAGATAGAGAGACTAGGGTTAGTTTGAATCCAATTAGAAATAGAACACTGTATTTTAGATGATTTAGCAATATTTATATCACTTAGTGCACTTTACCGTTGCTTCGATATTGGAAGCGCTACACAAGCTTGTACCTTCCAATGAATTTCACCCCCTTGTCCTAGACGTGTCCGTCTTCCATTCTGACCTTTGTGTAACTTATAATTACGCTCTCTTGTGCTACATTTTAGTAGCGCAATATTCGTCGCAGACGTTTATTCGTAATTCTAAATAAATTCAACTTTGTATCCTTGTGCGTTCCAATCAAAATTGGAGACCCAATCTTGACCCATTTTGTGCCACCCAATTTATGATGATATTCTATTCTGAGTCCTCTACGTCCATGACGCTTGTGTCCCGCCTAATTTTAGCCCCATGTACTTCTAATTAATTTTAGAACACCATTTGTATAAATTTTTAAATAATTTAATCCAATTTCTATCTTTGTGCAATTTTCTAATTATTGGGCACTTTTATACAAAAGTGCATTAAGGTGTCCACACCATTGGACACAACACATGTAGAAACCCCATTTTTTCTTTATTGATTGGTCATGTGATTTTTTTCCATAATTTTTTAGTGTGTAGCACTCAACATCAACCCTCATTCAACCTTGGCCCTCCATTTTGAAACAATGCAATCCTAGCCCTCCAAATACCTACATGTGAAGCCAAGCCCATCCCAAGAATGTTGACCGGCCCAACACCCTAAGTCAACCTCAAAACCTTACTTTTCTACATGTATAAATATCTTTCTTCCTATATTTTATTCACCATCACCCAATACCTAAACTACATCTAGCCGAGTCCCAAATCCCCAATCTACTGTTCATCTTCTACCTCATCTTCCCGCAGCCGGAGCCCCGGCCATCCCGACCTCCGCAGGCATGCCTCCTTCCACGGTGCCTCGCCGAAGCCGACTCACTGGACCCATCCACCTCCCCCTCCTATTCATCTTCTCCTTCTCTTTCCCTCTGCACCCCCGACTGGAGCAGAGCCCGGTCGCCTGACCTCCGCCGGAGCAACTCCCAACCACCGGCAGCTGATCCCATCGACAGCACAACCATCTCTCCGACTTCCCTCAGCCTGACCACCCGCCTCAGCACTCGACTCCACCACCTCTCCTCCATGTTCACTTTCTTCCTCCATCATCGCCATCTCCTTCGAGCAGTCCCTCTGAAGCCAGGATCACGACCTCCCAGAGCACGCCCCGACCTCCCTCGTCGAGTGCCTCCTCCACTGCGGACAACCCCGAGCAGCCCCGTTCCCAGCCGTCACTTCCCAGTCCTCCACGTCCTCGACTGCCGTCGACCACCCCGAGTCCCCACCTAAACACCACCATCACCACCTCCATCTTCAACTCCCCACGACCGTGCACGACCGGAGCAACCCCGACCTGTCCTCCACCTTATTCTCCGACTGCCTCGACCACAACCACCTATTCCTCCATCATCTCCTCCTCCCCTCCGCTGAACCGAGCACCAGTAGTAGTCCTCCACTTCACCCCATGTTTTTATCTCCTTCCTGTCCTCTTCCTTCCTCCGACCGCCGAGCAGCAGTCGTCCGAGCCCCTCCCCCGGCAGTCTTCGGCGACTATTATCATCCTCATCATCATCCCCTTCATCACCATCATAACTTTCATCATCATCATCCTCATCATCATCACCATCATCATCACCCTCATCATCATCATCATTATCACCCTCATTATCACAATCATTATCACCAATCATCATTACCATTATCGTCATCATCGTGGACCCGTCACCCTCGCCGAAGATAACCTGCAGCAGTCATCCTCGATCCTCGTGTTCGTGCGCGTACCCTAAGGTTCGAACCTGTCCCTCTCCTTTCATTTTATAGGTTCTTGTGTGAATGCTATTAGGGATTAGAATTACTTTATAACAGCTTAGTGACAGAGGACCCTGTGTTAGTAAACCCAAACCCGTATGCGTACACGTACGCGTATTCATATTAATCAAATTAGTATGTGTATATATATTATGGTAATTAAATGCTAAGAAATAGTTATGACTATAATTTGTATTTATCTGTGTGCCCCAAGGTTAATCATGGCTATCCTGTATTTGCATATGACTTTGTGACCTGAATATTAGAGAATTGTCTGCCTTGTGTACACCTACATACTGGCTAGATATGTATTAGTTGACTGTTTGATTTTAAACAGCAGTGAGGACATGACACCCGCATAGTTTGACGCACATTTTGACCCTGTTAGTTGACCAGTGTCACCCCTAGCGTACCCTCTGAGTCAGTGTAATTATGGTTGTGTATGTGCTAGTGTAATGGATGATGCTGTATTGTGTTATATTATATGTAAATAGGACCATTAGATTGTTCTGCGAGACTTCAGGAGCAAGTTATTGGCACTACGCAGCTTTCTTGCCAGGCAAGTATACCTTGCCATTGTACTATAATTTATATTCTATATGATGCATGCATTTATTTCTGTCTATTTAGTTCATATATTTTTAACTGTTATATAAACTGCGCGTCCAAGAATAACTTGGGTGCAATGACGGTGGCGTCGTATTCTGTTTTTATTTATATCTATGCATGTTTACCAGTTTATGAGACCACCCCATTATCATGAGGCATTCTTATATCTTATTTGGTTGTGACACATTTCTTACATGAGTGGTGAGCGCATATAGATCTCGGACTTATGTATTGACTGATCTTTAGTACGTGTCGGACGTGCGATAGGGAATAGCTACTGTTAGAATTTGCATGCTAGGAGACTTAGCAATTATTAGAGATTTTATCGTGTCATGGATATTACATGCTTAAAGCATGGGGTGGGGAGGATAACAAGTAAGGCATTTGGGCTCCTTTACACTTTCCTTGTGTAACCCGTACGCTCTGCCGGAGATGCGCGGTCATGATGCCCACTATATACTATATTATTATCAGGCAGCCTCTGAGGTTCAAAAGACGGCATACTTTGTAGGCCCCTGAATCTCCGAGAGAATAATGCCAATCCTATTTTAGCCAGATAGCCCACGTGTTGGAAAGTTATTCTCAAAATGCATTCACATAGATGCTTAGGCGACCCATTGGATATTTATTTTCAGAACTTTATTGGCATGCTTCTATGTATCTTGTTACGTCCCTCTGAGGACCTGGTCCCTTTTCAGGTGTAGATGTTCATGACTTAGCAGGAGCACAGATCCGGACTTGCTACTTATATTTCGAGGAGGTCTTCTCTTCGAGCCTCGTGATTATTAGTTGATGTACTTATTTTTTTTATCTTATATGCTAGTTTGGTAGTGGATTTGTCTCCACCCAAATTACTTGTTCTAATCAAGCATAGTATACTTGATTTAGTTATATAGTTGATTGGTTATTTATTTATATTTGATTATGTGGATGAGATTTAGTTATGTCCTGTGACTTGTGAAAAATTTATACCACTTGTGAAACATTGTTCATAACACAGCGTACGTATGTGTTATGGTTTTCATATATTGGAGTCTCCATATACATACGGCTGGCATGCTTACGTGTTCCTAGGCCTACGTATTTTGGGACAGGGGCGTGACACTATTCGACGTCCTCTTGTAGGAAAGTTTTAGCCCCTTTCTCCATTGGTGAATGTCTTGTAATGAGTTATATCCTCTCTTCTGTGAGACTCATCTCACAGTATTCGTATTTTATACGAATGCGTATTTTTGTGCTATTTATTATATTTTATTGGATCTCGAGGATGCTCAAAAATTCTTAAAATTGAAACTTTACTACCTGACCGGTATACCTACGGTATGCTATAGTATACCGACGGTATACTATCCGACAGATATTTGTTTCACTTTTTAGATATTTTGGGATTCATCTATATATATTACTTTTTTTTTCCTCTCTTTCTCTCTCATCTCTTCACCCTTTTCTCTCTTGAGCTAGGGGTTTGGTCTTGAGACCTAGAGTATGATTTCTGAACCACTTCGTGGTGGTGGACTAGAAGGTTTAGGCTAGGAGCTCACTTTAGGCAAGTACACCTTGCCGATTTCATGAACTTCTTTTCCTTTCTGTTATTTTCTTTTCTGGAGATTTGGTTGTTGCTTTTTAGCTTAGAATTACTTTACTATTATTGTTCATCTCATAATTTTTAGCCTTTTGATCGTCTCAATTTTAATTTCTAGTAGAATCATGTCCCGTCTATTTTTGGTAACTCGGTAACTAAAACGGTACCGGAGTTTTGATCGTGAGAGTTAGTCCATATTGTGATATGAGACTTACCCCTAGACTTGACTTCTTGTTAGACTTAGTTTTGGTAATTTTTGGGATTTGATTTTGGTCCCGGTTTCAGATTTGGCGTTGGCCTAGTTTTTCTTCAGAAACCGGCATACTGACTGTATACTACAGTATACCGACGGTATATCGATTTCGACCGACTTAGATTTTAGATATTTTCTGTGAAACCTTGATACATTGTACCGACGGTATACTGATCCTGTCGAGATTGTAGATCGACTTCAGGATATTTTCTTGGCCGAAATACCGACAGTATACCGATTTGTGGAACTTTGTTTTCCAGTAACTTTCTTGCCTACTTGGAACGGCATACCAACGGTATACTACAGTATACCGACGGTATACCAATTTGGTAGAATCCAGAACTTGTTGTATTTTTTCTATCTCAGGACCGATATACTGACGGTGTACTGGACTGTACCGACGGTATACCGATCGTGCACTTTCTTTAGGAATTCTTGATTTTTTGTGATTTTATTTTATTCTTCTAGCTTTTGTTTGGACACGCGATGACCTGACTAGTCATAAACTAAATTATATGGCTTCAGATTACTTGACTTGGCTTTACTCGGTTTTACCCGGCTTTTCCCGGCTACACGTGATGACATAATTGACTGGACTTAACTTGGCATGACTTTACATGGCTTCATCGGACATGGCTTGACTTTGTTTTACTTGGCTTCATCTAGATAGACTTGGCTTCACATGGTTGTACATGATTTTACCTGGCTTCACTTGGTTTCACGTGGCTTGGTTGTTGTCGTGGCTTACATGAGTCCGTTTGTGCAATGTATATTAAAACTTGTTTATATTATTATTAGAACTTGTTTTGTTTTATCATTTCTAGGATGAATTCTGCGGAATGCCACACCCGAATTCATACAAGAAACTATTAGGGGTTAATAACTAGAGATTAACTTAGTACATGGCTAGATATTTTCCTAGATTGTATGCAGTCCCGATTTTTCATACAGTTATCTTGTGGCTTATCTAGTAGTTTATATTGTGGAGTATCTTGAGGAGTATCCGGTGTTAGTTTGTGCGTATAGATATCTCGGACAGGCTGTAGGGGCATGCGATCAGAAAAAACTCTAATATCGCGTTGCATTATTATTGTTAGTAATTATGATTGTGATAACACTAGTTAGTTAAAGTATCAAGCCGTACTTATATGATTTACCGTGATTGATGGATGATGGTTAGTTTAGGCTTTACATGATCACACTTTTTTTTTCTACACGTGCTATTCTATTGATTATCAGCTCAGGATATGTTTTATTGCGAGTTTACAGTATTTCTTTTATTATCCTGAGATCATTTAAATTCAGTCTTTACTTTCAGTTATTTATATTGCTTATATTTTTTTTTTAAGTTCCTAGATTGACTTCCTTTGTGGTACTTGCTATTTGGGGTCTGACCCTACTGGTTTTGTATGGCCAGATCCAGTAGAAGCACCGGGGGATCTTCCGTATCTTCTAAATGATGGTGACAACCAGGAGCACCAGACCGCTTAAGTGAGTTTTTTTACTTTTCTACCCTGATGTACATTCTATTTTTGTTGGCGTTTAACCATCGAGCACGTGTTTAGCTTGTGTTTTATTTTGATTTGTTAGCCTACAGGCAATAGCATGATTGACATAACCTAGGGTTGATCATGTATGACTGAGATTCTGGCTAGTTTATTCATTTTGTGTTTACTAGCATCATGATCATCTGTATGTTATAGTTTGGAACACTTTACTATTATATTTCAGTAGATCTTGCATCTTGTTATTATTTTTATTTTTCTTGTGATTGAGACATTAGGGTTTGTTGGACCTAGGTTTGACAGCCGGTTTGTAGTAGTTACCCCTCATGTCTTACAGCTTTACTGTATATGAAGAGTACCGGTGTGCTCTAAGTATATGTAGCTGTCCTTGTCAGCCCGCTGTCTAGTATTCTGGTTCTGGGGTATGACATCTTCCATGACCTCAACCACGATCATGACCACAACCGCCTCTTTGACATATTTGATTAGTAAAAAAAAAATTTCTCCTTGAAGTTGAGCTTCGTTTGAATGACTTGCTCCAATGTATCCTCCTCCTTCTTTCTCCTTTCTTTATAGGCTCATAATGAGCCCTTAAGTTGCTCAATAGTCATGGACTCCAAGCCTTTGGTTTCATCAATAGTTACTAAAGTATGCTCAAATTGTGGAAGTAGAGAGAGAATAATTTTCTTCATTACTCGAGTTTTGGTCATGCTTTCACTATTTCTTTTCAATTGATTAATAAGGGCTAAACCTCTAGCAAAGTAGTCCGGAATAGTTTCAGACTATTTCATATGTTAAGCTTTAAATTCACCTAAGTTTGCAAGCGAACCTTCATAACCTTCTCCTCTCCTTTGTAAAAAATTTAAAGTTTATCCCATACTTCTTTGGAGGTTATTGCACTTGAAATCAACTCGAACGCATCATCATCATCTACGACTTGGTAGATGAGAAAATGAGCTTTCTTGTCCCTCTTTCTTGAAGCTTTTAACATCTCCTTTTGAGCTTGAGATAATGAAGCCTCATCTTGTGGCTAAAATTACCCTTTTTCGACGACCTCTCATGCATCTTGTGCTCCTAGCAAACTCTTTACCTTGATGCTCCAATTGGCAAAGTTGCTCTTGTTGAGGACGAGAACTTGGAAGGGAGTCATCTTGTTTGCCATCTTCGACCTAGAACTGCCTTGCTTTGATACCACTTTGTTAGATTTTTGGTAGGCTAACTATCTAGGAGGAAATAATTTGGAGAGAGAGAAAATATAGAGAGAAGAATTTGGTGGAAGAAAATAGTGGAAAGAAAGAAACTTTATAAGATTACTAAGCTTGAAATGCTTGTTGTATACCAAAATGAGGGAAGAGAACCCTTATTTATAGAACTCTTGAAAGAGTATACACACTTATTAAAATATAGCTTTGGATCTTTCTAGGATCTTTTACAATTATAATATTAAGACATCTCTAGAATATAGATATTTTAAATTACCAAGAACATTCTAGGCATAGAACATCCTAGAATATGGACTAAACTAAAAGGGTCAAATGAACAAAGACAAATGGTAGTGGACTAATAGATTTGTTGAGCTCAAATCAAGTTTATTTTCCAATAATATCTACTACTATGGAAACAATTTAACAAGGAGATATATACTGACACGAAAAAATAATATTGATAAACAATTTACACGCTTAGAGAAATCCACCTAAAAGAATAGGATTGATAAACAAGAAAATATATTTCTTAGAAAATACGATGGCATAATTATGTGTTTTGCTATCTAAATCAATTTCTAGTGATGATTAGATTCATGAGGATTATATAGATAGCTTGAACAGATCCTCCCAAGTAAAGGAAAAAGAAAATTAGTATATGCTTTAATTTTACAAAGCAACATATTCCAAATCCTAAGAGAGTACTTAATTCTTTGCTACTAATATTTTTGGAAGCATACTTTCTTTTACTTTTCTAAATGTTTGTTAAGTTCACATAAAACTGATAGTGTAATTCACATTATGTTGGTGTTTTGCCTTTGGACTAAGAAGTTTAGCCCCACATTGGCAACACCACTAAGTGGGTATCTCAATATAAAGCTTTGCTTGTGTTGAGGTGTGCACATGGGGTATGGTGGGGCACATCAGTGTCATGTGGGGGTATTTTCTTAGGAGAAAAATGATTAACTCCTCAAAGAAAGCATTTATCTTTTTGTCATTCTCTTGAGAAAATTCTCTTAGGAGCTAAGCCCCAAAGGGGCTTAGCGACTCAAATTCGGACTTGGGCTCAAGGGCGCAAAGTGGCGCTTTGTTGGTGCACTTTGCATTTAGCATGGCACTTGTGCGCATTAGTTGTGCTTGTTTTATGTGCTATTGCTAGAGCGGGTGCATGAGCAAGGCGCAAGCGTAGGCATTGCCATGCACGGTTGTGCGCTAGATACGTCAACATCGGCGCATGGTGCTTTACGCATTAGTTATGCTCGTTTTATGCGCAAGTTGCATGCGCTGTTGCTAGTGCGGGTGCATGAGCATGGTGCTTAGCGGGCGCTGCACAGGCGCATGCGCTGCCATCCGCGGTTGTGCACTGGGCCGCTGCGCTGCTGTACAAATGTGCTTCTACACTACTATGCGAAGACAGCGTGTTACGAGATATGATATATTTTGGAGACATTAAGTCTTTAATTCAGATACATTTTTTGTTGGATTTGAATTAAATTTGTTCCTATCTTTCCCATAACAGTAGGCGACCAGGTTCCTCTATAAATACCCTCTTCGTAGCCCCTTTGAAAACTTACTTCAAAAAAAAAGACAAAGAGAGTCTCTGCTATGCACGCTATTAGAGTCCAGAAGTTCGCACGAGTCCAGAAATGAGGTGACGTGAGCATTCCAGAAGTTCTTCAAGAACTTGCTGGTTCCTGGAAGCAGATCGTGTGGGACAAATCTTGATTTGAGCAACGGTGATCTTCATTACCCCAAAAAGAAGAGATCTATCTATTTTCTCCTATCTCATTATGGTCGGTTCGGTCCATGTTCAACTGCAATTATAAGAAAGTTTAATCTTCAGAAAGTTGTAATCAAAGTTAACTGGCTATTTTGATATGTTGGAATCGAGAATTAATCTCAAAGAAAAAACTGTTGCTAATGTAATTGCTAAGTAGAACAAGTGGAGAAGAGACAACCTCTACAAGTTGTTGATTCTGAACTCCATGGAGGATACTATGGCGGAGTCATACAGCAAGACAGATCATGCTAAGGTCCTCTGGGAGTCACTAGAAAAACATTACAAGGTGGATGAGAACCGCAATAAGATCTATGTGACTGAGAAAGTCTGAAAGATGCAATTTGAGGACGACAAGACGATATTGACTCAAGTCAAATAATTTCTCAAGTTACGTCAAAAACTTGAGGATGATCGCATGCCTATAGTCGATGCTTTTATCGTGGAAGATATTGTTGCCAAGATCCCACCTGGATGTAGCAACTTTATCTCGGACATGCACCAAAAGAAGATGGAAATCAACCTTGATCAACTACTGCACAACATCCATGTTGAAGATGAGTTGATGGATAAAAACAAAGTGGACACGCTATATAAGAAGTTGGCAAATGCCAACTTGGTACATGCTGGTGACTTCAAGGGAAAGCAGAAGGCTTCTTACCACAAGAAGAAGGACTTCGACCATCTGAAGGTGAAGTCAGCTTCATTCAAGCCAAAGCCCAAGTCAAATGTGACATGTTTCAACTGTGGCAAGAAGGGGCACAATCGCAAAGACTGCAGATTCAAGCCCAAAAAGACAGAGTAATATAAGCCTAATAAGGTTGCTATGATTGTGTAGGTTGTGACGGCTGGTGTGGACACTGACTGATGGATGGACACTGGCGCATCGTTCCATATTTGCTCAAAGAAGGAGTTGTTTACCACCTATATATAAGCCTACATCTGAGATGGTCATGGTGGCAAACCAGGCACAAGCTGAAGTACTTGGGACCAAAACGGTGGTACTGAATCTAACTTTAGGGAAGTCGCTGACGCTTCAGGATATGAAGCACGTACCAGTAATAGCCAAGAATATGGTCTCAGAAAGTCTGCTCTGCAACGTAGGCTTGAGGATGGACATCAATGCTGGCAGATGGTGATGTCTTATAAAGGAATAAACTTCGACAAGGCTTTTTATATCGAAGGGATGTTCAAAATTCATATTATAACTCCTGCTAATAATATAAATGCAGTCACTTCTTCTGATTATTCTCTTAATTTATAGCATAATAGACTAGGACATGTTCATTATAAAAAGAATATATAAAATTTCTAGTCTAGGGCTTATCTCCAAATGTGGGGGTAAGGAGGTAGAGAAGTGTGAGATCTGTGCGCAGAGAAAGATCACAAAAAAAAACCCATTCAAATGGGTAAACCAAAGCACAGATCTTCTAGAGTTGGTGCACTCAGATATCTGTTACTTCAAGCAGTTCTCCACAAAGGCCAAGATGAAGTATTATTTTATTACATTCATCGACGACTAATTGAAGTACACGTTCGTCTATCTGCTCAAGTCAAAAGATGAATCATTCGAGAAGTTAAAGGAGTTCAAGGCTGAGGCTGAATGTCAAATAGGGTAACAACTCAAGAGACTCAGAAATAATCGAGACGGAGATTATAGGTCTATTGAATTGGCATCGTTCTGCAAAGAACATAGAATTGTCAATGAGGCGACTGCTCCGTATTCTCCTTAATCAAATAGAGTAGCTGAAAGAAAAAATAGGGCGTTGACAGAGATGATAAATTCAATATTGTTTACTGCGGGTCTTCCAAACTGCTTCTGGGAGAAGCTGCGCTCAAGGCTACCTTCATTCTAAATAGAGTGTCGTACTCAACTTTCGATGTCACTTCTCATGAACTCTAGTTCAAGGTCAGACCCAATTTGAATGTCATTCGAGTGTGGGAGTATCTGGCGTATGTGAGCTTCTGGACTTGAAGATTTAGAAGCTAGGAACGAGGACTACAAAGACAAACTTCCTAGGTTATGCTGAGAAGAGTGATGCTCGGAGGTTTCTTGATATTGAATTAAATTATATCATCGAATCTCGCAACGCATAATTCTTTGAAGATAAATTTGTAAGGTGCAAGAACATTGCTATCACGGATATTACGGAGAATAGTGTGAGCGCACATGAGGCCAACGCTTTAAATTAAGATGTAGTCCAAGCAGAGGATATTATTAATCCAGAGACAATGTTCGAACCAGAACTCGCAGAACCGGTAACTAAGCGAGTGAGGAGACAGAAGGACTTCGGAGATAATTTTGCCACCTATCATATGAAAGCTGATCCGCTTACCTATGATGAGATGATGAAGACCAGAGATGATGTCTTCTGGAGGGAGGCTATCTATGATGAGTATGACTCAATAATTAACCTCCAATAATACTTCGTTGTTGGTCGATCAACCTGAAGGAGCTAAACCAATCAGATACAAGTGGATCTTCAAGAAGAAGATGAAGGCCGATTGAACTGTTGACAAGTTCAAGGCAAGGCTGGTAGCAAAAGGGTTTTCTCAGAAGCAGGGGATCGACTACTTTGACACATATGATCCAGTAGCGCGGATGATAACCACCAGGATATTGATTGCTCTGAGTGCAATTCATAAGCTAGTTATTCATCAAATGGATGTTAAAATAGCATTACTGAATGGAGAATTGGTCGAAAAGATTTACATGCAACAGATAAAAGGATTTATCGTCTAGGGACTTGAAGACAAAGTCTACAAGTTGGTAAAATTATTATACGGTCTGAAGCAAGCTCCCAAGATGTGGCATGAAAATTTGATAAAGTCATAAGATCAAACGGCTACAGGGTCAGTGAGACGGACAAGTATGTTTACCCAAAGTTCCCTGGCGGGAGATGAGTCATCATTTGTCTATATGTTGACGATATGTTGATCCTAGGCATGAAATTAGCATGAGTCACTCAGACAAAGAAGTTCCTCTCATCCAATTTTAGTATGAAGGACTTGGAGGAAGCTGATGTTATCCTAGGAATAAAGAGCATCCGGACAGACACTGTTATGGCGCTGTCACAGTCTCATTATATTGAGAAGATGCTTACACGCTATGGATATCAGGATCTTTCATGGATCGATACTCCATACAGGTGTGACAAGAAGCTGAAGCCAAATCCTCGGAAAGTGGCAGGCAGTAGGAGTACTCAAACGTCATCGAAAGTTTGATGTATGCAATAACTGCCACAAGGCCTGACATAGATTTTGTCGTTGGGATGCTGAGTTGGTTAACGAGCAACCCAGGTATGGAGCACTAGAAAGTTGTGAAGAGAGTAATAAGATATCTCAAGAGGACTCAAAAGTACGTACAATACTACAACGGTTATCCGACAGTAGTGAAAGGCTTCAGTGATGAAAGCTGGTGCTCAGAAGTAGAGAGCAAAAGTTCCACAAGAGGATACTTATTCTCCATAGGTAGAGCTGTTATATCATGGAAGTCGAAGAAGCAGATAATGCTCTCTCATTCTTCGATGAAATCTGAGCTATATGTACTGGTGGCTGCACCAGATTAAGCATAATGGCTTCGGGAGCTCATATATGATCTTCCAATAGTTGGTGCACAGATTTCGGCGGTAATAATTTATTGCGATAACCAGGCGACTGCAGCAGTGGCATCAAATAATCTCTTCAATGGTAAGAAGAGGACTGTACGACTGAGGCACATGGCAGTAAATGATCTGATCAAGACTGGAGTTATTGTCGTAATTGGTGTTCGGAGCTAGGAGAACCTGGCGGATCCGTTCACCAAAGGTCTCAAGCTGCTCCAACTGGTCGAGGAAACAACAGTTAAAGTAGGCTTGAAGATATTCTGATATTGTGTCATTGTAATTCTACCATAAAGTTTTATGTTATTAGTTCAAAGAGAAATCTACTAGACATCTAGCTTTTGGTTCAAAGAAGGATCATTTACTGGAAGAATATCAGGAACAGTGGGTAGTCCTTTGAGATATTGAGAGATTACGGACCCAGAACCACTGTTGTCTACTATTTGTTCTTTATATAAAACAAGTCCTATGGGAGGATGGTTTAGACGTCTTAATGAGTTTTCAGGCATTTTGAATGTCTGACGTACTTTACAGGAAGCACGGTAGCACAGCACTACAAAGGAGCGTAAGGACTCTATGCTATAGTGGGTGACACCATGATGAGATTCCTCGATAGGGTAATGTCTCAACGTCGCAAGCCATGTCACAGCGGCGTAGCACCCACATAGGTAGGTAGCCTAATATTGCAGAATAAAAAGTAGTAGGCAATACTATAAAGAGGCCGGTGACCTCATGTTACAGTGGTGTGACACAACAAAGAGGTAAAAGATGTAAATCCTCGGCTACGCGAGCCATGTCACAGCGACGCAATACTGCAAGGAAGCACAAGGCTTCATGATGTATAGTTTGGCACTACAAATAGGCTGGGACCTCATGCTACAGTAGATGACACTACGATAAGGTGGAGCCTTGGCTTTAGGCTATGTCATAGCGATGTAGCACCACAAGAAAGTGCAAGACTTCATGCCAAGGACTCTTTAAAAGAACTCACCCAGAATATATGGAAAAAGATATAGGTCATCTCTTGATGGTATACTTGTAGACGCCTAATATATATACACCAAAACAGGCATGCATAGGGCCTTTAATGTGCAACCGGAAGCACAGTTGATGTCATTGTGTGAGTGGAAAGAATTGTAACTATGGTGCAGGATTCAAGGCTTAGTCCATTCTTGTATCATACTGTTATTTGACCCATGCGGGATGATTCAAGTCGAAGCAACATATATCCTAATGCATGATGGGCATTCATTGTTGGGAAGGCTCAACCCATATATTGAGATATGTAGGGAATTGTTGGTATTTTGCTTTTGGACTAAGAATGTTTAGTACTATATTGGCTACACCACCAAGTCGGTATCTAAATATGAAGTCTTGCTTGTGTTGAGGTGTGCACATGGGGTATGTTGGGGCACATGGGTGCCATGTGGGGGTATTTTCTTAGGAGCAAAAAGGATTAACTCCTCAAAGAAAGTATTTATGTTTTTTGTCATTCTCTTAGAAAAATTCTCTTAGGAGCTAAGCCCTTTAACGACTCAGACTCGGACTCAGACTCAGGCTCAAGGGCGCAAAGTGGTACTTTGTTGGCGCACTTTGCACTTAGCACGTCAGCATCAGCGCATGGCGCTTGTACGCATTAGTTGCGCTCGTGCGCTGGTTTTATGCGTTGTTGCATGCGCGGGTGCATGAGCAGGGTCCTGCGTGGGCGTATGCGCATGCTATGCGCTGCCATGCGCGACTGCACTTTGGGCCGCTGTGCTGCTATGAGCAGAAAATGTGTTGCGAGATATGATCTGCTATGGAAATATTAAGTCTTTAATTCATATCCATTTTTTGTGGGATTTGAATTAAATTTGTTCCTATCTTTCCAATAACAGTAGGCGGCCAGGTTCCTTTATAATCGTAGCCACTTTGAGAACTTAGTTCAAAAAGAGAGAGAAAAAGAGAGGTTTTGTTGCGTACGTCATTGGAGAAAGGAGGTGTCGCGAGCGTTCCAGAAGTTCTACGAGAACTTGTTGGTTCCTGGGAGCAGATCGTGTGAGACGAATCTTGCTTTGAGCAATGGTGATCTTCATCATGCCAGCAAGAAAAGATCCATCTTTTTTCTCCTCTCTCATTGTGGTCGGTTCAGTCCGTGTTCAACTGTGTTTACAAGGAAGTTTAATCTTCAGGAAGTTGTAATCAAAGTTAACCGGATTATTGTGATTTGTTGGAATCGAGAATCTCGGAGAGCAAATTTGTTTACTGGAACTTCTGAATCTCGACTACAACTTCAGGATCAAACAGAGGACAGACTGTAAAGTTTGCGAGAATCCATATTCCTGTTCCGTCCGGCCATCTTTGATTAAACTTCGGAACTAACACATTATATGCCATTGAAGATCTGAGTACTAGTCGAGGCAATCCACTTTATTAGAGTTGATATTCAAACTTGATTTAACCTGGCCAAGACCAAGTCATGCTGATACTATCATAATGAGAAGCAAGAGGAATACATCTGGATGTCACTTACAAGTTAATTACTTGTAGCATGATTCTAGTTAAAATTGCACTTGCTAATTTTAATGATCCATCAATACGCAGCAATAGTATGTGCAATGCCTAGAGTGTAAAGATTTTTGTCATATATATAGATATGAACTTTTGAAAAACCAATGGAGCATTAAAGTGGTCGAAGGTCAATACGTTACAAGCTCATGACATTGGAAAACAACATAATAAATCTCAGTTAGGGGCCATAGGAACAATAATTCATCCTAGCTGCAATATTAATATTATATATGCAGTTGAAAAGCCAGCCAGCGGGACGATTCCCCTTTCTGGGTTAGGTCACCAAACGAGAATAACTTGAAGAAGATAAGCACCAAAATAATTTCCTTGTTGAATAGTTGCAATGAATACTTTATGCTATAGTGAGAAAGGGGGTCGTCGGATACCAGAGTCCGATTATGACGAGGTCTAGGCTTCCACTACGGACGTCACGATTTGTCGTTAATCCAATGGTGACGAGGTTAAAAATTCTGCTACGGATATCGATATCCAAATTACCACCTTGGACACTAAGCCAAGGATCCAATAACGAAACAAATCTAGTTTCCACCAAAGCAAAAGTTTTTAAAAAAACTAGTTCTTCAATAACTTATTGTTAGAGGACCCAAGGACCTTATTTATAGGATAAATAAGATAAGAAAA
Organism: Iris macrosiphon; assembly: GCA_036927795.1. Classification (NCBI taxonomy): domain Eukaryota; kingdom Viridiplantae; phylum Streptophyta; class Magnoliopsida; order Asparagales; family Iridaceae; genus Iris; species Iris macrosiphon. The sequence goes on from JAYESA010000006.1 coordinate 223,287,098, forward strand.
TAGTCTAAAAGATCGGAAAAAAAACTACTTAATAGGTAAATAAATAAATCTAGAACCACTTAAATATAATTAAACCATATTCATAAACTCCAAGACTATTTTTGAGATATATAGAATGATTCTTTACATCTTCCTTTATTGTGATCTTCTAGATTGATTAGACTGTTTGTTGGTATTTTTGTCTTTGGACTAGTAAAGATAGTCTCACGTTGGCTACACCACCAAGTGGACATCTCAATATAATACTTTATATGTGTTGAGGTGTGCACATGGGATATGGTGGGGCACATGGGTGCCATGTGGGGGCTTTTATTAGGAGAAAAAAGGATTAACTCCTCAATGAAAGCTTTTAAGCTTTTTGTCATGCTCTTGAAAATTATTCCATAGGAGCTATGTCCCAACTCGGACTCGGGAGCAAAGTGGCGGTTTGTTGGTGCACTTTGCACTTAGCATGTCAGCATCGTCGCAAGGCGCTTGTGCACTTTCGTTACGCTCGTTTTATGTGCTCATTTTATGCTCTGGTTGCATGCACGTGTTGCATGAGAGGGCGCTGAACGGGCACTGAGCAGGCGCTGAGCGGGTGCTGAGCGGGCTATACATTGGGCTGCGATTGTGGAATATCAATTTTGTATATTAATTTTTTAGTCCCACATTGGAAAGAAGAGGAGGATGGGCTTCCATCCTTCCCTATATAAAGAGCCCTCTAGCCTCATTTTGAGACACATCAAAAAATTGGAAAAGTGGAGTCCAAAGGAGTCTGTTCGAGTCACACAAATAAGTGACTACGAGCGTTATAGAAGTTCTCTTGTGAACTTACTGGCTCCTTGGAGCAGATCGTCGATAGAGGACGAATCTTGCTTTGACCAACGGTGGTCTTCACCGTCCCAGCAAGAATAATTTTATTATGTCTTCTTCTCTTCTTTCTTTTTTCTTGTTCTATCTCAATTGCAACTGCATTTGCAAGAAAGAACAATGCTTGTTTCTGCCAGTTGCTTTCTGGAGTTGGCACTCGTCTTGAGTTTATATCTCCATTCAGGAAGATCTTGTACCATCATAATAAGTTCGTTCAGAGTTTTGTTTCTGGCATATGTTCAATATATCTGAATATCTTTTGAGGGAATAACACTGGTCAACATTGTTCAATTGACTGACATTGCTCCCAAGTCATATGATCCCCTTGTGGAATGAAACTCGCCATCGAGTTCGCTAAAATTTAAATTCGACCCGTCAAAATTAATTAATAAGTACTTGATTGGAATAAATGGGAACCTCCAATCTGTATTATAGGTCGATTGTACATGTACACACAAATAAATATGTTGAATATATGTCAGTCATTGATGACTGACACTTATCCTTTAAATCTTAAAATTCATATTTCAATTCAATTTTAATCTTCAACTTTCTCATGAAATCATTAGCACAAAAATGGAGGTATGGAACATAGGTGGTCGGATCTCGAAGTGCACCAGTGTGAACATAGGGCACTCTCTCTATGTGCTCAGGGTAACACCAAAGATAGTGTTGGTAGGATGAAATTGTTATCATCACTTTGAGAATATGAAAATTCTTCAATAATTGCGGAAGGCAACTTTAGGTTGCCGACCATGGTTGTAGCTACAACGTTCTCACAACTACTACTGTCGATAATAACTTTGCAAACTTTTTATTGCTTTGTGTAATTAATTGGTGTGGAATGTGGTGTTATATATATTTGTCCCGAGGCTTAACCAAAGATGGAAGAACGTGTGTTCGAGATCAGAGGTTCACACAAAAGTTTTCACTCTAAATATTATCGATTTTCATGAAGAACTATATAAGGATTCTGATTACAACTTGCTCTCAAGATTACAAAATAATCAGAATTAACCAAACTTCTTGTTCTTTCTTGTAATCACAGTTGTAGACGGACAAAACAGAGTTACAATAAAATGAAAACTACCTTTGTTCTTTCTTGTAAAACGTATTTGCAATCAGACAGAATAAACCAAGAAAAAAAAGGAAAAAAAAATAGAATAAAAAATTATAAAAAATTATTCTTGTTGGGGCGGTGAATGAAGGACCGTGTATGGCAACTCTAGAGGGAGGAGTAAAAAGAGTACAGTAGAATAATCTACCCAGTTAAAAATTAAGTAGAGTGAAGAAAGTTATTAACTAGTAGTGTATATGCAATATAATAAAGTAAGAGAAAGAGAAAGCAAACGCAAACACCGCGATAGTGAATCACAAGCTTTATCACTATAATCACCAATAGTGAATCACAAGCTTTGATCTGAAGGCTTGATGACTTCTTACAACCACGAGATTTGATCCAAACTCTCGCAACTTCACACACTACGAGTTTTGTTCCGAAGGCTCGTAACTTCACACAGAACAGGACTTGATGAACCAAGCTCTTTATAACTCTATAGACTTCTAGATCAAGACCGCACTCGGCATTAGAAGGTTGGGAGTTAATCTTGGAGATAAGAAATTTTAGGCTCTGAGGGTTTACTCACTATAGGATAGAAAGATTGAGAAAGGTTGAGTGTATAGGAATGTAGAAATTCAATCATATTTATAGTGTGTAGGCAAACAGAATTCGGCCAGAATTCAGATGGGGTTTAATTCAAATTTCCAACTGTTGGACCAAGAAATCAGGAGCTAATTGAACTGGTTGATTTCATACCAAAAGGGTAACCGAGTTTGATACGAACTTGGGGCGAATTCAGTCTGAGTTCTGTTTACCTATTTTAGGTAGATCCAAGTTTGTATGTAGACTAGTTTGGTAGATAGGTTCAAGATATATTTGGCCTGATTTTTGGGTGGATGGGTTTTAGGCTATTTGAGTGGACTGAGTTACTTTTTAGTTGCCAGTGTGACTCGACTTACATAAGTCCTAGACTCAAATAAAATATAAGATTACATATGAAAATCAAGAGCATTGATGACACCAAACTTCTGAAACATCTGCTGACTTGAAGACACTTTTTCCTTGACGGTAGTTGTCCAAAGATAACCAGATCTGGAAATCTAAATAACTTTCAGGGGCTTCGCCCCCGAACCCCCACGAGGGGCGCTGCCCCCTCGACCCTCGTCGGCTGACCGGGCAGCGGAACCCCCGGGTGCGTGGCTCCAGATAAGTCGTAGACGGTTGGACGAAATCTTCTGGTATAACGTCGTCTTTGGCTCATCGTCATATAGCATATGTCCATTGTTGATATTGCTTATTGTTTTTTGCAAGTACATGTTAGATGAACAAGTAAGTATACAGAAGAAAATGTTACATATCTGGATAATGTTGAGTTTAAGTAGAATATACTATAGTGATTGATCGACTACCATAATGCTAAACTTAATCGATTAGCTATATTCAAAAACTCAACATAAATATTGTGCCAACAATCTTTCCCTTTTTGATTATGGCAAATCAGTTAAGTTTAAGACATATATAATCGATGCATATATCAAAATTAATAAGCACAAAGCACTATACATATACTACTTAAATATATACTTACATACTTAAACTTACTTCTCCCCCATTGACATGATCAAAAAGAAGCTCTCCCGTAATAGGAGATATTGATACAAATCTTTACCGAAGCTTCTACATGTGCTTAAGCTCCCCCGTAGTACGACGTTGGCGAATATGCACATATTTGACATATTTCTCCTCCTTTGTCAAAATATATTGTTTATGGCTCCCCGTAAACGAAGTGTACATCATGAAGACAAGGTGAGTAGTATAAAGCATATAATATGATCATGTGGTAAATTAGGAGTAAGTATCTAGAATATCACCATATGTAGAATAATGATATGCATATCATAACCATATACTTACCAATTGAAAACTAGATACCAATTATAGGAAACTAGATGCAGTACATTAATATAGAAACATTGGGTAACAATAATACAAGAGAAGCATAAATGAAAATGCACATTTAGTCATATGCATGAGATAATTAAACAACTTCTCTCTAATATCATTGTAACTAGTCAAAGTCTAAACTCAAATTAAAACAAAGTGGCATAGTTTTGAAACAATTAGAAAAATCCAATAATGCTTACTAAAAGTTATAGTGTTATAGTCTATACTAAAAGTTGTCAACTTTTAGTCAAAAGTAGGACTTAGATTCACTGTTGTATTATAATAACAATTACAAATAGACCTTAACAAATTATGTTGATCATCTTGGGTTAGCTGTAGGGGCCGAATTTCAGCTAGCGGTGATCCGAAGACACTTAAGATTGTGTCGCTTAGGCTATTTATGTCTTTTTGACAGAAGGGCCCTTTCGGCTTATAACCAAAAGTAATCTTAACTTTAAAGAACTTATATTTAATAGGTATATATGGTAATTATAACATCATACAACATTTAAATATAGAAACCTAATTCTTGACGAATAAAGTTCACTCAACGATATAAAGCATGCATAGACAATTGTGCCATACTAATAAAAAGTAAATAACTCTATAGTGTGAACTAATCACTGAGGCTAATCAACTAGTCATGCTGAATAGAAATAATTATAAAAAAATTAACTAAGCATGTCAGTATCACATCTCTCATTAATTTAAATAAATACCAACTAAAAGATATTAATAAGAGATATGCTAGATTCTTTAATTATAGCAATTTAAGAAAAATAAATTAGCATGTTACCAAAGTGGATCAAGTGGCCATACTTATGTTGGTGCAATTGTTTAGTAGATGACCTTTGTAGATTTACAATCACCAACATTCTCCTCGGTGCTAAATCCCGACACAAAGTGTTCTACCTACATCATTAGGCAGAGACTTTCGTATCCAAGTTTTGGATCCATATTTGTTAGCTTTGGGAATCCACTTATACATATTCATATCAACCAATTTTTTAGCCTTGTATTGATGTAAAATATGACCTTTTAAACCACAATAATGACATATAGCATAAGCATTTGTGTTGGGTATAAAAGGATGAGTATTGAAGTGGTGTGACATTTCTTGCGTGGAAATTTGTAATAAAATGCATGATTATGTGAAGTATGTTGTGTTCTACATGCATGATAGTGTGAAGCACTTGGTTTACTGGCTGGTGTCTTGTTGTGAGTGCTTTTTTGTTTAGCCACGTGTCTCGTGTTAGACTGAGTAGTAGGTTGTATGACCTGCTTTCCCAATCTAATCTCTAACTTTTTAGAGGTGGCATATAAATCATCATATTTAGGAGTAAGAGCATCAATTCTAAGTAAGGCATTAGAGTACTTCTTTCTCTCTTTTTTCAAATCCTCCTTAAGTTTAGCATTTTCTTGATTACTTTCATCAAAGCAGTCAAGTGCTTCTTGTAAGCTAAGATTAAGTTTGAAGATATAAACAGAATTATCAGAAGAGGAATAGTCTCTAACTTCAATTAGTAGACAAGTAAGCTTTTCATTCTCAAGCTGATAAGATTTAATATCTTTTCTAGCTTACTTAGACTTATCCATAAGCTTCTTCTAATCTTCAAATAAATTATTGAAAGCATCAGATAATTCATTATAAGAAAACTCTTTAAGTGAAGGATTATCTTTTACCTCTTTAGTGAATTCCGTTAAGCATACATTTGCAGCATGTCGAGGGCTTTCTTCTTCCGAATCGCTAGCTTCACTTTCATACCAGATGCTTGTATTTGCATATATGCGAGACGAAGATTCTCTTTTGTTTGATCGTTAATATTGATTCTCCCTTTTTGCTTTAGAGCAATCTTTTATCATGTGGCCTGGCCTTCTGTAGTTGTAGCAAATTGGTTCTTCTTCAAGATCTTTCTTCTTTTGGTTTGATTTCACAAACTTCAAGAATTGTTTCACAAAGTTCCTAGAAATTTGGGCCAGATCCTTATTGTCTGAATCATCGTCGATTTCTTCATCTTCAGAAGCATCTTCAGAGGATCTTTTATGAAGCGCCTTGAGTGCGATGGCCTTCTCTTTGGGAGTTGACTTTTCTTCGAGGTCATTGAGTTCCAACTAATGTGTCATCAGCTTTCCCATAAGTGTTTCCAGCGTCATTGTAGTAAGGTCATTTTTTCAGTGATCGTCGTTGCTTTTGGGTTCCAGTTCTTTGGAAGTCTTCTAAGTACCTTGCGTATCTTTTCATGGTTGTTGTGCTCCTTACCGAGAGAGGATAGAGGATTGACGATGTCAAGAAATCTTGTGAACATCTGAGCGATGGTCTCATTTGACTTCATCTTGAATGCCTCGTATTCTTGTGTCAGTCTGCTTATCTTAGACTCATTCACTTGAGTAGTTCCTTCATGAGTTACCTCGAGAAGTTTCCAAATCTCATACAAAGTGGTACATGTAGATACTCTGTTGAACTTTGTACTGTCTAAGGCACAAAATAAAGCATTAATAGCTCTAATATCAAGACTGGATTATTATTTTTCTACATCAGTATACTTATATTTAGGCTTATCTATGGGATTACCATCTACAATAATCTTAGCAGGATTTTGTAGCCATCCTCAACTATCGACCAAAAGTCAAAGTCTAGTGATCTAAGATAGAAGTCCATACGTATTTTCCAGTAAGTTTAATTGGTTCCATCAAATAGAGATGGCCTATTTGTGGACTGACCTTTACCATTGTTGGTATGGATAGATCTAATAGTTGTCATAAGTCTCTTAGGATGTTAAACCTATATCAAGAGAACTAGCTCTGATACCAATTAAAGGAGTAATTGGGATCAGAAACTAAATAAGAGACTACCTGCTCTGATACCAATTGAATGAGCAATTGGTATGAGCAATAGTTCCTATATAAAGAGCACATGTTCTGGTACCAATTGAAGGACCATGTATGTCAACTCTAGAGGGGGTGAATAGAGTGCAGTAGAATAATCTATCCAATTAAAAATTAAGCAGAGTGAAGGTAGTTATTAACTAGCAGTGTATATGCAATATAATAAAGTAAGAGAAAGAGAGAGCAAACGCAAACACTACGATGTATACTAGTTTCCCTCTAAGAGGACTATTCTGAAGAACCATGAGGCAACTCTAGAGGGGGGTGAATAGAGTGCAGCAAAATAATCTACCCAATTTAAGATTATCAAAGTGAAGGCAGTAGCTAACTAACAGTGTATATAAAGACAGTAAAGTAAAGCAGTAAATTAGAGAGAGAAAGCAAACACCAAGATGTATATTGGTTTTCCTCTGAGAGGACTAGTCCAGTCCCGAGAACTCAAGCTCAAAGTTTTTTCTACTATAATCACCAATAGTGAATCACAAGCTTTGATCTGAAGGCTTGCCACTTTTTTACACCACGAGGTTTGATCCAGTCTCGCAACTTCAAAGCTTAAAGAGAGAGAGAGAGAGAGTAATTGATCGAACAAAGCTCTTTATAACTCAGAAGACTTCTAGATCGAGATCGTACATGGCACTAGGAAGGCTAGGGAGTTGCTCTTTGAGATAGAAAAGTTAAGGCTTTAGGGGTTTGCCCACAATAGGATAGAAGACTTAAGAATGGTTGAGTGAGTAAGAATGAAGAATTCTAATCCTATTTATAGGGTGTAGGCAAACAGAGTTCGGCCAAAATTCGGTCAGGATTTAATTCAAATTTCTAACCGTTGGGCCAAGAAATCAGGAGCTATTAAACTGGTTGATTTCATACCAAAAGGGTAACCGAGTTCGGTCCGAGTTTGGCACGAGTTCGGCCCGAGTTCGGTCTCTTAGTATGGTAGACTTTATAAATGAATGTGGCATAATTTGGTGGATAGGTTTGGTGTGCTATCGTAGGCACCCAAAAATAAAACCTTTACTCTTGAAATAATATGTAGTAGTGAGAGTAAGGATCGTTCCCACGAAGAGTAATTAGTTTGATCTTTATGCTATGTAAAATAAGATAGTGGGAGAGTTTTTTTATCAAAAAAAAATTAAGAAGAGCTAAAAATAATTAAAGTATTAAAACAATCAAAGAAATAAATGTTGGTCTCAATCAACATCCACCATTGGAATCTTAAAACTGATCATCGATGCAAGTATATATTAATTCATACTTTTAATATTCATCGTTGGAATTATTTTCCTATCTCCTTCAGCCACAATTAATTAAAAACAAGCGATTTAATTAACCTTAACTACTAAACAACCCCAGACAAGCGCTAAAGGTTTAATCTAGTAGCGTATTAAACTCGATGAGATCGATGAAGCAAAACAACACAAGCACAAGCGGTTGCATTTAATTTTGTCAAAAGTTTTCCTCCTAAGATCTAATAAAATAAAGCAGTTCATTAAATCTTGGTTGCTTCACAAATTAGAGGGATCGAACAATTACGGATTCGATATCTAATTTAGCATTAGATTGTCATGAATAATAAACTAGTATGCATCCTAGTCATTAAACAAGATAATCATAAAAATATGTATAAGAAAACATTCGATACTTAAAGCACAAATCAAAAATATAAACACAAATTAGATCTCACAAGTTTTTATTCATTCCGAGGCTTCCGTTTCCTTCGACCAACAAGACTTTTAGCTCCGCATGTTGAAGAAAACTTCAAAAGAATATTGGAGAAGAGGAAGAAGAGTTGTGTGTTGTTCCCCTTTTTCCTCTTGATCTCTACCCCTTTTATACACTCTAAATAAGTGTTTGAAGATCACAATATCTTCCCAAAAATTCTCTAAGAGTTACAACAACCCAACAATAAAATAAAATCTTTGAATAAGTTGGGAAATGGTTATATCAACTCCACTTTTTGTGCACAGCATAGTTGTCTCAACTTCAAGCGTGATTTGGTCCATGATGTAGCCAGAATCTCGAGAAAATCAAAACAGCAAAATTGTGCCTCTATCACTTAGCTTTCCGAATCAATTTGGATCAGCTCAATTGAACTTCGGATGAGCAAGTTATGACCATTTTTCTACAAGGTGTCAGAACTGTCCAGAATTGATAATTAGCTCCATTTTGCTTTTAGTGACTCCAATTGTATCCTAGATCAAAATATAAAAATAATGAGTATCTTTAGACATTAAATGAGCATAAAGGAGTATACATTAAGGAATAAAAATATGATATTTTATGTTCTCATCAAATACCCCCACACTTAACCTTTGCTCGTCCTCGGGCAAAACTCTAATTTATTTTTCCAAAAAGAAATCAAGGTTGCAATGTCATAAATAAATAATAACCAAGTTCTTCAAAACTCATAACATATCATGAACATATATTCTTAAACAACTTCTAATTACTTAGTAGGTATTTTTACTTGAAAAATGGAGTAAACTAAATAGGTAGACCCTCACGGGAATAAACACTAAACTCTCATGTGTTTGAAGGTATATATTTCTCTCGAATTCATTCCAAAAGAAATGCTCTACCATAAGCTTGTATATTTTCTCATTCTCCACCACTGGGATCACATGCATAACATATATCATAAGGACTTTTCATGGGTTGTAACATGGCTTAGGATTAAGGTGGGATATATTTAGGAATGTAGCTCAAAAGCCATCAACACTAGTGGAGCAAAATTGAATTAACTCAATCTCAATATAAAACATGTAAAATCAATCACTCCATTTTGCAACATCTTCAATTTGACTTTTAAAGCATTTAAACAATGTAAAACAACTTCCATCCTTATTTTTTCTTTTTTTCTTCTTTTTTTTCTCTTTTTTTTTATAACAATAATGGAACTTAGGAAATTTGAGGATAAAAATATGTTCCATTTTGTGGGTTGTAACCAAACCATAAATTTAGACACCCCCACTCTTATTTTTTCGTACACCTATACATATCATAATGATCAACAATGCTCCACTAGCTTTGCGACTTGGGTAAAGGTATAAATATTATTGGTTGAAAGCTTGTAATGTGGGTATACCAAGAAAAATACAATAAAGCTCAAAGGGGTTCAACAAAAAAAAAATTAATTACAAGGTGGGCTATTTGGCTTATGTAACGCATAACAAAGATGGCCTTAATCATGTTCATGCACGCATGTGTCAATGTGACCTCGAAGAGAATCAAAGCAAGTTCTAGAGAAACAAATCAGTGGAAGAATATCTCTCATGAAAGAATAATGAGACTGATGTGTCAGTCTAAAGTCTCAAATCCTCACTGGCTTTTGTCTACCAATTTAGATACTACCATTTTCAATAAAAAAATAACTAGACTAATCAATTCTAAGTTGAAAAAATTTATTTATTCAATCATGTTATGAATTTTTCAAATTTAGTTTAATCTTACTCATGACATACACAACCAAAAATCATTAAAAACCACAAAAACAAAATCCTTTTATTTAAAAAAAAATCTCAATTATTATTATTATTATTTTTTTTTTTTTTTTGAGAAAAACACAAACTCAAACTGCTTAAAAAAAAATTAAATCTTTCCCCCACACTTAAAACAGACATTGTCCCCAATGTATGATTAAATGCAAAGAAAAGACAAAATAACAAAATAAAATAAAATACGAGAATAAAAGTAAACTTCCCTTGGGTTGCCTCCCAAGCAGCGCCTTTGTTTAATATTGTCGTTGGCTCGACTCTATGCACACTTGATATAACTAGGCAGGAGTTTCAAGTCTAGAATGCATACCTGCAAAACAGAAGGTAAAGGTCTTTTGTCATTAATTGGTAACAAAATATATGGAATGTTACCTGACTATTGTCTTTTTGGAAGATCGTTCAACACTGCAACAGTTTTATGTAAGTGAGTACTCAAAGTTAACTCATATTCTTTCTCAAAATTCTCACTGATGGCAACTTTTACTCCATCTTTTCCATCAAGTTTAAAAACTTCTTTTCCATTAGGTACTATATCGTCGTTAGGAATGTTCGTGTCTTCAACGATATTTTTTTTTCTTCTTCTTTTGACGATGCACATGCTTCTTTTTCTAGAATTTTAACTTCTTTACAACTTCTCAAAATGATTGAACTTACAGTTTCTTTTGGATTTACTATCGTTTCAGATGGTAAGTTCTCCAAGCTTTGTGCCTCTAGTTTATTAATTGCAGTTGTCATTTGACTCATTTGATTGTTCAAACTTTCGATACTAGCCCTTGTCTCCTATTGAAATTGTAAATTATTAATGGCAATAGACTTAACAATATCTTCTAAAGACATACCAGAATTAAAAGTTTGGCTTGGTTGTAGGTATTGCTGCTTGTATTGCTGGTAACTTGGGCAATTTTGAGTTGCTGGTTGATTTAATTCTGGACTCCCATAGGTGAGATTGGAATGATCTCTCCATCCTATGTTGCACGTGTCTGAATAGGAATCATACTTCATTTCTGGTAGTCCAGGAAAACCACATTCCGTATTCACTTGTTCATTGGACTCCTCTTGGAGAGTTGGACACATATCGGTTGGATGCCCTGATACTAGACAAATCCTACAAGCCTTTGTTGTTTTCATGTTACCTACAACCATCTGACGAACAAGAAAAGTTAAACAAGAAATTTGTTGTTCTAAGGAAGAAACATTTACCTCATCAGCATGTCCAGATGGAAGATCTAGCCAAGTGCCAAATATTTGAGAATTGGCCGCCATTTCCTGTTACCGATTTTTTTTTTTTTTTTTTGCTAATAGGCAAAAAAAATTATTTAATCACAAGAACGAAATAAAGATCACAAAAAGCACAAAAATCAACTAAAATTACTCCCCGGCAACGGCGCCAAATTTTGGTGTGCTGTCGTAGGCACCCAAAAATAAAACCTTTACTCTTGAAATAATATGTAGTAGTGAGAGTAAGGATCGTTCCCACGAAGAGTAATTAGTTTGATCTTTATGCTATGTAAAATAAGATAGGGGGAGAGTTTTTTTATCAAAAGAAAATTAAGAAGAGCTAAAAACAATTAAAGTATTAAAACAATCAAAGAAATAAATGTTGGTCTCAATCAACATCCACCATTGGAATCTTAAAACTGATCATCGATGCAAGTATATATTAATTCATACTTTTAATATTCATCGTTGGAATTATTTTCCTATCTCCTTCAGCCACAATTAATTAAAAACAAGCGATTTAATTAACCTTAACTACTAAACAACCCCAGACAAGCGCTAAAGGTTTAATCTAGTAGCGTATTAAACTCGATGAGATCGATGAAGCAAAACAACACAAGCACAAGCGGTTGCATTTAATTTTGTCAAAAATTTTCCTCCTAAGATCTAATAAAACAAAGCAGTTCATTAAATCTTGGTTGCTTCACAAATTAGAGGGATCGAACAATTACGGATTCGATATCTAATTTAGCATTAGATTGTCATGAATAATAAACTAGTATGCATCCTAGTCATTAAACAAGATAATCATAAAAATATGCATAAGAAAACATTCGATACTTAAAGCACAAATCAAAAATATAAACACAAATTAGATCTCACAAGTTTTTATTCATTCCGAGGCTTCCGTTTCCTTCGACCAACAAGACTTTTAGCTCCGCATGTTGAAGAAAACTTCAAAAGAATATTGGAGAAGAGGAAGAAGAGTTGTGTGTTGTTCCCCTTTTTCCTCTTGATCTCTACCCCTTTTATACACTCTAAATAAGTGTTTGAAGATCACAATATCTTCCCAAAAATCCTCTAAGAGTTACAACAACCCAACAATAAAATAAAATCTTTGAATAAGTTGGGAAATGGTTATATCAACTCCACTTTTTGTGCACAGCATAGTTGTCAACTTCAAGCGTGATTTGGTCCATGATGTAGCCAGAATCTCGAAAAAATCAAAACAGCAAAATTGTACCTCTATCACTTAGCTTTCCGAATCAATTGGATCAGCTCAATTGGACTTCGGATGAGCAAGTTATGACCATTTTTCTACAAGGTGTCAGAACTGTCCAGAATTGATAATTAGCTCCATTTTGCTTTTAGTGACTCCAATTGTATCCTAGATCTAAATATAAAAATAATGAGTATCTTTAGACATTAAATGAGCATAAAGGAGTATACATTAAGGAATAAAAATATGATATTTTATGTTCTCATCAAGGTTCTTTGGTTCATTTGAGGGACTTGGTATCTGGGTATAGGTTGCCAGTGCGACTCAGCTTACATCATTCATAGACTCAAATAAATAAATTTTATAATTAAATAGATAAAGTACAGACAACATGTAAAAGCAATATTGAGACTTCAGATCGTGACATATCAATGCATGATTTAGTTAACTATCAAAATCAAGTTGACTAAGATCGAATGGGCCAACAATCTCTCCTATTTTTGATAATTGACAAACTATGAATGATAGTGCAAGTCTTTGATATGCAAGGCTCCCCCGTAACTGTGGAGCGATTGAAATGCTGAAGACAACGTCTGTCAATTATCGTCTTTTATGCTAGTATCATGTATATCTTTCTTCCCCGTTGTCATTTGATCAAAATGGTATGCTCCCCGAAATCAGTAAGATGACAAGAAAAATAATATAGTAAAGTGTATACAGGATAATATATAATGACAGAAGAAAATTGCATTAAACTTTTATTCATTTGAAAGAAAACATAAAAAAGTTGATTTATAATGGAAACATCATAGTAGAACATCTAAAAGTAAATATTTTAGACATTTAAATCCATTGAGTAACTAGTTGTCTTTTTTTTCATCTTCATCATCTGGTTCTAGAATTCTGTTTGCATCAAAGAAGGCATCAGCTGGATCCAAATATTATTGAACATAAGGGTGATCAATACAAAATCCTTGTTGATTTGGATTCCGGAGAATCGGAAAAGGTCCGGTTGGGTGCTTCGATAGGTTGTACTAGATGTCTATTAAAGTGTTGCCAAGAGCCTGAGTCTGGAGAGTTTGGCGATGATCAGTAGCATAATTGCGTATATCCTCTTAGTGGAAGCGATCACGCAACAGATTGAAAATATACTCTAAGGTTTGTGCATCAACAGGAGGGACAGAATCAACAGGATGAGTGTTAGAATTTAATGATGAGTTATAAGGAAGAAGCATAGTTGGCTCAATTTGCCAAATTCTATTGAGGTATAAAGGTTCCTCAAGATTTGGACAAGTATCCAAAAAATATCGAAATAGCTGAAAATGGATGGCAAGTATATGGCGTATAGTAGTGGACGCCCTTTCTTGCGATATTGAACCATTTAAGATAAGATGGTTAGTGGAACATTAAAATTAATGCCAAAATGCAAGTGATATAAGGCTGACATTTCTAGATAAGAGACATCATCAAAGTAAGTCTTCTTAGGTAGAAAAGTTGAAAAGATAATACGATGCATTTCAAAGAACTGACCATTCAAATATCTAGCATAAAATTTATCATGTGGACATTCAAGAGGGTGACAAAGGATATTCTTGAAAGAATATAGGGTTAAGTCATGATCGAATTAAACTTGCATGATGTTGACTAAGGGTTGTCCATCAGCAGGAATGTGTAGGATTTTACCCAAGTCATTTGCATCGAATTCAATTGGAATGCCATGAACTCTAGATGAAATATTGTCATGTTCATATGCTAAGTTACAATAAAATATTTGAATAGCATTGATGTAAATTTTGGTACGGATTGTAATAAATTCTTCAAGTTGAAGTTTTTGAAGAGTAGGTAGATAGCCTCTGTGTTGAGAAGTAAAATTAATAGGATGGCCAAAACAGATGTGTCTCTTAGAGAAGTCATTAAACCAATCATTTGAACTTTCGAGGCTCCGAAAGGTAAAACCGTCGAATTCTCCTATGTTTGGCATAATGGGACAAAAAAGAGAGTCGAAAAAGCAATCTTGTTTCCTTTTAGGGGTCATTGGGAGAGGATGAGGAGGAAAAGCTAAGGTTTTATTTGTGGAGAAAGAATAATTTTTGTTGGTCTGAATGAATGAGAAACGAAATAATCTATATATAGAGGAGCAGAAACCTAAATTAGGAAGAAGATTAAATGACATAGCATATTCTAGAATTAAACTAACCGAGTTCGGTCCGAGCTAGGCCCGAGTTCGGTCCGAGATAGGCCCGAGTTCGGTCCGAATGCTGTTGACATTTATTTCTAGAATCTTAATATAACTTTAATCGATATTATGCCTTTCTTGACTTGATATAAATACAGAATAATAAGTGTTGAACTTTAAATTGTACGTTTTCAAGAATTTAAATCATCTCGGAGTAGTTGTAGAGGCCGGATCCCAACTAGCGGTGGTGCGAAGACACTTAAATACCGTATCGCTTAAGGTTATTTACACCGTTTTGACAGAATGGCCATTTCGGCTTGTATCCAAAAAATTTAAATCTTTTAAAAAGTGTGACGAATTTTTTTTAAACATCTTATGATTCTTATATTTTATCAGAATCTAAAAGACCTAATTCTCGACGGATAAAGTTGAATCGATCTTCAGCTAAAGGTACAGATGTCTGCTAATTGATGTTCCGTGTCTACATACTCTAAACAAATATCTCCGTGTGATTGATGATCCCTTAGAAAATGATGACGAATTTCTATGTACTTAGTGCGTGAGTGGCATACTGGATTTTTGGTGAGGATAATGGTGCTAGTGTTGTCACAGAAAATAAGAATATTCTTATAGTGCAGATTGAAGTCTTCTAGGGTTTGCTTCATCCACAAAATTTGAGTACAATAACGCCATACGGCAATATACTCTGTCTCAGTTTTTGATAATGCAACAGAATTTTATTTCTTGCTAAACCAGGAGAATAGAGACTTTTCTAGAAAATGATACGTGTCGCTGGTACTTTTTTGATTGACTTTGCATCCAGGAAAATCAGCATCCGAGTAACTAGCAAGGTCAAAGGACATGGTTTTGGGATACTATAAGCCTGCCGACAAAGTTTCTTTAAGATATCTGAGGATACACTTAACTGCGCACAAATATGATTCCTTATGATTAGCCTGATATCTAGCACAAAGGCATACAACAAACATAATGTCTGGACGACTAGCAGTTAGATATAACAAACTACCAATCATATCTCGATACTTACGTATGTTTGTTGGTTTACTGCTTTCATCAAGGTCAAGCTTAGTGGATGTTGCCATTGGAGTTCCGATAGGCTTTGCATTGTCTATGTCGAACTTTTTGAGCAAATCCTTCGTGTACTTAGCCTGATGGATAAAAGTTTATTGTGAATCTTATTTGATTTACAATCCTAGGAAGAAAGTCAGTTCTTCCATCATGCTCATCTCAAATTCACTCTGCATACACTTAGAAAACTCGTTACATAGCATCTCATTAGTAGATCCAAATATGATATCATCAACATATATTTGCACTAATAACAAAAAATCAGCATAAGTTTTTATAAGAAGGGTAGTATCAATTTTTTCTTTTGAAAAACTATTTCCAAGTAGAAAGAAGCTAAGACGTTCATACCAAACACAATGGGCTTGTTTGAGTCTGTATAGAGACTTTCGTAACTTGAATACGTGGTCAGGGTGTTTAAAATCTTCAAAACCAGGAGGTTTTTTGACAAAAATATTTTTTTATAACACCTTTTAGAAAAGCACTTTTAATATCCATTTGAAAAAATTTGAAGTTATGAAAACTAGCAAAAGCGTAAAACATTCGGATAGATTCAAGTCTAGCAACAGGAGCATAAGTCTCATCGTAGTCGATACCTTCCTCTTGGTTGTATCCTTGAGCTACGAGACGTGCTTTGTTACGTGTAACTGAACCATCATCATTTAATTTATTTTGGAAAACCTATTTTGTACCAATGATCGGATAATCATTAGGATTAAGAATAAGTTTCCAAACTTGATTGCGTTCAAATTGGTTGTGTTTCTCTTGTATAGCAGAAATCTAAAATTTATCAACAAAAGCTTTATCAGTATTTTTAGGTTCTACTTGAGAAATAAAAGCAATATTTGTATGATATCTCTATTTGAGGAACGTGTACTTACACCTTTCGATACATCACCTATTACCAAGTCCTCAGGATGATCTGCGGAGAACTTTAGTCTCCTTAGCAGACTTTCTGGATGACTTGTACTGTTTGTATCTTCTGATGTCATGTTGGTTGCGGGTTGACTTTCTTCATCGTCGCTTTCGTTTAGTGCTTAAGTGTTGTGTTCATCAAATGTAACATTGATTGATTCTTCAGCAGTCAATGAGGTTTTGTTGAATACTTTGAATCCTTTACTTTTGGCAGCATAACCTAGAAAAATACCTTCATCAGCCTTGGAGTCAAATTTTCCTAGATTATCTTTGGTATTAAGAATAAAATATTTGCAGCCAAACTTTAAAGTAACTAATTGTAGGGAATCTATCAAACCAAACTTCATAGGGGATTTTCTTCGATATAGGTCAAATAAGCACCATATTCAAAATATGGCATGGAGTACTTACAGCTTCAGCCCAAAAGTATTTCAGAAGATTATACTAATTTAACATGACTCTAGCCATATCGCCAAGAGTTATATTCTTTCGCTCTACAACACGATTTTATTGTAGAGTTTTAGGACAAAAAAATTCGTAAGAAAAACTATTTTTATTGCAAAATATTTTAAAATCACTATTTTCGAATTTGCCTCCATGATCACTTCCGATACGAGTAATCATAAAACATTTTTCGTTTTGAATATTTTTGCAAAAAGTGACAAATTCAGAAAATGCTTCATTTTTATTTGCAAGAAAATAAATCCATGTATATCTAAAAAAATCATCAACAATAACATAAGCATAAAGCTTATCGCCAAGACTGGCGACTCTACTAGGTCCAAACAAGTCCATATGCAAGAGTTGGAGAGGTCTAGAGCTACTTACAGAGTTGATTGATTTAAAAGAAGATTTAGTAGCTTTATTCTTTTTACAGTCAACACATACCATATCTTTCTTGAAAGTAATCTCTGGTAAGCCTCTTACGAGTTTCTTTATAGATAGTCTTGTAATAGTGTCCATGTTTGCGTGTCCTAGAAGCATATGCCATAGCCAGCTGTCATCTTTGTTGGCGTATAGACATTTGCCTGTATTGTTAGTGTCTTTTGCAAGATAGAATATATATATATATATATATATATATATATATTGTCTTTCCTGATCCCTTCAAAGATAACCTTACCAGTGGATCTTTCATAAATAGAATATTTGTTTTTAACGAAGTTAATACCATAACCATGGCCAGCTAGATAACTGATGCTGAGTAGGTTGTGTTTTAATTCTGTTACTAGACAAACGTCTTTTATGACAAGATAGGGAGGAACACCTATATTACCATTACCAATAATGTATCCTCTAAAGTTATTGTCGAAGGAGACATAACCTTCTTTCTTCATCGATAGCATTGCAAATAGGTTAGCATCACTGGTCATATGTTGTGAGCAACTACTATCGAGAATTCACTTGCTTCTAGCATGAGAGGGTTGGTCCACCTACAAAACGAGTTGTAGATGTAACCCTTGGTACCCATTTTCTTGAGGGTCCGGCTGTATTAGTTTTTGGTACCCATGCATAAATATTTATATCTACTAATTTCCTTGTTCTACATAATCTAGACATATGTTCTTCCTTACCACAATAGTGACATATAGTTGTGTGATTTATGCTTGGTGCAGCCTGATAAATACGATTGTGTAAAGCAGTTCTTTATGGTCTATGTGGATAGAATGCATGATTGTGTGGAACATTTCTTTGTGATTTTCTATAATAGAATGCATGATTGTGTTTAGTTCTATGTGCATTATGATGGCATGAACTGTTATGCATGTAGGTAGGAGCATAACTGTGAGTATTTTTTTGTCTTACTACGTGTCTCGTGTTAGGTTGGGTGGAGGTTTGTTCGACCTGTTTACCCAATCTAATCTGTAATTTTTTAGAGGGAGCATATACTTTATCATATTTAGTAGTGAGAGCATCTATTCAACGTGCAGCAATAGAATACTTTTTCTTTTCAGATTCGAGTTCTTCCTTAAGTTTAGTGTTCTCCTAAGAGCTTTTGTTAAGACTGGCAAGTGCCTTGTGGAGGTTAAGCTTAAGTCTATAATTCTCGTCTGAATCGTTTGAGGTATCATTTACTTCACTTAGTAGAAATGTTAGTCTCTCTATTTCAGTTTGATATTCTTGAACATCTTTCTTAGCATGCTTGTACTTATTTCTAAGTTTTCTAAAATTATCAAGCAGATCACTAAAAGCATTACTTAGTTCATCAAAAGTAAAATTATCATAAGAGTTGTTATCTGCTACCTGATCAGCTAATGCCATAAAGCATAGGTTTGCTGCTTCTTGAGGATTCTCTTCTTCGGATTCACTAGCTTCACTTCTGTGCCAAATACTAGTGTTTGCATATTTTTGTGATGATTTTCTTCTGGATGAGTAGTTGTGACAATTTTCTTTTCTTAGGGTTGGACAATCTTTCTTTATATGCCCTTTCTTATTATAGTTGTAGCATATAGGCTCTTCATCACTGTTGTCAGTTGGTTTCTTCTTCTTTGATTTCTCAAGATTTAGAAATTTTTTAAAGTTTCTGATGGTCAAGGCAACTTTCTCATCTTGAGACGCATTATCGTCGGAGTTATAGTTGGTGACCTTCTTGTGATGATCCTTAAGAGCGATATTTTCTCCTTGGAAGTGGGTTCTTCAAATTCCTTGAGATCTAGCTCGTGAGTCATCAGCTTGCCCATGACCGTCTTGAGGGTTATCGTGGTAAGATCATTCCCTTATATGATTGCGGTGGACTTAGGATTCCAATTCTTGGTGAGTCCCCTGAGTGCTTTGCGAATCTTCTCATGATTGCTGTACTCCTTGCCGAGTGATAATAAAGGGTTGACGATGTCGAGAAATCTCGTGAACATTTGAGTGATCATCTTATTTTGCTTCATCTTGAATACTTCATCTTGAATGCTTCATACTCTTGTGTTAGACGACTTATTTTTTATTCCTTCACTTAGGAGGTTCCTTCATGAGTGACCTCAAGAAGTTTCCAAACTTCGTGCGAAGTTCTGCAAGTGGAGACCCTGTTAAATTTAATTCTGTCTACAACACAAAATAGAGCGTTAATAGCTTTAGCATCAAGACTAGCTTTTTTTTTGGTGTCTTTGTATTTATCATGAGTCTTCTCTACAATGTTACCATCTATGACTATTCTAGGTGAATTCTTGTATCCATCTACTACTATAGCACAAAGGTTAAAATCAAGTGACTTTAGGTAGAAGTTCATACGTGTCTTCCAATACGTGTAGTTAGTACCATCAAATAAGGGTGGCCTATTTGTGGACTGGCCTTCACCATTGTTGGTGTGGATAGATCTAATAGTTTTCATAAGTCTCTTAGGATGTTAAGCCAAATATCAAGAGAACTAGCTCTGATACCAATTGAAGGACCATGAGACAACTCTAGAGGGGGTAAATAGAGTGCAGCAGAATAATCTACCTAATTTAAGATTATCAAAGTGAAGGCAGTAGCTAACGAACAGTACATATAAAGACAGTAAAGTAAAGCAGTAAAGTAGAGAGAGAAAGCAAATACGAACACCAAGATATATACCGGTTTCCCTCTGAGAGGACTAGTCCAATCCCGAGAACTCAAGCTCAAAGTTTTCTCTATTATAATCAACAATAGTGAATCACAAACTTTGATCCAAAGGCTTTCCACTTCTTTACACCACGATGTTTGATTCAAAGTCTCGCAACTTCATAGCTTAGAGAGAGAGAGAGAGAGTAACTGATCGAACAAAGCTCATTACAACTCAGAAGACTTCTAGACCGAGATCGCACTTAGCACTAGGAAGGCTAGGGAGTTGCTCTTTGAGATGGGAAAGTTAAGACTTAGGGGTTTGTTCATAATATGATAGAAGACTTAAGAATGGTTGAGTGAGTAAGAATGAAGAATTCTAATCATATTTATAGGGTGTAGGCAAACAGAGTTCGGCCAGAATTCGGTCAAGGTTTAATTCAAATTTTTGACCGTTGGGCCAAGAAATCAGGAGCTATTGAACTGGTTGATTTTATACCAAAGGGGTAACCGAGTTCCGTCCGAGTTCGACCCGAGTTCGATCTCTCAGTATGGTAGACTTTGTAAATAAATGTGTCCTGATTTGGTGGATAGGTTCTTTAGTTCATTTGAGTGGACTTGGTATCTGGGTATAGGTTGCCAGTGCGACTCAGCTTACATCAGTCCTAGACTCAAATAAATAAAAGATTACATTTGAATAGACGAAGTATAGACAACATGTAAAAGCAGTCTTGAGGCTTCAGATCGCGACATATCAATGCATGGTTTAGTTAACTATCAAAATCAAGTTGACTGAGACCGGATGGGCCAACATAGTCCAGTCCCGAGAACTCTTGCTCAGAGTTTTATCCACTATAATCACCAATAGTGAATCACAAGCTTTGATTCGAAGGCTTGACGACTTCTTACAACCACGAGATTTGATCCAAAGACTCGCAACTTCACACACCACGAGTTTTAATCCGAAGGCTTGTAACTTCACACAGAACAGGGGCTTGATGAACCATGCTCTTTACAACTCTGTAGACTTCTAGATCAAGACTGCACTTGGCATTAGGCTATTTGAGTGGACTGAGTTTCTTTCTAGTTGCCTGTGCAACTCGACTTACATAAGTCCTAGCACTACTAGAATAAGTGGGATTAGCGACGTTTTTTAGCGACTCCATGTAAAAATATCTCTAATTTAGCGACTCTATGTAAAAATGTCGCTAGACGTCGCTAATTGGCGACATTTAGCGATGTTTAGCGACTTTTATTCAGTTTTTAAAATATTAGTCGCTATAAGTTCAATTTTGGTCGCTACACGTCGCTAATATATCTAAGTTAGCGACGTTTAGCGACTTATATAGCGACGTTTATATTAAAAATAATTAGCAACGTGTTTAGCGACGTCATTAACGTCGCTGAAGTTTAATTTAGCGACGTCTTTTTTTGACGTTGCTAAACGTCGCTAAATTTTGGTTAATTAGGGCTCGGTTTCGTTTTTCCCCATCTGTCGAAAATTCAAAACCTAAAAATTCCCCCCTCCCGCTCCATCGACCGCCTGCTCCGTCGACCGCCTCTCCACCGCGGCTACTCCGGCATCCCCCTCCTCCTCCTCCTCGAGCTCTAGGTAAACCCTAACTCTCTCTCTCTCTCTCTCACAGAACACATGTGACACTAACACAGACACGACACACACACACAGACAGTGACACAGACACGGCACACACACACTAACACAGACACGATAAGGACCTAGGGTTAGGTTTTTTTATATGGGGTTAGGGTTAGGGTTAGGTTTTTCGATATGGGGTTAGGGTTTGGTTCGAGAGCAAATGGAACTCTGTAGCGCAGTATACAGACATCCAAACTAAGTTGAAAAAGATTCCGCCGACTCCAAAACACTGGGG
Organism: Iris macrosiphon; assembly: GCA_036927795.1. Classification (NCBI taxonomy): domain Eukaryota; kingdom Viridiplantae; phylum Streptophyta; class Magnoliopsida; order Asparagales; family Iridaceae; genus Iris; species Iris macrosiphon. The sequence goes on from JAYESA010000006.1 coordinate 223,309,347, forward strand.
AAGGAAGCGGATTGGTAACCTCCAGGAAGAGATTAAGAAGGGAAGAACAAATTACTCAATCTTCAAAAGCTTCCACATACTGATGCTACTCAATCTTCAAAAGCTTCCACATACTAAATTTCGACTAATTTCACTTTGCAATGTCATCTACAAGACTATTACCAAAATCTTGGCTAATCGGATTCGATCCGTCCTCCACAAATTGATATCTCCATTCCAAAATGCCTTTGTCCCTGGAAGGCAAATATGTGACAATGTGATAATAGCCCAGGAATTATTTCACACTATATCCAAACAAAGCTCTTAGAATAGCTCCTTTGCTCTGAAAATAGATATATCCAAGGCCTATGACAAACTCAGTTGGGAAGTTATTAGTCACTCTTTTTGGCTTTGAATTTCGAGAAAAAAACTCACACTTTAATCATGCAATGTATAACCACAGTTTTCTTTGCCCTCTTGATCAATGGGTCCCCTTCATCGACCTTTTATCCACACCGTGGCATTCGTCAAGGATGTCCTCTATCACTATACTTATTTATTATGTGTGGTGAGATCCTCTCAAAAATATCAGCATCATGGAACGCAACTCTCTGTTTTCTGGCATTAAGATCACCAACAGAGTCACTCATTCACAGTTGCAAACTCACTCACCGAAAATCGAACCAAACCGAATATAGTCAAAATGCTAAAATAGTCTAGAATTTTGGTAACTCCCACCCTGTATGTTGTCTAAAATATATCAGATGCCCTCTCTTATTTAACCTAGTGAATTAATAAAACAAAACAAATATTTAACCACTTGCTACTCTCATCATAGCATACGTCACTATTCAAATTTCTATTTTGAAACCTCCAGGCGAATTACCTTCAAGCCATTAGATGAAGACAAACAGATTGGACAAATTTGCAACTTCATTGGTTGATTGTTGAGCTGAGCTTGCATAAATAAGATTGGTAGAGATTTACCAGGATCCAAATTCCCTCACGGTTAAGGTATAGACAAGTATCGGGTAGGTGTTCACCGGTCACTTGTTGCATGCCAATACAGCCCTTAACTGATACTGTGGTATCAGGGATTTAATTGGCAAGAGTGATCAGTGCAGTGCAGTTCAATTAGAGTGAAAGTATGTATTATATCAGTTATGAAATGAAAGTATTGCTTATTTTAGACTTTGATAAATGGTCAGTTGTTTTGAATATTGCTTATTTTAGACTTTGATAAATGAAAGTATGTATTATATCAGTTAGGATTTTTATAGTACGGTTAAGTTATGAAGTTAGGTGATAAACCACTGTATGTAATAATTTATATGATACATACTATCAATTTTACAGAAGTATCTAAAAATGGATATGAATTACTATTTGCGTCATCGTTCGTGGATGTACAACCGTCATCCTGATGACATGTGCGGTGTGCGAGATAAATTCATTGAGGGTGTACAGCAGTTCCTGCAGTTCGCCAAGGCGTTCCCTCAGTACATGGACGGTACCAAAATTAAGTGTCCGTGTGTGAGATATCGCAACAGGAAATATCATCCAGAAGTGGAAGTTACATATCATTTATACTCGAAGGGCTTCACGCCGAATTACTATCAGTGGACCGCGCACGGAGAACATGTATCTCTAGCATCGGAGTCGGAACCCTACGTGGAGCCGTATATGGATGTCTACGACAAGCGTCGATATCAAGGCTACGAACCATTTGTCCTATCAAGTTAGGCTCAACTCGTGCACTTCATAACTTATCCTAGATGGGGGACAGCAAGGTCGGATTGGTGGGCAGTATGCAAGACTAAAGCTAGAAATACCTTTGACATTGACGAAATAGCTTATCAGGAGGACGATCTACCTCTTGTAACAAATATTGTAGATGTGGACTCAATGGAAGTTACTCATTACACGAGTAATAATGTAGAAGATGTAGAATTATCCGAAGAGGAAGACGAAGTAAATGAAAGTGAAGACGAGAAAGAGGAAGAGGAGGACGAGGAAGGCGAACAAGATAAATTTTCTGAAGATGATTGAAAATAAAATATATTGTATGTAGAATGTAACTATATTTTGACTGTAGAATGTAGATCAAGGTTGGAAAATTGATGAAGTAGAATGTAACTATATTTTGACTGTAAAATATATTCCATTAACGAATGTATGTATTATATTTTGACTGTAGAATGCTTTGAGATATGCATCACATTTTGACTGTAGAATGTACTATATATTTGTGTTTCTCTATATTCATCATATGTTGTTATCAGATATGACAGGACGACGCGGAGGATTCGGCAGGTCCCGAGGTAGACAAAATGCTCCTCCGGTACTTCCTACTGTGGGTTCCGGATCATCGTCGCCCAGTACTCCAGTATATCGATCACTCACATCTCCGACTGTTGGGACGAGTAGTTCCAGGCGTGATAGTACACCCTCGTCCAGCTTTCCTCCTGCTGACAGAACCATGGGGACAGATCAGCATGTCGAGGAGGTCGTGCCCACGTTGTCCCAGCATCAGCAAGATCCTCCATGCGCACCTCCGGAGGAGACGAGGACAGAGATTTGGGCCGACGGTACAAAGTAAGTCAATTAGATGGTTTAGTATAATATATATTGTATATTTCTTTATTCATCGTATATTGACTTTTCAGTATTCTAAATTATTATCTCTGTATAGATATCGTCCATCGTCGGTTCAGAGATGCCTGGGCCAATTTCTGAGGAACAACTACGGTGGCCCTTGGATCAACTACTCTAAGGCTCCGGAGGAGAGGAAGGCATTCTGGTTTGCGCACTTCTAGGTAAAAGTATATTAAATAAATCCTCTAATTTATGCATATTATATAACTTATCCGTGATGCTCACTTACTAAATTATTTATTGTAGCAAACATATTTTTATCCTCCGCACCGAGCCGAGTTGATCGAGCGGCTCTTTCCGACCGTTGTCGCTAAGCTTATCCGAGATGCTCTTGATGACCAGAAGGCTCGTGATTGTGCTGGAAAACCGATCCAAGGTTGGATCACGCCTGAGCAGTGGACTGCGATGAGGGCTAGATTCGACGATCCGAGCTACAAGAAAAGGTCTGAGAAGGCCAAGGCGGCTAGGCGGAATGCTGCCAAGTGGTGTGGTGGCTCGATTCCGATGACGAAATATTTCCGTCGTTTGGTATATTTTTTATTTTAAATTATATTATTTTAATATAAGTACCATAAAATGGTAGTAGGAAAAAATATTTAAGTTTAGTACTAAATAATATATTTTTAACAGGTACAGAGGGGTGAGGATGCCAACATGGTGACCGTCTTCTTGGCCACCCATCGCAAGGACGGAAATCTCATTGATGAGAGGGCCTCGCAGACCTATGTAAGTATTACTTTACTTTGTGTTAATTTTAATATAACTTAGACAATTATAGAGTTTCCAAACCTTTCTAGGCCGAGTATCTTAGGCTGCGTGAGCGGGCGACTGCTAGTGCACCTACACCTGGAGAGGCTGGTACTTCGTCGCAGCCCGCTCCAGCTCCGTCGATGGACGACCTGTTGGTGACTGCAGCTGGTGGTCTCCAGAGGGGTACGTACTACGGTACGGGCTCCTATGGCGCCCTGGTTGCGACGCAGTCATCTAGGGCCTCCCCGACAGCTGCGTATTCCACACAGCCCTCGTAGTCGCAGCCCTCGCAGTCGTCGGCCAGAGTCCAGGAGGCCGTTCACGGTCAGATTACGTCTCTCCGTGACGAGTTATTGCGAAGGATGGAGGAGGAGCCCCGGTCCCAGCCGCAGGCGGACGATCCGATGCTCATCGCACGATTTGATATGCTCGACCGCAGCATGACGGAGCTCCGGGAATTGACAAATGATATTAGAGCCTCCAATGACCGCAACATCATGGAGCTGCAGGCATCACAGGTATCAATGGGCGAGAGGCTGACGATGATGCAGGATTCAATGGTTCATAGCAGTACGAGGCTGTTATCTACCCTGGATTCTTACAACCAGTGACTCGCAGACTTGGAGCGGGCACAGCCCCCTGGTGTGCCTACATCGACACAGACTCCACCGACGTTACTGTCTTCTCCATCGACATCGGTGTCGATTCTACGGAACGAGTATGAGGAGTTCTTATCCTTCAAGCGCACCGGTGGTCAGCCTCCTGCAGATCCGCAGTAGTATAGTTAGTTACTGGATATTTATATTTTTATTATTATTTAGGATGCGATTGTATGGATATAAATTTGCCATATTCTTTACGTTTATGATGAGATTTGCTGGATGCTTTCTTTTCTTCAAATTTTATTATATTATTCATATTTTGGTTTACAACTGATGACTGATACTTGGCCTATATTTACCCAGTGCACTAGAAATTTTCTTCTTGGTGCTGCTACTATGTTCTTTATTCAATTATTTCTACTACCATCATATACCTGATAATGAACCCAAGGGGGTTGGTAAACCCAGAAATGCAATATTTTTTTTGAAAATTAGCGACGTTTTTAGCGACGTTTAGCAACGTTTAGCGATGTTAGCTTAAGTCGCTAATTAGCAATGCTGTAACAAGTCGCTAAATACGTCGCTAATAACGTCGCTAAAATCGTCGATGTACGTCGCAAACTGCTGACATGGCAGTATTGCCAGGTCATTAAAGACGTCGGTATAACGTCGCTATATAAGTCGCTAATTAGCGACGTTTAACGACTTCAATAAACGTCGCTATGTAGTGACGTGGCGTCGCTAAACGTCGCTAAATTTAGCGACACATTAAAGTCGCTAAAAAACGTCGGTATAGCGACGTTTAGCGACGTTTTTTGTTTTAGCGACTTGGTTTTTTCCGACTGCTTTAAAATATCGCTAACTACGTTGCTAAACCAAATTAGCGACAATTTTTGGTTATTTAGCGACGTTTTTAGACGTCGCTAATTTGACTTTTTCTGGTAGTGTAGACTCAAATAAAATATAAGATTACATATGAAAACAAAGAGCACTGATGACGCCAAACTTCTGAAACATCTGCTAACTTGAAGACATTTTTTCCTTGGCGGTAGTTGTCCAAAGATAACCAGATCTGAAAATCTGAATAACTTTCAGGGACTTCGCCCCCGTACCCCCACGAGGGGCACTGCCCCCTCGATCCTCGTCCGCTAACCAGACAGCGGAACCCCCGGGTGTGCGGCCCTAGATAATTCGTAGGCGGTTGGACAAAATCTTCTGGTATAATACCGTCTTTAGCTCATCGTCATATAGCATATGTCCATTATTGATATTGCTTATTACTTTCTGCAAGCACATGTTAGATGAATAAGGAAATATACAGAAGCAGTACATGTTAGACGAACAAGGAAGTATACAGAAGCAAATATTATATATTTTGACAATGTTGAGTTTAAGTAGAGATACTATAGCGATTGATTAATTACCATAATGCTAAACTTAATCGATTAGCCATATTCAAAAACTTAACAAAAATATTGTACCAACAGTGAAGACCACCGTTGCTCAAAGCAAGATTCGTCCTCTATCGACGATCTGCTCCCAGAAGCCAGCAAGTTCACAAGAGAACTTTTGGAACACTAGTAGTTACCTCTTTGTGTGACTAGAACGAACTCCTTTGGACTCATCTTTCTCAACTTTTTGGTCTGTCTCAAAAGGAGTCTAGAGGGCTCTTTATATAGGGAAGGATGGAAGCCCATTCTCCTCTTCTATCCGATATGGGACTAAAAAGCCAATATACAAAATTGATATCCCATAATTGTAGCCCAAAGCATAGCTTGCTCAGCGCTCGTTCAACACCCGTTCAGCGCCTGTTCAGCGCTCGCTCATGCAACACGCGCATGCAACTCGAGCATAAAACCCGTGCATAAAACGAGCGTATGAGCGCAACAACAGCGCACAAGTGCCTTACGATAATGCTGATGTGCTAAGTGTAAAGTATGCCAATAAAGTGCCACTTTGTGCCCTTGAGCCCGAGTCCGAGTCGCTACGCCCCTTTGGGGCTTAGCTCCTATAAAAATAATTCCAATATCATGACAAAAAGCATAAATGCTTTCATGAGGAGTTAATCCTTTTTTATCCTAGGAAAATATCCCCACATGGCACCCTTATGCCCCACCACACCCCATGTGCACACCTCAACTCATACAAAATATTATATTGAGATACCCACTTGGTGGTGTAGCCAATGTGGGACTATCTTTACTAGTCCAAAGACAAAAATACCAATAATCTTCCATATATCTCAATATATATGGGTTGAGTGTTCCCCACAGTGACTGTCCATCATGCATTATGATAGATGTTGCTTCAACTTGAATCTTCCCGTATGGGTCGAACAACAGTATGATACAAGAATGGACTAAGCCTTCAATTTTCTACCATAGATGCAATTCTTTCCACTCACACAATGACATCAGTTGTGCTTTCGGTTGCACATTTAAGGCCCTGTGCACACCTGGTTTCGATGTATGTATTTTGGGCATCTACAAATTTTCCCTCAAGAGACGGCCTATATCTCTTTCCATACACTATAGGTGAGTTCTTTTAAAGAGCCATTCGCATAAAGCCTCAAGCTTCATTGCGGTGCTACTCCGCTATGACATGGCCCAGAGCTGAGGCTAAACCTCATTATGGTGTCATTCCACTGTAGCATGAGGTCCCAACCTCTTTGTAGTGCCAAACTACCCAGCATGAAATCATGCGCTTCCTTGCGGTGTTACGCCGCTGTGATATGGCTCGCATAGCCGAGAATTTATATCTTTTACCTTTGTGGTGTCACACTACTATAACATGAGGATAACAGCCTCTTTGTAGTACTGCCTACACTCGTCATTCTACAGTATTAGGCTACCTGCCTATGTGTGGTACTACGTCGTTGTGACATGGAGACCGTACGCTCCTTTATATTGCTACGCTACCGTGATTCTTGTTAAGCAAACCAAAAATTCAAAATCTCTGAGAACTCATTAAGGCATCTAAGACATCCTCCCATAGGACTTATTCTACAAAAGAACAATTAGTAGACAACAATGGTTCTGGTCCCGTAATCCCTCAATGTCTCAAAGGACTACCTATTGTTCCTGATATTCTCCTAGTCAATGGTCCTCCCTTGAACCAATATCTAGATGCTAGTAGATTTCTCTTTAAACTAATAACATAAAACTAAATGGTAGGATTGTAAAGACACAATATCAGAGGTCCTCCAAGCCCATATATGTTGTATCCTTGACTATATACGGTGTTACGCCGCTGTGACATGACCCAAAGCCGAGGTTCACTCCCTCATTTGGTGTCACACCACTGTAACATGGAGTACTACCCTCATTTATAGTTCTTGGGATTAGTTGGCGCTGGAGGCCTTACATGAACGGATCAGTCAGACTCTCCTAGCTTCGATTATCAAATATTGTAATGATCTACGCTAGCTGCGCTCATTCACTATCATGTACAGGACCTTGAGGCCTATTATGAATGGATCCGCCAGATTTATCTGACTCCAATCATTAAAGCACTGTAATGATCCACGCAATCTGTACTTATTTAGTGTCTTGTGCTCTATCCACATAGTTCTTTTCAAACTATTGAAGAGATGAACAGATGCCACTGCTGCAGCTTCCTGGTTTTTACAGTATATCGATATCACCCAAATCTTTGTACTAACCATAGAAAAATCATCTGAGAGCTTCCAGAGCCATTCTCCTTTATATGATACAGCTTGATAGTGCAAAAAACTCTGAGAGTAAATACTACTGCTTTAACTTCCACGATATAGCAATACCACCCCTGGAGAAGTCACGTCCTCTTGTGGATCTTTCACTCTTCTTTCATGAGCACCAATTGGCATCACCGAATCCTTCCTTCATATATGGATAACTATTATATCACACGATATACTATTGAGTTCTCCTGAGAAGTTTGATGACTCTCTTCACAGATTTTAGTGTTCAACACATATACTGCTTGTGAACTCACTCAACATCCCTACAGCAAAAGCTATGTCAGGCCTAGTGGTACACGTAGGTTGAATTATTCATCTGATGATGCACGAGTACACCAACTGTCTGACACTTTTCCTTGGATTTGGCTTCATATTCATGTCACACCTGAGGAGTATCGTCCCTAATACCCAAAGCGTGTGATCAATATTTTATGCTGAGAGCTTGTGACTAAGCAAGCCCACCGGGCATCCGAATTATCTTATATCCTCAGGATGAAATCCGCAATATCATGTCCTGAGTTTGGACAAAAATGATATCTTTATTCTAGTGACACTTTTATGTCCACAACTGGGACTAGCAAGTCATCCACATATATACAAACGATGACTCCTCCATTATCAGCGAACTTCGTGTACACACACTTGTCCTTCTTGCTGATCCTACGATAACTATGACTATATGACTTGTCAAAATTCTACTACCACATCCTAGGAATTGCTTCAGGCCGTATCGAGATATCACCAACTCGAAGACTGTCTTCAAACCTGAATGACAATAGTTCTGACTGTTATCCGTGAATCTCCCATGCATGTCTTCATCCAAGACTTGTTGTCTTTCCATCATCTGATAAATAATCATCTTGTGAATAATAGCTACTATAATCATCATCATGATCTATGATACCCTCATCGAGGTGCCAAAGAACTCAATCTCCTATTGTTTGAGAAAACCCCTGGGCAGATAGCCTAATCTTGAACTCAACTATTCTGCTTGCTTTCATCTTTATCGACTTGAAGATCTAATAAGTATATGATTGGTTTAGCTCCTTCAGGAAGATTGGCCAACACCCAAGTGTGGTTGGAGGTTATTGAGCCATACTCATTATTTATAGTCTTCCTCCAAAAAATAGCATCTCTAGCCTTCATCGCCTCATCATAGGTAAGCAGATCTGCTTCCATATGATAGGTGACAACATTTTATCCGAAGTCCTTTACTCTCCTCACTCACTTAGAGACCGGCTCTGCGAGTTCTGGTTCGATAGTTGTCGTTGGGATGACAACTTCTTTTTGGACTACATCTTCGTTGGAAGTTTCAGCCTCCTATGCACTCACACTATTTTTTGAAATATCCGCGATAACAATGTTCTTGTGCCTTACAAATTTATCTTCGAGGAGTTCTACGTGGCGAGATTCAATTATATAATTTAATTCGATATCAAGAAATCGCCGAGCATTACTCTTCTCAGTATCACCCTGAAAGATTATCTTCATAGTCCTCGATTCCAGCTTCTGAATATTTAATTTTAGAAGCTTCATAGACACCAGACACCTCCACACTCGAATAACGTTCAAGTTGGGTCTGACTCTAAACCAGAGTTTCTGAGGAGTGACATTGAAAGTTGTGCATGGCACTCTATTTAGAATGAATGTAGCCGTCAGCATAGCTCCTCCCCCGAAGTAGTTTGGAAGACCCGTAGTCAACATTATTGAGTTCATCATCTCTATCAACGTCATGTTCTTCCTTTCAGACACCCCTACACTCGGTTGACGTTCAAGTTGGGTTTGACTCAGAACCAGAGTTCCTGAGGAGTGACATCGGAAGTTGTGTATGGCACTCTGTTCAGAATAAACTTAGCCGTCAGCACAGCTTCTCCCCAGAAGTAGTTTGGAAGACTCGTAGTCAACAGTATTAAGTTCATAATCTCTGTCAATGTCATATTTTTTTTCCTTTCAGCTACTATATTTGAAGAATACAGAGCAGTTGTCACATTAACAATTTTATTTTATTTTGTAGAATGATGTGAATCCAATAGACCTATACTCTCCGCCTAGATCACTTCTGAGTCTCTTGAGTTGTTGCCCCATTTAAAGTTCAGCCTCAACCCTGAACTTCTTAAACTTCTTGAATGCTTCATCTTTTAACTAGAGAAGATAGACCAATGCATACTTCGAGTAGTCCTCGATGAAAGTAATAAAGTACTTCCTTTTGGCATTTGTGGAGAACTGCTTGAAGTCATAGATATCTGACAAAATCTTTATTCGTTTGAATGGTTTTCTTATGATATTTGTCTACGTACAGACCCTACACTTCTCTACCTCCTTACCCCCACATTTGGAGATAAACCCTAGACTAGACATCTGGCAGTACGAAGTACATGTCCTAGTCTGGGGTCCCACAACTCTTATAATAAGACTTTAGTCACAAGCAGAAGCTCGAACATCCATTTGAAACTAAATGCCTTATTTCAAAGTATGTCTCCTGCCAAGATATCACCATCTGGAAAACATTGATGTTCATCCTCAAGTCTGCAACGGACTTCCTGAGATCAAGTCCTTGGTAATCACTGGTACGCTGCTACACGCACTTATTTGACTGTAACTTCTCGAAGTTCAGAACCATTGTCCCAATCCCCAGATCCTCTGCTTAATCCTTGATTTCCATCAATACCTTCACCACTGAAAGGTTCGATCTTGATCAACAGCTCTTCTTAAAGAACATGTGGCTAGATGCACCAGTTTCCATCCACTGGTCAGAAACCACGCCATAGGACTTAACCTGTCCAATCATAGCAACCAAGTTAAGTAATCAAAGAAACCAAGTTTAGTTATACCTTATTATATTGGTTCGGATTGGTTCTACTTCTAAGTTTTAATTTTAGCCATACGTCAAGTCCTGTATAGTGCAGTGACCTTCATGTGCATAGGCTACCATGCGCCAATCCATGCGAATAAGCCTCTATGCGCTAATCCATGCGCATAAACCACCAGGCATCAATCTATGCACATAAGCCATCATGTGCCAATCCATGCGGATAAGCCTTCATGCCCGTCCTGCATGCGCAGAGACCATCATGTGCATTAAGATACTATGCGTCCATCTCTGCCATGCACCAAGACGCCAAGACTTCCAATGCCCTACCATGCGCCAAGTCTTGCAAAGTGCCAAGTCCTGTCATGCGCAAAGGTCTGGCACTTATGCGGATACTCTGCAATCATTAACCATCTTGTAATCTTCCTTCCAACCGGAATACGCGTCCTTCAGTCTCTATCTCCTCCATCCTCGGAAATGGTAGGTACCGATAACTCACTTTCAATATTTGACAGAGGACTCCTTCCCTCATCCAAATGTTCGAAGTAAATTTCGTCAATCTTCTCAAGTTTGTGAAAACTTATGTCCAGAAGACTTGAACGGATGTTCCCCATCTTTATTCGGATCTTGCTTTGAGATTGTTAGTCCCGATACTTAATCAAAGATGGAACAACGCGTAGTCGGGATTAGAGGTTCACACAAAATTTTCTACTCTGACTATTCTCGATTTCCACGAAGAACTATATAAGGATTCTGATTACACCTTGCTCTTAAGATTACAAAAGAATCAGAATTAACCAAACTTCTCGTTCTTTCTTGCAATCGCAGTTGCAGACGGATAGAACAGAGTTACAATAAAACAAAAATGACCTTCGTTCTTCCTTGCAAAATACAGTTGCAATCAGACAGAATGAACCAAGAAGAAAAATGAGAAGAAGACAGAATAAAAAATTATTCTTGCTTGGGCGGTGAAGACCACCGTTGCTCAAAGCAAGATTCGTTCTTTATCGACGATCTGCTCCCAGGAGCCAGCAAGTTCACAAGAGAACTTCTGGAACGCTCGTAGTCACCTCTTTGTGTGACTCGAACGGACTCCTTTGGAATTCTCTTTCTCAACTTGTTGGTCTGTCTCAAAAGGAGGCTACAGGGCTCTTTATATAGGAAAAGGTGGAAGCCCATCCTCCTCTTCTTTCCGATATGGGACTAAAAAACCAATATACAAAATTGATATCCCACAATCGCAGCCTAATTCATAGCCAGCTCAGCGCCAGTTTAGCACCCGCTCAGCGTCCGTTCAGCGTCTGCTCATGCAACACGTGCATCCAACCCGAGCATAAAACTCGCGCATAAAATGAGCGCACGAGCGCAACAACAGCACACAAGCGCCTTACGACGATGCTGACGTGCTAAGTGTAAAGTGCACCAACAAAGTGCCACTTTGCACCCTTGAGCCCGAGTCCGAGTCCGAGTCGCCTAAGAAAATAATTCTAAGAGCATGACAAAAAGCATAAATTCTTTCATGAGGAGTTAATCATTCTTCCTCCTAGAAAAATACTCCCACATGGCACCCATGTGCCCCACCACACCCCATGTGCATACCTTAACTCATACAAAGTATTATATTGAGATACCCACTTGGTGGTGTAGTCAATGTGGGACTATCTTTAATAGTCCAAAGACAAAAACACCAACAATATATCCAATTCTCTTCTAGCTGCTACATTGATACTTCGTATTCGTGACACAATCAATACCTCACCTTGATTATCATGAATAATCTCATCTCCTTCGTCTTCATCCCACTTTGTAGGTTCATCAAAGTGTTGGATTGTATATTGTTTCTGGTTAAGCACTCAAAGGAGGGTGACAATGGAGATGGTAATTTAGTCCCACATCGGATAGAATGTGAGATCATGAGATATAGATAATTGGGATTGGTTCAGGCCTTACATGAGAATTCCCTTTTAAGACATATGGCCCAGTCCAATATCGCACCTTATGGGCCAACTCTAGTTCGGATCAAATCGCGTTCCAAATAAGTGGTATCATAGCCCTTGTAGGGCGTGTCTGATTTCCAACTTCTAGTATCAGAGCCCAAAGTTATGAAGCTGGTTTGGACGGCTCTAATTGGTTCGAGACATATTGTGTTGAACGTTCATGGATTATACGAGCTCTTCTCAAGGTGGAGCCAACATCTGGTATCAGAGCCTAAGGTTACGGAGCTGGTTTGGGCGGCTCTAATTGGTTCGAGACAGATTATGCTGAACGTTCATGGATTATACGAGCTCTTCTCAAGGTGGAGTAGGAGCATCAACTACACTAATTGGCTTTAAAGGTAGATCTGACGAGTCCAAGGTGGAGCAAGACTTTGTGGTTGGAACACCATGGTAGTGTGGATGAACGTATCAGGTTTGGTTCTGTAGTCGAACGAATCGATATGACAATATGTTGGATCTCCTAGGTGTTTGGTTAGCGGAAACGAACAAAGGTAGCTGGAGTGTGCTAAGGTTGTTCGGTTAGCGGGAACGAGCAAAGGTAGTCGGGGTGTGCTAAGGGTGCTCGGCTGGCGAAAACGAGTAAAAGTAGCCGTGGTGTACTAAGGTTGTTCGACTAGCGGAAATGAGCTAAGGTGGAGATTATTTATATCTCGTTTTTGGTTGAGCGCTCAAAGGAGGGTGACAATGGAGTTGGTAATTTAGTCTCACATCAGATAAGAGGTGGGATCATGAGGTGTAGATAATTAGGATTGGTTCAGGCCTTACATGGAAATTCTCTTTTAAGGCATATGGGCTCGGTCCAATATCGCATCTCATGGTCCAACTCCGGTTCAGATCACACTGCATTCCCAACATAAAGTCTTTAAGTTCTTCTTCCACTTCACTTGGTTCCTCTACAAGAGAGATGGTTCAACAGGTTGGACAACCAACAACAATATATCGAATTCTTGGCACTTTAAGGACTTGGTCTTCTCGTTGTTGTTAGGTCGACTTATGCTCACTTCAGGGGTTGTTTTGAAATAGTTTTTGATGAGCTCGATTGTGAGGTCGACGAAGACTTTTTGTGTGACTCTCCCTATTGGATGTGCCAAACACCAATCTTAAGTTCAAATCTTAGAACCCAGAAGCGAAAAAGGAGAAGAAAATGAGAGTAGGAAAACACGACTACTTAGAAGGGTCTAAAGTTGAAAACATGTGCTAATATTTTTTTATATTTATTAATTATTGTTATCAAAACTTATAAATATTTTAATATTTATTAGAATTTATAAAGTTTAGTACAAAGTTACAGAGAGCATACTTATGTTGATTTTCTATGATATAAAGGTAAGTAATTTTTAGTATCTTGATACTTTGATAAACGTGTATTAAATTTTTTCTAACTTTATTTCTAAAATTTATGTCCTCTTTTAAAATTATGGTCATATTATAGGAAACGATCATGTCGTCAGAGAGACGTGCTCTCACCGTCGAAAAAACGACCTTCCGTCATCTGAGAAGCGGGCTCCCAAATAAGAACCGCCAAATCGAGGTTCTTACTTAAATCCGTTGACCTCGTAGGTATTTTTGGCTTCTAAGCTTTAAATAACTTGACCCCATAACTACTTACATATTGATCCAAGTACAAACATACATTTGTTTTGTTTCTTTCTTGCAGATTCTAGAAATTGTTTTGTTTCTTGTTGCGGATCCTAGAATTAAACTAGACCTGCTAACCTCCATCGAAGGGTTTAAGGGCGGAAACAGAAAATTCGATCAGAGTGGACAAATAACTGGATTGCAATTGCAGCAACATGAAGATATTGCACCGCATGCCCTTGTGTTAGCATTAAACCGATTGAAATGGCCTATTGAGCTATGAGTATCGGGATCTTTAAGTATCATCAGTGGTTCTGGATCAGAATATCGAAATTTTTGGTATCAAAAAAAATATAATTATTAATATTATAGAAAATATATTTTAAACATTTAAATTTAATTTTAAATATTTTCAGTATTGTTTCTTAGTACTTTTGAAATTGAGTGAAATGGTAGTCATTCTAGCCGATTGATTTACATTCTTCTTTTACATACTTTTACAATCATACTATATTTTTACATTCTTGTTGATTGGTCTTCGTTCAATTTTCTATGTAGAATTGATTGGAAAAAAAATTCACAACGTCGATATCGACCAGCATCGAATTGAGATATGTCAAAATCGTATCGTTATCAGCCGCATGGAATCAGTATCTACCGATAGTGCATACTATTGAGAGGGAGACTCAAATACATCAAGCTAATGAATGTATCCGTCCATGCCCTAGTCACTTGATGTTGTACAAATACCAGAGAAGTGATGATTATATTCACTTTCAACGCCAAGTTCAAAGAGTTTGGAAGTGTCACGTAATTGACCTCGCCAATTGACTGCCATGTAATTTAACCGACTTCTTATGAAATTTTTTTTCAGGTCATTTTCAATCCATCCTCAAATAATTTCTCAAATTGAGGACTCAAAAAAAAAATTATTATATTATGTTATCTTTAAAATTTTTACATCTTTAACCCATCAATCCTCAAATAATAAACAATTATTATTTATTTCTACATAAATTTTTTTTTTCACAATTATTTAATATAATCATATATATTAATGTCTTTTAAGTCAATGTATTTTAATTTTAGAAAGTTTGATGTTATTCTATTAATTTCTGCCAAATTATTTAAATATTATTTTATTAATTAAATGAATCTAATAAAAATATACTAATAATTAATATATTTAATATTAGACTTTATTGGAAGATCTCAACAAGAACATTTTAATAATATAATTATTATATTATTTATAATTATAAATTAGACAATATGGTAAGTAAGTTAATTAGACAAATTAGTCATGAACAGTAGATCCTCAAATTTAATGATTTTAATAAGATTATTTATAATTATTCTAATATTTATTAAGACTACTTAGGAAGACTAAAAAATAACTACATTAATTATTCTAAATTTATTATTATATTAATACCATCATATTATTATATATATTATTTTAATACTATTTAGGAAGATCAGAAGACAACTCCGTAGTTTCCTTGTTGTCCCTTTAACTTTAATAAATAATTTAAATTGCTACATAAATGAGAGGGTACATTTGGAAAGAAAAATTTTACTGTGAAGGTCAACTTTTCTCATTATACAGTGATGATATAGAAGTACAGAAAAAAAAAGAGTATATATGAAAAAAAAAAAAGTTTCACGGTAAAACTTAACATTTCTTATTATATAGATTACGTAAGAAGATACATACAACTTATACACCAACCATTTTGAACAGGTTTTCAAGTCTCAAAGGTGTACTACACTTGAAAGAAGAGGCAAATAGAAGCGGAGATGCAATCCGCTGCAAGCGCAAATGGTATCAATCATGTTTGAAGAGAAGGAAATAGGTACCGAAATAACATAGCGAGTGTAATCATCAGTAAAGTTGTAGATAGGTCTAATATAGATGGAATACTTTTCTTGAAAAGTATATTGGATGTCAAATTAGCGAGCTTGCGAGCGGACAATCGAACCTCAGTTGGTAGACGATGGAGACTGGTTCCACAGCAGCCATGCACATATATAGTTAGCTAGCTTTGTTAATCGAGTAGTATCAACTTATATGAATTGATCGACGTGCAAACAGCCAAGATGGTCGAGATTCCATATTTGTATTTTATAGTCGACCCTATCGTACGTAGTCGTATCAGTAATTGTAATATCGGTGGCTAACAATAACTTCTAATATTTTACATGATAGACGCTTTGTGTATATATATATGTTTTTTAAGTCTTTAGCTACTCAACATGATTCCGCGGGACACACAATGTCCAAATAACACATCAAATTGTTGTATATTATCGAGGAGGTTACGGATTCGAGCCATCTGGACACCATTTAATTTTTTCTTTGGAGAATTTGATAGTGGGATGGTGGAGGGTGCAGTACATGTGCGGTGCTAGTGTGGTACGTGGGCCCTTCGGACTGGGTAGGGGTCTTCGGGCTAGGGATTGTATATATAGGTCTTCGGGTTGGATTGGTTGTAAGCCTTCGGGCTGAGTCAGCCTCTCGGAGGACCTGAATAAAATTTACCTTTTTCGAATATATATATATATATATATATATATATATATATATATATATATATATATATCAACTTAATATCCTCCTCTCATTTTACAACTTAATATATATATAGATATCAACTTAATAAAATTTACAATTTGATACCCTCAATTATTCTAGTTTTTCAACTTGATACCCTCAACGTTGATAGGTATCAACTTAATATCCTCCCCTCAATTTTCTGCTAACGGTGTTAACCGAAAAAGAAGACAAAAATACCCTTCCACCCTCTCTCTTCGGTAGCTTCCCCTGGCCCCCTCTTTCTCCGGCGCAGGCAGCTGGATGGTGGGGGGGGAGGGTGGGGGACGTACAACAACGAACAGCGGCAGCGCACGGCGGTGGGCGCGCAACGGTTGGGGCACGGCGGGTACGAGTAGCGGAGGGCACGAGCAGTGGACGAAAGGAGGGGCCGCGACGAGGCCGGGGAGAGAATGTTGTGTCAAAAAATTTCAATCCATGTTACACTTTTCTTTGTATTATAGGACTGTCAAAAATTTTGACAGTTCTGACTATTGTTAGGACGCTTAAAAGTTTTGACAGTTCTAGAATTCAGTAACTTTAAATTAGGACTGTCAAAATTTTTGATATTGTTAGGACGCTTAAAAGTTTTGACAGTCCTAGAATTCAGTAACTTTAAATTAGGACTGTCAAAAAATTTGACAGTCCTAACTTTATACAGAACTCTCAAAAATTTTGACACAACATCCTCGTCTCCGTCGTGACTGTGCGCAAATTTTCGAAATTCAAAACCCTAGAATGGGTACGAAACTTCATAAATCACTCTCCAAATGAATCATAAAGCATATTTTAGTTCGTGGAAGATGAAATCTTTCCATGGAGATGAAACCCTAACATGTTTGGAATTTGAAAGAGGAAATAAGTAAAATATGAAAATGGAAAAAAAATAAAAAAATAAAAAATAAAAAAAAATACTCTCTAGTGGGCTAGCCACAAATAACTTTTTCTTGGGACAAACTTGTAATTAAAACAAACATTTTTTTGGGTAGTCCCGAATAAGTTCTGATGTATATATATATATATATATATATATATATATATATATAAAGTCTCAAACGTTATGTCGGACATCTCAAAATAAAATTTATCACATATAAGTGACATCAGAGTTTAGCATAGGACTATTTGATATTACCCCCCTCTTAGATTAGATATATAGATGTTATCCCATGTTAGATTAAAAGTTAAAAATACTCCCTGATAACGACACTTTCAGGGAGTATTTTTAACTTTTAATCTAACATGGGATAACATCTATATATCTAATCTAAGAGGGGGGTAATATCAAATAGTCCTTTAGCATATCTATAGATGCAGTTAGTATTATTTAAGTCCCCTTCAAGATTAGCAAAAATAACTAAGGGTGCATTTGGTTGCATAGTGAAAAAAAATATGTGAAAAATAAATAAATTTTACCAAATTAATTTCCACAAAAAATAGTTAGTTTCTATGAAAAAATGGTTGGACCAATTATATTTTTCACCATTTTAGAAAAAAAAAATACAAAAAAAAATAATTTTTTTAAAATAATTCTACGAAAAATACAAGGTATTGGATACTACAATTGGTGAAAATTTTGTGATAGAAATATTTTTTATAAAAAAAATCCAATCAAATAGAGCCTAAATATCATAAAATAAAATAATAAAAAAAGGAGGGCAAATCAGTATGATCTGATAGTAACAGTGACAGGGAAAAAAAAAAGATTTGGGTGAGCAGAGAATGTTTGTATGAAAGTAAAGTTGGACCTTCCCATGAAAGAGACTGTAGCAAAAGTAGAGAGTGCACACTGTGGCTGTCCCTTTTATTGTGATCCTCTCCTAAATTCTTCTCTTGTTCTCTTACCTAAAAAAACTCACTAGTCCTTAAAGGAAGTTCTCCACACGGAAGGAAATAGTGACGGCTTCCTATAAACCACATATCTTGAAGAACGCCACCCCCACCTACACGTTTATCATGAACCTCACCCGCTTTATAATTGTTGTTAATTATGGTCATTTTTATCAGAACCCCCTCCGGCAAAAATGGAGCCATAAATGATCTTGAAAATGAAATCCTCATGTAAAATTTGGACCGATTCTGAAAACGGAAGATCCTATATAAACTTTGAACCAATCCTAAAGTGAGAGTCCCTATGTATTTTTTTTTTTTGAAAATTTAGTCCCCTATGTGAATTTTGAACCTATCTCAAAATGGGAGGCCCGTATATAAATTTTGGACCAATCAGAAAATGTGGACATTTGTAAATTTTGGGGTCATTTGCTCGTGCATAAGTCACATAGGCTTGAAGCCCGACTCTGATTTTTAAATTAACCATAGTTATCATCTCTCTCATTTTCAAAGAGATGAACCGCTCTGCAATAGCTCTGGCTTCCTTGGCTTTAACATCTCGAGATGAACAGATTTATGAAGAGGCAGTGGCTATGTCTAGGAATATTGGTCAGCTGCTCTCCTCTGACCAGCTTGGCAACCCGATGTTTAGAAAGTAGTTTTGGCTTTCGTTCTTTTTTCTGTTTGCTGTATTTGTAGCATTTCGGTTTTATGAGGAAAGGGTTATCTCCCTTCCTTTTGTAGGCAGTAAAGACTCTCTCTCTCTCTTTCTCTCTCTCTCTATGTCAAGTGTCATCACCCCCCCACCCCCCCACCCCCCACCAAAAAAAAAAAAATTTTAGTTATTCGATCTCGACCAAACATCAAACTATGGTCAAGACTTAAAGAAAGAGAGACATGTATCTATCTAATCATGTGTGCATTGAACCACTCTCCTACTTAATATGAACAATTCAAACACCTTTTTACATTGAAATATGTCCTACAAACAACATTCATGCATAAGGTGAACAAATGATTATGTTCTGGCTCCAACAATCTGATTAGATTTTAAAGAGTTGTCATAATGAGGGAGAATTCTAAAATAGCAATCAGACACGAAATTAGTATTTTTGTTTGCACCTTGTTTCGTGTGGCGCGCGAACTTTTTTCACAAAGATCCGTGCAAGCATTTTTCAACACTTAGATAGATTGTCAAGGTGAGAATAAGAAAATACGGAACAAAACAGAGAAATGCATGTATGTTGAAAACTTCATATACTAAAGAGAGTTTACAACTTTGTGGATTGTAAGGAACAAATGAGGCATCCCCTTTTATATAGTCCAAAAGACTTTTACAAGAATGACCAAGAATGTGACATGTGTCCACCATCTAAGGGTGGAAACTTTATATAACCTAGATATTTGCAAGGCTTCATAATAAACTATTTACATGATAAGAAGGGTCTAGAACTTAGAAAAGTCTCATGAGAGTTTAAGAGGACTCATCCATATTATGTAGAATCCTAAAGTCTTCCAACTGTCACAACCCGCACCCAGAATGGCTTACGAGTACGTAGTTACGTCCAGCCTACGTCGCAGCATCAGCGATAGAATGATGTCTATGTCAACAATACTATCTAAACATCTCATACAATATATATATATATATATATATATATATATATATATATATATATATATATATATATATATATATAAGGTACCTGTCAATGATATCTCAACTCCAAATGGAGGACAATATGATGATATAATGAAAATCAATACCCAATCACAATATAAAACTAAAGGAAGATAAAGACACGATATGGAATAGAAGAAAGAGTCACAAAATAATCCATCAAAGACTAATAGTCTAGCTACAACACAAGTATCAAAATATATATATATATATATATATATATATATATATATATATATATATATATATATATATATATATATATATATACATGCCAAATGTCTAAACTGTGACATAAACAATATCATAGTGGAAGTAGCTAAGTCTCCTCAGTAGCTGGCACTGGATCCTCAGATGGCTCGCCATCTTGTGGCCCGTAATAGGTGGGACACATCTCCTCTAACCAATCATCTGAAAAATATATCCAATCAGGATTGGAACAAATTACAACCCAATATCGTTTCCAATTAATTGACAAAGACTATAAAATTGTAAATAGTGATGAAATACTAGATGAGCAGATAATAAGAAGCATAGTATAAACTAAAATGACCAGGTAACTAAAGAGTAATGGAAAGCAGAATGAGAGAACATATAAGTATGTAAAGACAGACAAATATATGTGAAACTAGAAAAATTGTCAATATAAATATGCAACCGCAGGTATAGAGTAATCCAGAAAGATAATATCTAAATTAGTATTTTGAAATACCAAGTTGACATGTGAACGGCTAGGGGTAATATCCGGCAAACCACACATGTCGTGTGTGGCTGTTATTATTCCAGTAAAACTAAGGGATAGAAAGGGTATGTTCACACGTCTCCTAGGTATTTTACCATCCGACTAGTACTCATGGATCCAGTCCCGACATAAAGAATCTCAATAGTCCAGAAAATGTTAATAGGCCATAAATACATTAGTCCAGTAAATCATTAGTCTAGAAAAGTCGATAAGTATGAAACCACGTATCTCAAGACAATGAATTCAAATAATACCAATCCGTGTATCCAGCGTACCAGAAAGCAGGTAAAGCAATACTATAAAACATGAATCATAGTAAATATCAAATAATAGAAAATATTAGAGAATGTACTTGCCTAAAATTCCGTACTGAATATCAAATAATATCTAAAACGGTGCATTAAAGACCTAAATATGAATTATCAAGTCAAAATAGTTTTTGACATTAAAATATGCTAAACTAGCTCAATCTAGGTTGTTTGAGTCAAACTTGGTTAAACTAGGTCAAGCTAGGTTATTTATTTAAGCTAGGTCAATTTCTTAGTTTTTGGTTCAAGAATACATATCAAGTTAGTTTATATAGCTATGTTAGGCCATACCTACCTAATACTAGGTATTCTAGGTCATACTAGTTAATATAATTTACTATATATATCATATATTACATAATATAGGCTCTACTTATCCATATCTTCTAGTATTTTAGTTAATAATACCATATCACTCTAATACTCAACTCATGTCACTTATATCCCAACCATGGTACATGGTACCATGTTAAAACCATGCGATACTAAGATATCACTACCTCAACCCACCTTAACCCTCACTTCACTAAGATACTAGATATCACAATACCAACTAACATTCCCATAACTCATATACCTACACTTACCTTCACTAATATCTCTATGTAATACCTAGTATCTTAACCCCTCTTACTCAATACTCTAGTTCAAGAGCTATTACCTTAGCCTACACATATACCTATTTACCTATTAATACTGAGTATCCTAGACTATATCCTCACACTAACAACACTTCCCTTTACTGTCACAAACCTACACTCAACCCCTACTGGACTGCCAACCACCCCTATACCTTACCTGCAGCCTACCCGACCTTGGCCTCACCAACCCCAACTGTACATTGTATAGAGACTGATACATATGCTCGAGTATCCACTACTCACTGCCCAGATCTACAGACCTCCCCTATACTGAACACTTCCCTCTCAGCTGACTTAAACCCGAGCGCCCATCTGCAGATTATCATATCTGCACCAGATTTTCCCCTAAACCTGAGCCTTACTCCATGAATTCCCAACATGTTGCTACCCTACCTTGTCCCTTACTTCACAACACAATCCTTCTACCTGATGTGATCTGGATACCAAGCTAGTACTGCAGTGAATACTTTCCTGCATTTGTTGCCCCTGCAATGATGCAGTTCAGTTTAAATTGCACACACGGACACACTCCTATGCACTCTCCTCTAACACTCTACCCTTTGATACTTCACCTATCCTCATGTATCACGCATACACACCTAAGCATCTAGGATGTCATGACCTGCACCCAAAAATTGGGCATAAGCCTTGGGTACGTCCAGCCTATGCCGCAGCATCGACGGTAGAACGCTGTCTAGGCTTCAAGACTACTAAACATAACTCATAACCTGTCAATGATTTCAACTCCATAGGGAGGACAATGATAATATATTGATCAATAATTCAATATATATATACTCAAATCACAGTGACTAAGGAAATAAATGGCACGACGAGATATAAAGATGAGAGTATTGACATAAGTCAAACACAACAACAAAAATACAATACAAGTCTAGAGTCTAGTTGTCCACATAAAGTCTCAACAATAAATACAACCCACGTCTCAGTTTTTAGAACAATGATACATAAATAGGATAGTCTAAATGCCTGCAGGTGGTGTCTCCTCTAAGGTGAGGGATTCCTCTAGGATCTCTGGTATAAAATCTTCTTCTACGCCCGGGCCATAGTGGGTAGGACAGAAGTCCTCCAAGTCCTCTGAAAAATGTTATCCAGTCAGGATTGGAGAGAAGCACAATCACTAAACAGCAGTTTCATTTATATTGACAAAACTATAAAAATAGTGTAAGAAAATATAAGATAAAAGTAATACTGGAAGTATGGAATACTAGAGAATATGTAATCAGCAATAGTATATCTAGGAATGAATAGATATATAAGTTAATGCTAGAACAAGTGAACTGAAATAAAAAATAAAATATCTGGCTATGTGTTTGAAATATCAGTTTATTATGTGATCGGCTTGGGACAAGATCAGGCTTGTTATATATGATTGGCTATGATACATGTGAGGTCAGGCTAACCATCTGGTTAGCTATGATGCGAGCAATAGTCAGGCTAATCATATATAACAGGCTATGAAGCATGTAAATGGTCAGGCTACACCTAACGTGATGTGTGGGTGAGCTATGATGCATGTAAAGTAGAATATGATTACATAATCTGCTAATATTTCTCCATCCCCAGCTAGCACGATGGATTCTAATCATGACTCCTCATGACAGGTATCTATGAAGCTAACTCGTGTATCCACAGTGTCAGAATCAAGTATACTATACGACTAGAATTATAGAATTAATCAACATAATAAAAACTGTCAGAGAATGTACTCGTCTGTGGTCCTGAGAAAGTAAGGAGGATCGATGTCCAAGGTGGGATCACAATGACCTATATATCAAATATCCATATCAAAAAGTATTTTCAATAGATAATCATGCATACCTAATTCTATGTTAGGTATTGGGTCATTTCTAGGTCTTTGATAAACTGACTATAACATACCAAACTATATTAGTCAATATCAACTATATTAAGTACTAATAATATATACAATCTCTTATATAGAAATCTCTATGCTAATTAACATATTTATATACCCATATAATACATGTATATGATACTACTCTTAATTGATACTTTAAGCCCACTGATATACTACTATAACTGTTTTACTTGGTCTAGTGCACTCAGATACATACTGTGAACACTATGTATACCTATACATCACCTGATACTCTAATAGTCCACATGATAATTTAACACATATAATAGTGAATGCTAAATCCAGTAGGTACCCTCATCTGACTGCAGTTCCCCTCTAGTGGTTGATACTTGCTACCCACTACCTGAACCAAAATCCAGAGACTCCCCCATTATACTCTACATGCTAGTAATACCAACTATATATATATATATATATATATATATATATATAAACCAGGATACTACTAACAAATATACAACTAGCTAATTTAGTAATAACTTGACTAACCAACTCAATTGCCTAAGACCCTGCTTTTCCTGATTCCTAACTGCACAGTGATCCTCTAATTGATACTGGAACCTAGATACTGCTATTGTGCAGCTAAATTCCTACTCCTATTGCTCTGCTACCCCATGTCTACCCCCATACCCTGTTGCACTGCCCTGCCCGCAGTTCCATAGCCTCCTTCCCAGCTTGCTGTGCTCACAGCAAGTTTGCTTCTCAAAACACCCTAGCTCTACATCCCCACAGTCCAACTCAGTGACTCCTCTAACCGAAATACCTGTAAACATAAACACCCAAATCCCCTTCTTTTTATCACAGGTACACAAA
Source organism: Iris macrosiphon (assembly GCA_036927795.1). Classification (NCBI taxonomy): domain Eukaryota; kingdom Viridiplantae; phylum Streptophyta; class Magnoliopsida; order Asparagales; family Iridaceae; genus Iris; species Iris macrosiphon. The sequence goes on from JAYESA010000006.1 coordinate 223,333,946, forward strand.
CTCTCATAAAGCTAACACCTACACAATCACACCTACACTGAATTCCCTCACAGTGAAAACTGACACACACACTCACTGATACACAGTATCAGGAACTCACTGACACTCTACTAAGCTCGTTAGCTAACCAATACTTCCCCAATACTGGTATACATTGCTGATACCAACTAAACCTATTACCTACTACCCTCACTAACTGTTACTTATTAAACTCACTCACTAGACATCGATACACTCACAGACACAATCATATTGACACTTATACATCTGAACTGACACCCATGCATTAACTAAGACACTCGCACACTCACTGAGACACTCTGATGTTGGCTCACTGAAACTCAACAATCACAGTGAGGAACCCGATACTTAGTTCACTCCCTCTAGTGCACTCTGTGCACACACATATATTGCTCTTGAATTATATTGATACATAACACAACATTAACATACACACATACCACATCACACTGATAAATCACTTCCAAACTACTGATACATACAACTAACCAACTTACCCTCATGATACACTTCACCATTTACTCTAAAATCTGATGCACTACTAGCTGCCAACCACTGCCCTGGAATGAGCGATGTGGCACACCCAAAGCAAACACCTGATACTCATCTCCTACTCCATACAACTCCCTCTCACTGATACTGAGACACAGGGATGCAAAAAACCCGACACTACACAGCTCTTATGCCCTCACCAAAACTCCCAACTCTAACTGACACCAAGACACACATACTGGACAATAACTGAAACTAAAATACTGCTCAAACACTCACTCACACTACCACTGTCACTCACTGATACTAATACTCACCTTCTCATTGTGAAGAATCCAGACTGTTCCTCGGTAAACCTCCCCATGGTGTATCCCCCTCTCCAAAATGACACAAATAGATCAATACATATACAATAACACGTATATGTATATATATATATATATATATATATATATATATATATATATATATATATATATATATATATATATATATATATATATATCAAAGTGTATAAGAAACTAGGTTATATAATTAGGTATTCCCCCTATAAAGCATTCCTACAAACACCTAGGGTGCTGAAATCGGGTTCACATGATTACTCATGAATACCCATGCTTAAAACCCCAAATCGAAATTAAACCTCTACGTATATAATGCAAACATGCAAGAATACGTATTCCTATGATTAGGGCTTACGAAAATTTGGGAAAAAAGCATCATTGGATCACAAAACCCCAAAATCATCTATGACTCCATAAAAAATCCTCATGCAACCAAAAGAGTCATTCTTAATTCAAATGGTGGGCTCCTAATGGCCAAACAAACAATTAAAACAGAATTTAAATGAGATTTTCCGGATTCTCACCTATTGGGAGATGAATTCCCAATGTAGCTTCTCCTTCTCCAAGCCTCATTTCCAAGTTCCTAGGTCTCTCTTGATGGGGAAGAAATGAGGGCTTCTAGGGCTAAAAATCCTGAAATTTGAGGAAGGGAAGATAATTTCTAAGCGGAGGCTATTCTTAGGGTTTTCTTCATGAATGAAGAGAGGCTTGAGGGAGGCTTCCTCTCATTATATAGGACTAGGGTTAGGGTTAGGGCTTCTAATGCAAAGAGTCTATTTTGCCCTTCATGACTTGTCATGAAGAACTAATTAATTAAAGGGGTTTAGTCACACATTGAGTGGTTTAAACTAGATGCTAATTTAAAAATAGGGATTTGTCAAAGGGTTTATCTAGTGGATTCTTAGGTCTAGTCCATTAACCCATGCATTAAAGAACACCAAACAATTTGTATAATAAACATATCATACATTATATCAACACAATAAAATAAATATGGCAATTGGCAATAAAGCCCTATTCTAGAAATGTGGTAGTGACAAAGGATACTAACATACCCAAGTACTAAACGATACTCCACATCTTACACAAAGATACTAACATCCAACACCAAACACTCAACATACACACAACCTAACATAAGCTCTCCCACACTGTGCACTGCTATATCATACTGGATACTCACTTGACATTTAATCTCCGATTTTGTGCACACTTACTAACACGATTTCCTCACTGAATACACCATTAGGTACACACAGGATACACCTGTAAAAGCATAAAAAATATCTCCATGCGCTCCAGTTTGTAGTCAACAAATAAGCAAGGTACGCATAACTGCGGTGGACGCATAACAACGGCAGATGCATGACACTCTCGGATACATGATATCCCGAGACGTATACCGCCATTTGACGCATCGTCCCTAAAGTCATATCAGAGCATTTATGACTCTGACAAAACAGACAGTCATTCTGACAGTCTCGAGTCTTGTACCGTCGATTGGAATCCGTGCTGACAGTTTTCGTTATAATTACTTTTGGCAGTATACAGCTGTTTAAATGCCACGAATGCAGAAAATGACAAAAGATCCATGGATCTCTGGCCCAATGCGTCCCTGACTCCATTTGTTCCATGCGTCTCTGGTCTAATGCGTTCCAGACTCTATGTATTTTATGCGTTTCTGGACTATGGTCCAATGCGACTTCGACTCCATGCAGTTCCCATAGGCAGCATGAACGACCACAGAGCAGGGGGGTCACATAAAACCTCCTGACACAGATTTTGATGTCTATTAGAAGCTCTGACACCTCACTCATAACCTTGAGATGCTTCAGAATCTGTGCAGACGATGACTTTGGAAAGACAACAAGTTACATCAGTGCATTAATTGCTTCGGCAGACGGGCCATGCCATCTGTCCTACGTATGCGGCTTCAAGACCCATGCGGCCTCGACATCATACGGCCAGAGCGTCCACCTGACCTAGGCCAAACAAGAGTACGCATACAGCTTCAAGACCCATGCGGCCTCATCCACATATGGCTAGAGGGTTATTTCGACCAAGGCCAAACGGGAGCTTCTATGCGACTACAACAGTATGCAGCTCTCGACTCATAAGATTTTTTGATACAACCGAAGATAATTTCTCACACAGTTAGTGTTGACCAAGTATCCAATTGACCGAGTTATGCACATAACAGCCCTGAGATCTCTTCAAACAAAAAATCCTAACCAAACCCACGTGGCGGCTTGCCCGTACCATGCAGCTACCGTTACGACCGCATTCTGCTGAAGGAGTCCCATATGGCCACCAAGCATGAGCATATGCAGCACCCATAGCATGTCCACAGGGCGGCTATAAATAGCAATGTACCAAACCTGTAAATCCCCTGATTTTTTAAGAATTTTTAAATTTGATTTTTACCAATTTTCTGTAATTTTCTAGGATTTTTTTGTAATTAAAATCTAGGTATTTTGAAATAAAATAATTTTTAAATGTTGTTAATTAAAATTAAAATATTATGGAAATAATATTTTATGGTGTAAAATGGAAAACCGGACTTAGGGTAATTTTTTGTGAATTTATTGGACTCCGAAAACGCGTTTAAAGCCCTAAAAACTATTAAATAAATAAACCAATTTAAACCCTGAAATAAATCGGGTTTATTTCCAAAATAAACCAAACCAACCCAGACCCGGTTCAGTTGAACCGAACCCAGTCTTATTGGGTCGGGTCGGATCTAAACCCGACCCGCAACCCGCAGACCCAAACCCGCATTTAAACAATAATGGGTTGGGCCGGATTCATATGAACCCGACCCGCGGACCCGAAACCCAAACCCGTCACCCAAATCCTAATTGAAAACCTAGTCGGATTCAACCAATAACACTGTTCCGGCTAACCTATAAATTAACCCTAGCTGTCGAAACCCTAAATTCCCTTCTCTCCTCTCCGCCGCAGCCCGCCGCAGCCGACGAACACGCCTGAACCCTAGCGCCTCCACCTCTCTCTCGTCGCCAACCCATGGCAACCGACCTCGACTCCGCCCCTATCCCTATCCTCCGCCCTCAACTCCCCGCTCAATCCCTCGCCGTCGACATCCCTCGATGACCGTGCCTTAACCACCATCTCCTTCCTCGACCCACAACCCTCCGGCAAGCCACGACTCAGCCCTCTCCCAGTCCAGCCAGCCCCAGCGGCTTCGCCCTTGCCCTCGCCCTCGACAGCCACCACCTGCGTCCCCATCGGCCAATTCCCTCGCCGTCATCCGCCACAGAGCCGGCCAGACTTCTCCCCTCTCCCCTGACCCGCAGAACCCCTCCGCCCTCCAGCGTCGACGCCGCCCGACCTCGCCACCCTGTCCGACATCGTCTTCCTTCTCCGCCACCTCTCGACGATGGCTCCCCGTAAAGCCCAGAGCCGCCTGAGCCGACGAACTGCTCTGCTCTGCCCTGTCCCTCGTCTTCCCCGATCCACAGCGCCGCACCATGATCCTCCTACAGCCTGCCCAAGCCGACGATCTCCCCGACCTCGGTTCCCCCTCCGCCTAGATGCACTGGTCGTCCTCGAGCAGCCCTCAAACACCTCGCTGCTCTGCCACGACCGAAACCCTAACCCTAACCCTAACGCAGCACGGACACAGTAACAGTACCGGACACGGACGCAGGACACGAAGCTCGACACGGTCACGGGAAAAATCAGTCTTCACGGAGCCTTGTTCAGGTAGCGTTTCCTCTCTCCTCGCTGATCCGATTTCTGTTCCGTCAGTTGTGATGCGTAGGTTGTGTGACCCCCTCGGTGCCCGTGTAAACCGCTCGGTGCGTCGCGTCCTGTGGTGATCGCACACCGCAATCCAAAAACAGGAAAAATAATATCCTGTTTCACCCCGGAACTGAGTGTGGCCCTGCCAAACGGGATGACTTGGTCGCACGCGGTCTTTACCGAAATGTGCGCGTCGTTGATACGGACGTATGGGATTTCGCAGAAGTTGATTTGGATGTGCGTGCACACCGGAATCAACGCGTATCCACCGACAACGCCACGTATCCGCTCGTTCTGGAATGCGCTGTAACTTGGTGTACACACGTCGGATCGAGACGAAACTTACGCCATCGGACTCGTAGCAATACGCTGGTCCTGTGACCCAAGTTTGGTTCGATTCTGAGAATGTTGACAAAATCGCGTATCATGGGCCCCATATGCTCCACTTGACGGGCGATTTTGTGATCGGCTCATCGGAATCCAATTCTGGAAGTTCCGTTGGGTTCGTCTCATCGTTCCTGACTTGTTAACACTAAGTTCGGCAAATTTGGAGACCTTTGACCCTAACACGCTTTTCGGTACAAAGTGGCCCACATGTGGACCCCGCTTTGACCCGAAAATGTTATTTTCGCCCCTGTGTCCAAATTGGACGTAAGGACCGGCGTTCCTAGCTATTTGATATTTTTTGAATCTAATGGTGATGTTTATTTCAGCAACCGGAGTAGTACCTGCAGATCACACTGAGACCAGAGCTACAGTTGGAGCCAGGACCCCAGGCAAGTGTACCTTGCCAAACTTGCAGTTCTTGTTATTTATTCCTTTGACTATATATATATTTGTGCATGCCTGACCTAGGACCGTGTGACTTACTCAGCGTCCGATTATTAGTCGGGTGCCAACACTGTACATAGTGTTGTGTATTGTCATCTAGACATGGACATTCGTGGCCCTTTACATTCTCGTACTTGTCTTATCAAGTACATAGACCCAGGACACTTGACACTATTTATGAGACGAAATCTTTCTGAGATATTCATGGTGATTCTGTATAGGATACAGGTTTATGACATACACAGTTTACATGCTTAGATTATATCCTGACTTGCTGCATTAGTCTTGATCCTGCGTGTCATGGACATGAGACGTGAGATTACATTGGGTGGAGAGAGATTTACCATACAAAAGGCTAATTATATTATATATATATATATTGACATCTGGATGTGTCTGAGTTTCTGATATAGAGCTCTGGCACCAGTTCTGGCCCTTCGAGAAAATACTGATATGGGTTTCTCCGACACTGATCCTGTAGTAGTCTCAGCCCGAGTATGACTAAAACTCTCACTTGCATATCACTTAGCTGGTTATATAGCTTACCCTACTGTTTCATTTATTGCTGCACTGCATTTATTTTGGCTTATATTATCTGTACCTTGTATGTCCCCTGAGGACCTGGATCCGGACTATGTCCCCAGGGCTAGCAGACGAGATCGACCCCGAGTTACACGGGACAGGAGCATTAGCAGGAGCAGAAGCAGGAGCAGGCACTGGAGCAGTACCAGATCCTGTAGACGAGTGATCACCGAGGATATCTTTTGGGTATAGGCTTTACCCATACTCAGTATTTGCTGTGGTTATCTTTATTCTTGTATCTTGACAGATGTATCAGACTCATTATCGGGTTATTTCCCCGAGTTTATATTTTATTTGAGATTGATCTTGCTTGATGATTCTGATATTGTTGTATTCATTTCTGTGGATGAGATTAGTATATCTAGACTTGTTGTATTACAGCTTAAGTATGTCCCGATGGATCTATTAATTTGGGTTTGTCCATCGGTGTGTGCTGCTGGCCATTGCCACGTGTCTAGTCCCTCGGTATTTTGGGACTGGGGCGTGACAAAACCCATACAAAGGGAGGGCTATCTGCGGATTCACACTAAAACCAAGGAGAGAAGCTTCTGTGTCCGGATCATCCACGGAGTAAAGAGAGTTGCTACACTCCTAACCCCCAATCGTCACCCCCAGATCAAAAAAAAATTGTACTTAGATTATCTCTTAGGACCCTTCTCTGCACTCTCTAGTTTGTTAATCAAATCAAGTTCTCTTAGTTCTTTCTTTTGATTTAAATGGCAAACACGATGGCGACTCTGCTAGGAAAAATTATCCTCTGTTGAGAAATTGGTGACGTAATTTGATGCGGTCAAGCTTGGCTCAACGTAAAAGATGCTGGTAGTTCGCTTCGACCAGCAAGCATTCGAGAAAATGCTCACTGAAGGAAGTGTGAATCCTTCGCCAAGGCAAGGCAAGCCCAAGAAGACCCGCATAACGTGGATAGCAAAGGCCATTGTGTCTCGCCCAACTGTGGAAGAGACGATCTCCGCCTCTAAATTAGTTACTGAGGAAGTCCACGTCTACGCGGCATCTTTGACTGGTGTAAGAACTGCTCAGCACTCAGAATCTGGCAAAAGAAAACACTACGATGCCAAACGTTCTGGGGCTGGGTCAGGTCCTATGTGTCCAAGAAGGAGGACGCATAATACTGTCCATGCGTCATATATTCACAGGTCGCATAAGATTATCTATGCAGCATCAACTCACAAGCGCAGGCAAACAGCCGTATGGGGCTCTGACAGCAACAGAACTTCTATTTTCGATCGTATCTCACGCGGCGCAGATCCTATGCGACCAACTGAGAGTGGCGAAGACCCAAATCGGCACTCTTCTTAATACGCGCCTGTGAGTGCTAAATTAAAGATGTCTAGGGCAGTGCGAGCTCGTCAAGCTCAAGCAACTGCATACGACTGATCGCCAACAGACATCGCTAACTGTTTCGCGGGCCTCTGATGAAAAGTTGTACAGAACTGACCCATGTGTCCAACCCAAAGGGACCAGCAGATAGGGTTTGTTCTAAAAGTCTTCCACCAGTACCTCGGGGCAAGTTCGTGTAACGAACCCCAGGTCCGGGAACAAATGCGTCACCTGCACATCTGTGTGCCCGGGATACCCAAACTCGCAAAGAGGATGCAGAGGTGAAACACCCTTCACATAATTTGCATGAAGTGATCACTCAAAAGCGCAAAGTGAGGGAAACTACTACGGCATGCGACGTTCCCTCTTTCAGACACTGCTGTACCAACATTATCATCGACTGCTACTGCAATAAAGCAGCAGTACCCACAGACAGGCAGTCGGCCTTCCAATGACTGCACCAGAAATTACCTACCCGACAACAACCCGGAGATCAGGTGTAAGTATCAGAGGAGGAGGATTTGCCCTTCGCCTCGTGCTACTCAACTGGAAAGCTTTCCACCGCCAAGGGAAGAAAGAAGTCAAATACCTCCAGTATGGTACTCTCTACCACTATATCGGAGGGCTGACAACGACGCCGGCAGAAGGCGTCTTCCAGGACACCCGCTCAAGGAAGAAGTTGTCAGCCCCTGGGATAGTTCTTCCTCAGAACCCCTAAGGGTTACACAAGATGGGTGTAGCAATCCTCCAAAACTCTACGACAACCCGGTGTTCTGAGGGTATAGTGAATCTCAAGGGTCAGATGCCGAGTTTCCTAGAGTTAATCACCCTCATCAAGAAAACGCACCTTCCAAAGTTGGGGGTAACATTCCCTCCGAGTCTGAAGAAGATGTAGCACTTTCGCCTTTCCCTGAAGACACCGATTCCGAGGAAGATGACAACAACGTTCCTAGGTTTAATACAGCATCAAGGTCTAGAGGTAGCAATCCTCCAGAATCGGAAGATGGTGCGATGATGTCTACCTCCCCTGAAGACTGCAACTCCCAAGGAACAAACAATGACAAGTCGGGGGAAAGTCACCCTCGAATAGTCAGAGTATCATCTGAAGCTGGGGGTAGCATCTCCTTTGAGTATGAAGACGATACAACGATGCCCGTCTTTCCTGAGGATAGTGTGACTCAGGAACCAAAGGCTGAAGGGCTCAGCGATTGCCAACGACTCGATGCTCTTGGGACAATGATGAACACCATGAGTACGAAAATGCAGACTCTGGCCGAGAAAAATTTGAAGATCAAGGCGAACATGGTCTTGCCACCCTTAGGGCCCGCAATAACTCTACAAGCCGGGAGTAGCAATCTTCTGGTAATCCATACCAACTCGTCATGCCGCGAGGAAAGTGTTCCCCAAGAACCAAATAATGACATGTCTGTGGGTAGTCTCCCTCGACAAGACAGAGCAGCGTCCAAAGTTGGGGGTATAATTCCCTCTGTGTCCAAAAATGATACAAAATTACCGGTCTTCCTTCAGGACTGTACAACTCAGGTATCGGAAGCCCCAAAGTCAAAGAGGACTTTCTCCTTCAATGATGATGACATTATTGAAAACTTCAACATACTGATGAAGGAAAACAAACTTCGGCTATCCAACATCAGATGCCCTGAAGAGGCTGACAAGGTCGATGACCCAAAATATTGCCTCTTTCATCGGTAAATTCATAATCCAACCAGAGACTGCTCTGTGTTGAAGAGATATAACCAGCAATTGATCAATGCCAATGAGCTCACCTTTGATTTCAAGGATAAGACGGTCATTACGAATATAGTATCCCTCCGATTTGGCAACTTTCTACCGACAGAAGCCCAAGACGGAGTGGTCCCAGCCCAGGCAACCATGGAAGTCGTCAACCTTCCGCTAGCTCACAACCGAGTAGCAGGCTTGGTATCACTTACAACCCCAAGAGGTGAGGCCACTTCTCAAAACCTGGCACAATAAACAGCACATTCAACGACTAGGTTAAAGGGGAAGCAATGCAGGCCAGGCAGCAGGATCATTTCCTTAAAAAGCACTAATTATAGACTTCGGATGCTTAGCGCAGCTCGACAAGTCTCCCCGTATACAAAAGCTAAGTCTCGTATGACTCATCAGCAATGGCGTATGATAGGTAGCGCTCTATTGTATGCATCCGAGAAAGTCTTCAGCGCAAGGATGTATCACACTCCATGTGCACACGATAGTACTTCTTGTCGTAACAAACCCTTGCAGGCAACAAACAGTGTTCCCCGACGTAATATACAAAAATGTACAGCAAGTGATGATCCTCGACGTGGTAGACAAATGCATGAACCTGGCAGTGATCCTACGCACACAAGTCAGCCAACTCCCTCGTGTATATACGACAGTGTTCCTGTGCACAAAGCTCCTTATTCGGTGCAGGCTGAGTCATCAACAGTATTCAACACCATAAATAAAAAGATTCTCCAATTCCATTATTACAGCCGACAATCACTCTATCTTATGTTGAAGATGGGATACAACCTCCAAAAAGATGAAAGTTTGAACTTTGGCAAAGGATGGAGTACTCCTTTACAATTCGATAGTTATTACAACAGCACTCGCAGAGGGCTAGGATATGGAAATGCTTGTACGAGCCATGACTCACAAGACGGTCTGGAAATCCCAACCTAAAGGGGAGGGCCTATTTATTGTGGAAATTTTGTTTCCCAACGGCACATACCGGCTAGGAAAACTCAGCGATGACTTGCTCATGGTGCCTATCAACGGCAAGTTCCTAATAAAAAGTACTACGTCTAAACTAGACTTGTACTTCCCTCATCCATAGCGAGACAACCAAGATGTACAAATCAACTCTTGGTTCTTCATCCCCAACAAGTGCCCATATGCAACATTCTCCCCTTCTTTACAAATTCTCATAAAATCCATCATCTGTATCCTGGAACCCTAGATACGCAATGGATGATGAGTCCCCAAAGTCTCTCCAGCAGAGCAGTCCTCAGGTCCACTCGCACAATCCCACAGTGACCACTCAAAAACAAATCTCTTTAGACGCTAGTCATGTCCATATCACCTCTGAGCTATCGTCCCATTAATCTCACTAGTGGAGCAATCCTCAGGTCTATCTCCATGTTTGGATAGACCAAACCCAGCAAATCACTCCTCAATGAGTTTTCGGACATCGATTCACGTCCATATTATCTCTTAACCGTTGTCCTAACATTTTTTCCTGGCTGAGTTTGTCATGTCTATAGTACCTCTGAGCAAACATCCCAGGTCTTGGCTATCGATCATCACGTCCATATTACCTCTGGCAGGACTTGTCTCAAATATATTACTTGCACTAACATGCACAAAAAAGTAATGGGTCCACAAAACCTATCACGTCTATATTACCTCTGATAGGGTTTGTCTCAAATCTATTACTCGCACTCCAAAGCGCGCAAAAGGATAATGGGTCCACCAAAATCTTCCAGCGGGATGTCCTAAATATCCATAAAACCTACCACGTCCATCTTACCTCTGGTAGGAATTTTCTTCGAACTTATTATTTGTACTCAACATGCCAAACAAATAATAAGTCCACCCAAAAATTTCCCAGTAGGGTTTGTCATGTCCTTCGTACCTCTGAGAAAACCTTTCTGGTTGGCTATCGATCATCACGTCCACAGTACCCCTGATATCGATCGCCGTCTAAACTTATCATCACCCGTTCTTAAATTTAGGTATGCCAGCAGTGTTAAGTCCACAAAATGTATCGTGACCCTATTACCACTGATAGGGTTTTCTCTTGAACTTATTACTTGCACTATCGTGCACAAAAAGTAATAAGGTCCACTAAAATCTTCCAGTGGGATATCCTCAATGGAAATGAATATTTCAAGTCCATATTACCTCTGAACTACTTTCCTTTTTTTCCTGCAGAGAGAAGGTCAGTTCATGCCCATATTACCTCTGAGCTACGTCTCTCCACTTTTCCCCACAGAGTCATATATTTCTACGTCCACATTACCTCTGAGAAGATATTTCTATAACTTTTCCATGTCCATATTACCTCAAAGTAAAGTTCTGCTTTTCAACTTTCTACTATCACATTCGCATAACCCCTGATGGTGCTAGTCGTTTCAGCTTATTATCCATACTTAAGGTACGTCGTAGGTAATAAGTCCACAATCAAGAACTTTTTCATGTCCATATTACTTCTGAGTAAAGTTCTGCTTTTTAACTTTCTACTATCATGTTTGCATAACCCCTGATAATGCTAGTCATTTTATCTTATTATCCGTACTTAAGGTACGCTATGGGTAATAAGTCCACAATCCAGAACTTTTCCATATCCATATTACCTCTGAGCAAAGTTATGTTTTTAAACTTTCTACTATTACGTTCGCATAACCCCTGATAGTGCTAGTCGTTTCAGCTTGTTATCCATACTTAAGGTACGTCATGGGTAATAAGTCCACAACCCAAGAGTTTGCCATGTCCATATTACCTCTGAGCAAACTTTTTGGCCTTCACCATCGATCATCATGTCCATATTACCTCTGATATTAATTGTCTTCCAACTTATCACCTGTACCCAATCCGGAGTATGACAGCGGTGATAAGTCTACAAAAACTGTCACGTCTGTATTTTCTCTAGTAGGGCTTGCCTCAAACATATTACTTGCATTAACGTGCGCAAAATTAGTGGGTCCACAAAATCTATCACGTCCATATTACCTCTGATATGGTTTATTTTGAATCTATTACTCGTATCCCCAAGTGCGCAAAAAGGGTAATAGGTCCACCAAAATTCCTAATGGGATGTCCATACTTACTTCAAATACTGTACTACGACCATCTCACCTCTAGTACTAGCACCACAAATGTCACATGTGCAATAAAAGTAATTTCTCCTGTTATTAAAACAAAAAAGGGAGAATACAAACGTCAAAAATAAGAGGAATCAGAGCCCTCCATGCGACAACTAATACATGCGTCAACCTGACGAACTTAGCAGAAGAAGACGGACAGTAAATGCATGTTGATTTCATGCTTCTTATTCAATGTATTCTAGACATAGCCAAGTCTAAAAAATTTGAAGTAGGTCTTGTAGAAGCATGAAAAATCTTTCCATGCGCTCTAGTTTGCAGTCAACAAAGAAGCAAGGTACGCATAACTACGGTGGACACATAACAGCGATGGACAAATAATACCCTCGGATATATGACATCCCGAGACGCATACTGCCCTTGAACGCATCGTCCCTAAATTCACATCAGAGCATTTATGACTCTGACAAAACAGATAAGTCATTCTTATCGCCTCGAATCCTATGCCGCTAATTGGAACCGTGCTGACTATTTTTGTCATAATTACTTTTGGCAGTATACATCTGTTCAAATTCCACGAATGTAGAAAACGACAAAAGAGCCATGCGTGTCTGTCCCAATGCATCCCAGACTCCATGTGTTTCATGCATCTCTGGCCTAATATATTCCAGACTACATGTGTTCCATGCGTCTCTGGCCCAATGTATTCCAAACTTCATGCGTCTCATGCGTCTCTGGCCCCTTGCGACTTCTACTCCATGCATTTCCCATATGCGGCCAGAATGACCATAGAGCAGGGCGGTCGCATAAAATCTCCTGACACGGATTTTGATGTCTATCAGAAGCTCTGATACCTCACTCATCACCCAGAGATGCTTCAAAATCTATACAGACGATGACTCAGGAAAATACAATAAGTCACATCAGTGCATTAATTGCCTCGACAGACGGGCCATGCACGTGTCCTACGTATGCGGCTTCAAGATCCATGCGGCCTCGACATCATGCGGCCAGAGCATCCACCTAACCAAGGCCAAACAAGAGTACGCATGCGGCTTCAAGACTCATGCGGCCTCGTCCACATACGGCCAGAGGGTCATTCCGACCAAGGTTAAACGAGAGCTTCTATGCCACTACAACTGTATGCGGCTCTCGACTCACAAGATTTTTTGTTACAACCGAAGACGATTTCTTGCACAGTTAGTGTTGACCAAGTGTCCAATTGACCGAGTTATTCACACAATAACCTCGAGATCTCTTCAAATAGAAAATCCTAACCAAACACACGTGGCAGCTTGTCCGCACAATGCGGCTACCGTTACGACCATATTCTGCTGAAGGAGTCTCATACGACCACTAAGCACGAGCATATACGGCACCCATAGCACGTCCATAGGATGGCTATAAATAGCAAGTTACCACACCCATACAAAGGGCGGGCTATCTGCGGATTCACACTAAAACCAAGGAGAGAAGCTTCTGCGTCCGAATCGTCCATGGAGTAAAGAGATTTGCTACACTCCTAAACCTCTATCGTCACCCCGCATATCAAAATAAATTTTTACTTAGATTATCTCTTAGGAATCTTCTCTGTACTCTTTAGTTTGTTAATCAAATCAAGTTATCTTAGTTCTTCCTTTTGATTTAAAACACTCGGACCCCCAACTAAATAACCTTACTAAATAACCTTACCCTCTTATACTCTGCCTATCACCCAGGTCTGGCACTGAACATTCCAATGCACCAAAGCATACTGCCTGCACTAAACTGGGACATTCATACACACCCATACTCACTGAACCAGGGTTGATTGAATACCTCAACATCACTGCATAGATGCAACTACACTCTAATCTATCTCATGAATGGCATACAAAATCCTCACATACCTTGCTAATACACACATACACACTCTTTCACTCAAGATGGTTCATGCTCACCCCTATGGACTTAAGCCTACATATTTCCCCCTCCTCTAGTGCTCAACAAGCTCCTGGCATACCCCCTGATACTTCACTGATACAATGGTATTAATCTCAACTCCATATCCTATGTTCAGATGTTGCATAGGAACTCAACCTCAAAACCCAAACTCCAGACCCCTCATTGATATTGCTCGAGCATAATTCTCCCCACTGCACCTAACTTGTAACATAGTTCCCAAAAATACTGACACTCAAGCTCCTACTGTTGCATACCCTGGCACTAACAACTCCCCTCCTGCCTACAAGCATGATACAGTTCCTTCATGAACTCACACCCTTACCTTAATATCTCATGATACCAATGAGTATCATGGCACACTATACCAACTATCATCATACCCCTGCACGTGATCAGACCACCCACACACACACTTCTCATAGGTGAACACACAGGCAACACTCTCTACGTACATACACTATCACATGCATCTCATACAACCACTGATATATATACAGATATCTATCTACACTACCAATACCCCAACGTGTGTATAGACACACACGACCCTCTATTGAAAATCACCAAACACTTGGTGTGCACCAAGCCATGATACACTAGTATCATAACCAAACAACATGAGACACATATTGTAATGACCCGTTTTGCTCAAGCGGACTGCCGATTCAAACGGCAAAAGTGCAATGTCCTGACTCGCTTTGCTTCAGCGAGAATACTCGTTTGAGGCAAAAGGATTTCCAGACTTGTCTCTTCAGGAGTTCCGGCTTAGGATTTCAGAGGCTCGCTCGGAGTATCGCTCGACCGAGACGAATCATCGCTAAGGTGGGTGGCTACGATAAACTTGTCTTTGCTTAGCCAGCACACTAAAATATGGACGTTTCATACTAGTCGCTAGGTGAATCATCCCATGCATGCTAATAAGAATATAATACACTTAGCTAAGGGAATAATCCTAACTTGTATTGCTGATGTTAGAACATAAAAATGAAACTTTGCTTATATACAGACCCTCACATGTTACCTTTGCCTTGTGCAACGAGACCCCGCTATGCCTCGAGTAGAACGATATATGCATACTCAGTAGTGTACTGTTTACTTGCTACACTGTACGACCCTAGATCATGTCGCTCGGTAAGTCCCTTTACGGTTTTACTCCTCGACTTACCTTCGGGCCCGAGCCAACGTGAATGCTTAAGTTTTCTTATGAATGAAATGCTTGCCTGCTTATATGTTAACTTATTTTCGTTGCCTCGTTTCAATGCTTGTCGCATAAACTATGCCTCAACCGTGTAACACTGCGCATGTCATGCATTCATTTGGTTCTCCTTGGAAGGCTATTTAATAGTTGTTCCGTTCATGTGTAAACCTGAAAGTATCCGAGACCGTTGGGTCTCCAAGGCAGTCCCCGTGCCATGGGAATGCATCAAGGCAAGTTAAGCACTTAACTGGAATCATGACAAGTTTACATCTGAATGATAATCACATCAAGTTTACCTCTGAACATGAATCATGTCAAGAATTACAGCTCATAGAGTAATCGCTTAGTTCAGAACAAAGAATAATGGATTATCATATCAAGTTATGGATTTGAAAGACCAAGAGTTGCATGTCACAGGACAACTTATTTTCAAGGGAGATTATAGCATCCTGTTTCGCGGACGGTCGTCGGGGCACTGGGGCTTATCCGATCTAGACAGAACTTTTGGTAGTCATTTGACGTCGAGCGGAATATGTGTACAATGCCCCCATATTCTTGCTTACACACCATTCCGATATGAGACTACACCGTCCAACTATGGCGCTGTGCCAGTGACCAATTGTTCATATAGATAAGTCATCCTCGCTTAGGGGCTATCCGCGTGCGAGTTATTGTATCGGGTCAAGAATATCGAAAATGCCTGAATGATCATGGATATAAGATACTTGTACATTAATTGAACACTTCAACATCTTATGCAATACACCTGATATTTCGTGTAACTCGTGCACCCGAAGCTTAATCTCGCTCACTACACAGTATTTGCATATGTTATTTCTATTGAATGTATAAACATACTCGTGCTTAAATTAATTTGGTTTGTCTTGGACAGGGAAGGATAAATGGTAAGTTGGTAAGTCTTACCGTGTTTCCTCTTATGTCTTACGGCGCGCTGCCATACGAGTTAGGCTTTTCATATATGCCATAAAATTGATCCTAAGGCAAAACTAGAAAGATAACTTAATAGATTGAGCACGGAACTTATTGAACTTGTTTGGATTTGTCGAGCGGGCGAGTAGCCTCCCCACCAGTGCATTCATATACTGATAACCCACCAGGTTGCTTGCAGGGTGAGGGAGAACCTCGTTCAGTGTGGATGCCTCCTTCGTGCGTGCTAAGCCATGGAGTTCACTCTGGAGCCTTGGAGCGTTGCGTCCGGAACTGAAACACATATACAGGATATGATGTTGGAACATTGCCTATGTATCATTCCATAAATGTAGCCACTTGGCACGCTTTTACTGTTTCAGAGAGAGAGAGAGGCTTGAGTTATAACCTCGGCTATACGCCGCTTGTAACACTTATTTAATCAATAAAAGAGTCTGCCTTACTTCTATACTTGTGTTATTCAATGCTTCCGCTATTGACAACTCAGTGAACTTGTTACCAATTGCTTATGCGTTTATTATTCTGCTGCACTCGGATAATCTGTGCGACTCTGTGGCTTAGACCTCTTACCGCCAGCATGAACTAAGGCCTTGCATGGGCGCGGCTTACGCTCGTGCGGTATCATGCCCAGATGGGTCAAGCGATCATCCCGCGGGAGCGCTAGCGTAAGGTAATTCTTGCCAAACGGGGACGGCCAATTATCCTGCGGGAGATCAGGACGTGACAGATGTGATACTCTCACAAACACCATGATACCCTACCAATATAATTTAGAACACAACCTATATATAAAATATGGCATGAATATAATTAGAATAAACTATTACCATTGCAAATAAAGGAAAAGACACAATATGACACCAACACATAAAAAACAACAATCATAACCATGTGTATCATGGCGTATCATGATACGCGCTACTCGTATCCAATTGTGGACACGTATCTAGCCTCATAACATCAATAAAAGTGCAATTAATTCTAATTTACCAAATATCAAATACTCAGTGCACCAATCCCGAATTTCCCTCAAATTGGCCACAATTCTAAATGTAGAAGTCACACTATGGGTCCTATGAACCTAATTCTTCTTCATATGGGTAGTCCTTAGCCATGGAATGGTTCTTAACGGTCAAATACAAGAATTAGAGTCTAATTAAAGAAAAAAATCAGAATTATACCTATTGGGAGATGGATTCCCAATGAATTGCTCAAATGGATACAATTAGAACACGGGCTCCTAACCAACTCCTTCTCCAAGTACTCCTTGCAATCCAAGCTTCTAGGCTCCTTGGATGATGAAAATAGAAGAAAATGAGAATGATTTAAGGTAAAATTGGTGGAGGGATGAGTGAAATTAGGGATGAACACAATTGGGGATCTAATGGAATAATAAATTATGAAGATGAGAGCAAGTCTCCTTCTTATATGGTCTGTCCCGCTTTAATCCTCCTCCAAGTAATACACTATCCCATTTACCCCCCACTAATTAGTCATGAGATATTAAATTAGGAGGGCTATATTAGAAAGCTTCTAATTCTAAATGAAGACTAATTCTAATATCTAATTAATGAAGATAAATGAGTCTAATGGGCCTAGTCCAAATGTTTGGCTCAATGAGTCATGACTAGTCTAATTAGGTCCACAAGTGTCAAGTCCAAATAAATAGGCTAGTCCACTAACAAATAAATAAATAACATAATATAATATATAATATAATATAATATAAATACTATTTAAATAATATATAATGACAAAAATATTCCTATCTAGAAAAGTATTAGTTGTAAAAGCAAGAAAAACTTTGAAACCCTCCATGCGCCTAGTTTAAATTTGGCAAGAAAGCAAATGACGCATAGCGTCTTTGGATGCACGACGCCACCGGACGTATGTCATCCTTCGACGCATCGTTACTACAGTCAAATCAGAGCATTTATGAAACTAACAACAGAGATCACTCTAGCCACCTCGACTGTTGCCACTGACGGTTGGAATCAGTGCTGACGGCTTCATCATAATTACTTTTGGCAGTATACAACTATGCAATGTCACGCGTACAAAATGACAAAACCCCATGCGTCAAGCTCACCATGGGCCGGGTCCTCCATGCATTTCTGGCCCAATGTGTTCCAGACTCCTTGCGCTCCATGCTCTTCTAGCCCTATGCGTTCTAGACTTCATACGCTCCATGCATCTCTGGCCCCATGGGTTCTAAACATCATGAGTCCAAAGCCGTCCAGACACTAGGCGTCCCAATATGGTAGTATTCTTCGGGCCAAAATCTTACAGCTGTAATGGAGGAGATTCTTTACACCTAAATGCAGGCCAAGTGTCAAGTAGACCAGGTCACGCACACCAAGGAAGGGAACCGACCCAATTTTCAACAGCAGCAGATCTTAACAAATACCCCACGTGGCAATACGGTTGTGGTATGAGACCACGGTTGCAACTGTATCCTGTTCAGGACGGACACGTGGTAACTCTAGCTTTCATACGCGCATAGCATATACGCGCATATAGCCTATCAACATGATGGCTATAAATAGTGGGATTGCACACCCACTCGACACACAGGAAGAGCATCTAGAGATGAGCAGCAAGCATAGGAGAGAGAAAATAGAAGAGAGCTTCCTCACTCCCGTATCGGACCGTTAAAGGAGTAAAATAGCCCAGAGCTACTCAACCTCCATCGTCACACCCCAGATCAAAAATATTGCACTTAGACAATTCTGTTTAGATTCTTTGTACTTTTTCGTTACTTAAATACAAAGTTTGTTCAAACTCATTTAATGGCAAACAAGATGGAGACTCTGTTGGGGACATCTTTCTCCTCCGATAAGAAAGTAGTGACATAGTCCGATGCGGCCAAGCTCGGTTCGACAAAAATGATGGTGGTGGTACGCTTCGACCAGCAAGCGTTCGAGGAGATGCTCTCCAAAGACAGCACGGGTCCTTCTCCAAGGCTATCAAATCCTAAGAAGACTCACAGGACATGGGTAGCAAAGGCCGTTGTCCCTCGCCTAACTGTGGAGCATGCACTCCATGCCTCTCTTCCTGTTGTTGAGGACGCGCACCATGCATCCACCCTTGATGTCCCTGCCCATGCGACAACCTCATCAGACTAGGAGAACGCTCAGCACCCAAGCTCTGGTAGAGGAAAATACTATGATGTCAGGAGTATGAGTGATGAGGCCCGCTCGATACGGCCACGATGAAGGCCACATAAGAAGGCTCATGCAGTGCCAGTTGATAGCCGCAGGAAGAAGGCCTCATGCGGCCCTGATAGCAACAAAAGCTCGATCTTCGACCGAATTTCATGTGGCCTTGACTTTATGCTCCATGTTGAGGAAGGAGGAGACTCGAACTTGGACTCTTCGTATTACGCACTGGTGCGTGCTAGGATAAAGAACTCTAAGGCAGTGCAAGCTCGCCAAGCTCAAGCAACTGCTCACTCGGCTAACCATTAGCAGACACCGCTAACTATTATGCGGGCCCCTGATGGAAAGCTATATAAGACCGACCCATCCGTCCAGCCCGCAGCGGCAAATGGATAGGGTCCATCTCAAAAGTCTTCCACGAACGATCTGGAAAATTTCTTGTACGAAGCACAGGTTAGGGAGCATAGACAACACCTACACGCACATGCTCGGTTTACCTAGGCTCATAAGAAGGACGCAAAGGTGAATCATCCCTCTCTTGACTTGCGTAACGTAATTAATCACAAGCACAAAATGAGGGAAACAACTGCGGCATACGAAATATCCTCTCCTCATCATCAACTGCTACTGTAACAAAGTGGCGGTACCCACAAGCAGGCAGTCGGCCTTCCAACGACGGCATCCGAAGGCACCTATCCTACAATAACTCGAAGATCAGGTGCAAGCACCAGAGGAGGAGGAGAAGGAGGAGCTGTCATTCGCCTCATGTTACTCTGCTCGGAAGGTCCCCTCCACGAGGGAAGGACGGAAGGCTAGCACCTCCAGTCCATCACTCTCAACTAGCACGTTGAGAGGGTGGCTCCCAAGAGGATAGGTAGTGGGCCCTGTGGAAGGTGTTTTCTAAAGCACCCGCTCGAAGAAGAAGCTATTAGCCGATGGGGGTAGTCCTTCAACAGAACCCCAGGGAGCTACACAAACCGGGGGTGGTAACTCGCCAGACCTATATGACAATCCGACGTTCCAAGAAGACAATGATTCACAAGGAACGGAGCCCGAGATCCCTGGGGGTGGTTACCCTCGTCAAGAGGATGCAGCCTCTTACGCTAGAGGTAGTGTTCCCTCCTAATTCGAAGAAGAGGAGGCACTACCCACTTTCCTTGATGACTACTCACGGCAAGAGTCAGAGGCAGAAAGTGCGACATCCACTGCCCCGTCTATCTCCCCCCACGTAAGGACAGTATACATGGTAATGAGGATCACGAGGGTCCCAACGATCGATAATGCCTCAAGGCTCTTGAAGCCATGATGCAGACTGTAAGTGCGTCAATGCAAGCCCTGAATCAGGCAATGCTAGAAATCAAAACAAATATGGCTTCTCAACCAGCAAGGGCTTCTAGACAAGCAAGCTTGGACCACGAGACCAGCGGGGATACAAAAGCAACAGCTCCACCCGCAGGCAGTAATCACCCCATGCCTGGCTCATCTACCCCTTCTGCAGGAGACGAAGCCAGGAAAGCAATGAGGGAGGTCCAAAAAATCATGGCTCGCCTAGATTCTATTAGCAAACGGGACTCACTGCGCGAGCTTGGGATACGACAACCTTACCCCCTCGAGTGGAGGTATTTGTCATACCCGCCTAAGTACAAGCCCTTCAAACTAAACTTATTTGACGGGAAGACATCCCTCCGTCAATACATGAGTTACTTTGAGACTGCAATGGGGCACCTATCTCGAAGTGACGCTCTCCTAACCAAGATCTTTGTGGGGGCATTATCCGGAGTAGCCTTTGATTGGTTTTGTAGCCTAAAAGATAATTGTATCTCATCGTTTGACGATCTCAAGGGTCTTTTCCTTAAGAGATTCTATGATAGAAAAATAGCATGACAATGTCCTCCCTGATGGATGTTATCAAGGGGAAAGAAAACTCGCACGAAATTATATTGTGCATTTTCGACAAGCGATGTTGAGGTTGCCCCCAAGCTGCATTTTCGACAAGTGGTGTTGAGATTGCCCCCAGGTAATCCTGAGCCGACAATGATGGAAATATGTCGTATAAACTTACTTCCAGCAGTCAGCCTTTGGATGGACGACAGTCAGTTTAAAGACTGGACAACGTTCATCATAAGCATTGTCGGCACTGAGAAGAAGGTCAAGGACGCTCGAATCTTGAAAATACAGATCCATGTAACTGATGATAGGTGAAAATGTTCTTACAACAACAACAACAGAAGTAACAATAACGGCAATAGCAGCCGTGAAGGAAAAAGGAAGAAGGCCCTTATCGTCAACTTAACCAAGAAGCCTGAGAAGAAGCATGCGAAGGATCCAAAACCGAAGGATACTTACTCTTTCGAGGATGACAACGTCATATCTACCTTTGACGTACTGATAAAGGGCGGTAAGCTTTGGCTCCCCGATGTCAATCACCGGGATGAGGCGATCGACGTGAACAACCCGAAGTGCTGCAACTTCCATCGGTACGTCCATCATGCGACGCGGGATTTCTACACACACAAACGGTATATCCAGCACCTGCTTGACACCATGGCCCTCACCTTGAACTTCAATAACAAAACTGTCGTCGCCAACATGGTGTCCCTCCATTTGGGTAACTTCCTAGTAACGAAAGCCCAGGACGCAGTAATCCTGATCCCTAGGGTGACAATGGAAGTTGTTAATCTCCTGCCAGATCGTGACCAGACAGTCGGGCTGATACCTCTCACCACACTATGGGGGGATGTCATGTAGATTCATCTGGATCTTGTGTCAGACTTGATGCAGCAAGCATCACCTTCTGCCACCAAGTCCAAGGACAAGAAGTCCAAGTCCTGCCATACGGTTTCTCTTCTGCCTGAGGAAGCTATAGCAGGAGCAACGAGGTCAAGCTTGACATACCAACGCAAGTACAATACCCCTGAAGATGGTGCTCTCCCAACTGTCGCACCTACCTCCTCTGATCCAGGGCCATCCCAACCTCCGTCAGCGGACAAGTCTAAGCAAAAAGACGCTCGATTTGAGAAATTGCTACGCAAAGATGCAGCTCAGGGGTTGGAAAAGCCCTACAACTTCGACATTTTGGCATAATTGGCCAATACTCCGATGAAGTTGTTACTATTTAAACTTATGCGTCTCTCCAGAGACACTCAAACCACTCTGAGTGAGGCATTGCAAAATGCCAACACCTACCTGGCGTAGGTCAAACCGCAAGGTAAAAATTCTGCTGCATGCCCCCACTGCAATAATATCGTGGAGGCAATACCCAATATTACATTCTCGCAACAAGACATGTTACTAAAAAATAATAGGCACGATCGTCCTCTGTATTAAACAGGATACATTGGTGCCATCAAGGTGGACCGGATGCACATCGACCCCGGTTCTTTAATCAGCATTATCCCGCGGAGTCTGCTTCAGACGTTAGGTATCCCGATGCACCGCCCGACATCCACCAATACTGCCATCAGGGGCTTCAACGCGGGACAAAACTATCCCCTGGGCAAGATTCAGTTGAAGTGCTAGATCGGCGATTTAAAAAATAGAGGCCACTTTCTATGTCATTGACGTAGATGTATCCTACAACTTCTTGCTTGGACGCCCTTGGATACATCATTACATGATCGTATTGTCAACCCTGCACCAGTGCCTAAAGTACGTCGATGAATATGGCATTGTCAAAACAGAATTTGTTGATGTTGATCCATTCAAAGGAGTCGAGTAATATTATTCTAACTCGGTCCTCTACAAGCAAGTTCCCAAGAGGAATGTGGCAATAAAGCCAACGATAAGACAGAGACTGGGATAAATCCAGATGAACCTTTGAGGTTCCGTCTAAAACCACACGCTCCCGACGCAGCCCCTTCTCTCATGGTAAAACTGCACAAGAAAGTACCTAAACCTCTAGTCATTTGCCTCCGTAGACCAAGTCGACCACCGAAAGAGGATCCGACACCTGATACGACTTCCGAGCCCCTAGTGGTAAAGCTGCGCAGGAGACCTCTAAAGCCGTCACTCGTACTGGGGGTAGATCTCAAGAAGGACGAACCGGACGAGTGCATAGCCGCAAATGTCAACGTCCCTTCCCTTGATGATGTAATTTCTGAAGAAAAGATACATTATTTTATGAATAAAGGGTTATCTTTAAACTACTCCGAGGTTGCACATCTGAGCATATTGTATTCCATGGAGTATAGTTTAGGCATCCACCAGCAGACACAGGTGACCACCACCTATGCAGTAAACCAGATTCTCCCTAGCAAAAACTCTTACTTCCTAGTTCCAACTAGGAAGATGGGAGACAGACTCATCATCTTCGGCAGAGTAGAATACCCCCGATCCTTCATCCCAGAAGAACTAGATCCAAAATTCGATGCCGGCAAAATGTCACTTCACCGGCATAGTTCTCAAGCCAAGCTCCTTATCCAGAAGATGGGGTACGATATGAAGGCAACTAAGGGCTTAAACTACGGCAAGGGCTGATGGTTGTATCTGTGTCTACAAGCTCTTGCAGGTAAATTCGAGAATTACTACCATAAGACCAAGCATGGCCTAGGGTACATAATGCCTCCCACAACCCCCGAGGGCTCAGATAAAGAAAATGAGTTACACTTTCACTCTTCCAAATCTTTTACTTAGGAATCGGACGTCAATATTGGGGAGATGCTCAAAAAAATGTTGTCTGCCAACATGGTGTCAGCTGACCCTGAGAAAGACGATGAGGAGTCACCCGAACTCTTCAAAGTAGAACCGTGGGCTCAACATCTAAACTCACAATGGGAAATACGATTCAAGCAACGAGAACCTCCCACTAAAGACGAATTTGTACAAGTCGATATGGGCGATCAGTCCTCCTCAAAACCTATCTTCGTCAGCAAAAGTCTGTCCGACGAAGACCGAGAATCTTTACCACATCTTGTCAGAGAGTATATCGATGTTTTTTTTCTGGAGTTAAAAAGATATTCCAGGACTGAACCCCTAAATTGTGGTCCACAAACTCAACATCTTGTCGAACTCTAAGCAGGTCAAACAGCAGCAACGACGATTCCGGCCGGACATAATAAATTCTATCGAAGCTGAAGTCAACAAACTGATAGCTAGTGGCTTCATCCGTGAGGAACAGCATCCTGATTGGGTAGCCAACATAGTGCCTGTCATAAAAAAGAACGAGAAGATTTGAATCTGCATTGACTTCCGCGATCTAAATACAGCATGTCCTAAGGACAAGTTTTCTCTTCCGATCACAGATATAATGATCGACAACACTTGTGGCTACGAGCACATGTCCTTTATGGAAGGATTCTCAGGCTACATTCAAATCAAGATGTTTCCTGATGACGAGAAGCATACGTCGTTCCGAGCACCAATAGAAGTATATTGCTACACAGTCATGCCCTTCGGTCTAGCTATAAGCACTATTTTTTGTGAACATCTGTGCAAGACGATGGAGTATTACATTGATAACATCGATGTCAAAAGCTGCTCTAAAGATGATCACCTCCAAGACTTGAGGATTGTGTTTGACCTAATGTGTGCGTACCGCCTCAAGATGAATCCTATTAAATCCTTCATGGGAGTCTCCAGCGACAAATTTTTGGGTTTCATCATTACTTTCCGGGGTATTCACATAGACCCCGACAAGACCAAAGCAATTCTTGAAATGAATCCGCCAAATAACCTCCGGGAACTCTGCGGCCTTCAAGGGAAGCTGGAATACATCAAAAGGTTCATATCAAACCTCTCTAGACGTTGTCGGTCATTCACCCAGCTCATGAAGAAGGGTGTCTCCTTTGTCTGGAATAAAGAGTGCCAGCGCGCGTTCGATAACATCAAGGAATACCTATCGAACCCTCTAGTGCTGATGTCCCCTGTGATGGGGAAGTCTTTCCTGCTTTATGTACATGCGATGGATTACTCCCTCGGTGCTCTATTAGATCAGAAGAGTGATGCAGGTCACGAGCAGGCAATCTATTACATCAGGCGGATGATGGTCGGCGCGGTGCATAGATATACCCCTGTCGAGAATGAGTGCCTTATTCTAGTATTTGCTATCCAGAAGACTCGACATTACGTAGCTGGGCAAACCATTCATGTAATCTCGTGAGTCAATCCTCTCAGGATCCTCATGACCAAGCCAGGAGCTCTTAATTTCTGCTTGGCTACATAGACAATACTGTTGTCTCTATACGATATGGTATTTGTTCCACAGAAATCCGTCAAGGGTCAAGCACTGGCCGACTTCCTGGTAGCCCATCCGGTGCCAGAAACCTCGAAACTCCACGACGAGATCCCAGATGAAGTGGCAGACTCAAACGTAACCTCATGCGAGGTTGTTTGACGAATGTTCTTCGACAGTGCTTCATGAACATGGCCCAAAGACGATATTGTCGCTGGGGTCAGGATAGTATTAATCTCTCTATATGATCTGGTCATCTACCGCGCTTACTCTCTCACAAAGTCGTGCTCCAACAATGTGGCTGAGTACAACGTCTTAGTCACTGGGCTCCAACTCGCCAAACAAGTAGGAGTGGAGTACCAGGAGGCCTACGGCGACTCCAAACTGATAGTCAGCCAAGTCCGAGGTAAGTACGAAGTCCGGCATGAAGACCTGATTTCTTACCACCAAGCTGCGCTTGGCATCATCTCCACCTTCGAGGGGTTCTTCATAAAGCACGTCCCTTGGTTGCAAAACGTCGAGGCAGACTCCCTAGCCAACCTCGTTGCCGTATTGGCAGTCTCGGACAACACCCATCAGTTAATCACGGTGGTCGGTCAAGAGCTAGTCTGTCCGAAAAATAATCTATACATATGTCTAAGTTATGCAACAGAAGTAGACACCGGTATCCAGGACTGGAGGCTTCTATTCATCGACTACACAGTCTATGGGATTCTTCCCAAAAACCCAAAGGAAGCTACTTCTATCAGAAGATGTTCCCTCCAGTTTTACTACGATACAACTATCAGAATATTGTATCGGCGGTCCTACGATGGCCGTCTACTAGGATGTCTATCGAATGCATAAGCGAAATGGGCTCTCCGCGAAGCACATGACAGTATTTGCGGTACACACCAACCTGGCCCGAAGCTACAAGACCCTCTTCGGAGAATAGGTTACTATTGGCCGACGTTGGTAGCGGATGCTATTGATTATGCGAGAAAATGCCAAACATGTCAGATCCACGCAGACTTTATCCACCAGCCCTCAGAATTCCTACACCCAACGATCGCATCTTGTTCTTTTGAAGCATAGGGAATAGACATTATCAGGCCGATTAGTCCACCTTCTTCGAAGGGATATCGGTTCATCTTGGCCATCATCGACTACTTTTCCAAATTGAAAGAAGTTATCCCACTCGTTGAAGTGAAGACGTCAAATGTGATCAGCTTTGTCAAGCATCACGTCATATACCACTTCGACTTGCCACGGAGGATCATTCATGGCAATGGTCCACAGTTTGCAAGTCATGCCTTCTACCGGTTTTGTAATAAAAATTGAATCCAGAACGTGGCATCGATTGCCTACAACCCAGCAGCAAATGGTCTGGCAGAAGCATTCAACAAGACCATTATAAAGCTACGCAAAAGTTTCGTGTCCTCCAACAAGCATGACTGAAACGAGAAACTGGGTGAATGTCTCTAGGCCTACTGCACATCGGTCCGGATAGCTACTGGCAGTACGTCATTCTCTCTGGTTTATGGAAGAGAAGCGGTCCTCCCGCTCGAGATCCAGATTCCTTCACTCTAAGTGGATCTCTCCAACCAGTTAACTGTGGACGATAACTACCGTTGACGGGTACAGGAGTTGGAAGCACTCGACAAGAAATGCCTCTTAGCTCAGCAGCGCATCGAGCTTTATCAAACACGTCTCTCAGGAGCCTTTAATAAACGGTTTAAAGAAAGAACGTTCCAAGTGGGTGACATCGTCTTGACGGTAAGAAGACCGATGGTTATGACCCACAAGACGACCGATAAATTCTAACATAAATGGGAGGGCCCGTTCATCGTGGAATTTGTGTTCTCCAATGGTGCCTACCGGCTTACAAAACCTAACGGGAACTTGCTCATGATGCCTATCAACGAAAAGTTTCTCAAAAAGTATTATGTTTAAACTAGACTTGTACTCCCCCTATTACCATTGTACAGTGTACTCTCCCTGATGCTCATCACCAGCAAGTGTGTAAGAATAATACATACTTTCCCTTCATAAACCATTTGTTCACGTCCACATTACCTCTGAAATGCTACTCTAATACTCTTCCCCAGTAGAGTTTGCCATGTCCATATTACCTCTGAGCAAACCTCTCGGTTTTGACCATCGATCATCATGTCCATATTACCTCTGATATCGGTCGTCATCTAAACTTATCATCCGTACCCAACCCGAAGTACACCAGCGGTGTTAAGTCCACAAAATCTATCACGTCCATGTCACCTCTGGTAGGATTTGTTTTGAATCTATTACTTGCACCCATGCGCAAAAAGTAATAGGTCCACCAAAATTCTCCAGTGGGATGTACTTGATAACTACCGGCATTGTATTACGTCCATATTACCTCTAATACAATATCCAAGGTTCACAATATGCAACATGACAAACATAAAAAGAAACTCTGAAAAAGAAGAGACTTTTCATTAATATTCAGGATCATGAGTACATATGATGGATATCTATTTTCAGAGGTTTTCATTAATATTCAGGGTCTTTAGTACATATGATAAAAATTCATTTTTAAGGGTTTCCATGAAGTCTCGCTGATAAGAACCTTTTCCACTGAATGCGTCCCTCTGTGCTATTTTTGCTACTGACACAAGTGAAGCCAGCAGCAAAACTCGACGCACTCCAGGTCATCCCTCCACAGTGAAAACCTCAGTATATGAAAATGAATCCATACTGATGGATAGCAAGATGGAGGCAGGATCGGACACTCTTCTGTTACATGGGACACTACAAGAAAAATAGCTTTTCTTGACGAATTTTTTTCGGTCAAGAAAGGGTTTTCTTGAAGATTTTATATCTGTCATCTAGGCCAGAGTCAAAAAAATTTCATATTTTTCTTGACGGTTTAATGACCGTCAAGAAAACCCATTCTTAACATAGAAAAACTGTCAAGAAAAATATTTTTTAATGTCTAAAAACCGTCAAAAATGATATTTTTAAGCAAATTCAGATATTTCTTGACGTTATATAACCGTCAAGAGAAGTTAATTTTTGTTTAACCAAATTCTATTTATAATTATATATTATATGCTTCTCTTTGCAAATTACCAAATACATATAATATTAATATAATCCAGAATATCGCAAACATCAAAGAACTATAATACACATAATTTTTATATTAACAAATATACGTTTACATACTACAAACATCCAACCAGATATCCAAATAACCAAAATATATGATTTTTTTTTTACGATATCTTAAACATCCAAAACCTATATATATAAGTAAATCAAAATACATAGCACCTTGCCAAATTATATAACAAAATATCTGAACCCGAAGCACATCCCATCACAGTACAGCCTTCATTTTCCACGTAGTTCCTGAGAGAACAAGAGAAAAAGTGAGATTATGTCATTATGTAGTACAACTTATCGTGGCACTTCAGTTTTGTCAAAAAAAACCTCCACTCTCAGAAATTTGAAATTATAGACTCCTTTATATATCTTTAAAAGACTTGTTTACATCTTCAGAAGACTACTGTAAGTACCTACAAACAATTATCAAGGAGTTTCAAGATTTCATATAATGAAATTGAAAATCTTCTAGTTCAGTTAGATTTGAAATATAAAAAAATAACTAAAAGCAATTAAGAGCAAGCAATCTTTAATTATGAAAAAACCCTTAATTGTTACCACTTTCCTAAACTTCTTGATCACATCCATCTTCTTCCTCTTTAGTCAGCGCTGAACCGATAACATAAATGAGCGGGTTCAATTTTTTCCAAGCACACTGATGGTCTCGATATATATTTTCTAACTTTTCTATGTTTGTGTTTCAGTGTCTCTTTTCCTGATCATTCAACATAAGTATCACATGTATAGGTCATTTATATATATGATCGAGAATAAGTCAAAGTTATGACATTTTATTTTAGCTAATATTTTGCACCTTCACCTTGATATCAACTTTTTTACCCACATACATTATTAAAAAAAAGGTTTCATGTACCAACTGAAACAAACTGAAACCGTTGAAACTACCAACCTATAGATGTAAAAAACTCATGACCACATACATATGAATTAGGAAACACCTATAATTTGATCTTATTATATGATACTAACACTTCCTACAAGATTTTCCAATGCCAAGAGAGAAATTAAAACTAGTTGTACCAATTCCAAACAAGAGAGAACCATAGGAGCGGACCTTGATGAGAAAATGAATTCGAGAGAGATATTTAGATGATCCACCAATTTGATAACATTATATAAACCTTATTTTATGTCTAAACTCAGTGAATTTGGTTCTTTAATTTTTATAACCCTAAGCACAATATCAATACAGAGCCAATTATCAAACTCTAGTTACTCTACACAGCTGGTTCTAACAACCTTAGTCCCATCCCTGAAGATAACTGTTCTTAATAATTCAACCCCATTTAAATCTTTAGCTTAATTGTTCCTAACAACCTCTCTCTCCAACTGAATCTAACACGTCACAAGCAACAATACAAATGATCCAGACACACATAAATTTACACAACCAGACACATAAATTTACACAATTGCTCTATTTCTGTTGCACATAGAATCCTACTGGCACTCTACCACACTACACAGGGACCTGCAGCACAAGAACCTGCACCCAATTGCAGACTTACCTTGGTGCTCATAATGTTGTTGCTGCTGCAACATGCTGTTTGTTCTACAGTGCACTGTACGAGCAGTTGCTACTGCACCCTGCTTTATGAACTGCTGCCGAGCCAGAGCAGCTACTACCCCTGCAGTTATGCTGCTGTTGCACACTTGCTGCTTGACTGCAGCATGCCAATGCATCTGTTGCTGCAGATGTTTCTCAGTTGAGCTGCATACACATCCCCCTTTACACTTATACACATACTCCTTCACATCAAATCCAATAAACACATGCACATAAATTAAATTAATACTTGATATGATACAAATGCACCAACACTCTATAAAACTGAAACCTAATTCACTTATTGTGCCTCCATTGATACACTCATGTATCAGCACACATAGAACACTATACCTACACATACCTTGACACTTTGGCACCAATACCTACACCCACACATGCATATACAATTCCCAAGTTAATGTCAATATCCAATCGGTATCCATGATACACAAGTACACCCACTCATATATGCATATCACCATGGTATCTTGATACTTCATGAAACTACCTCAAATGATATATATATATATATATATATATATAATCCACATAGTTCCCACATAGGAAAATATAGCAAAATTGACATGATAACCTTTGTTTCAAATGTTTAGTTATTTTCAATAGCATTATATCTAAATTGGAATGGCATGGCTTTTGGCTAACAAGTTGTGATATCCAAATTATGGAAAGAAATTGATTAGGGATGAGAGTTGGTTTATACATCATGGTCAAAGTGTAACCACCTAATTCCGGGAGAGGGGTACTTTTGTCATTTCAATTATTGTTTGAGAATTTCATTAGTGATAATAATATTTATTGTTATATGTATTGATTGTGTGCTAGCTAATTAGAATAGACTATGTGATTAGTTGGTTAGTGAGTTAGCCTATTAATTCGACCTTAGTGCTAGTGAGCCCAAATGGACCCAACTAGAGTTAGACATGACCCATGGTTCAACCAATTAGTTAAGTCATAGTTTGACTCATTAGATTAGGAGAATAAATGGAATATTCCTTCATTAGATTAGAACCTTCTCCCTAGTCAATTCTCCTTAATTAATTAACCCTTCATGACAAACCAATAAGGACATTTTGGTCATTTCAACCCAACCGAAACCTAGGGGGAGTGTGGCCGGCCCTATTAGGAAGGGGGAGAGTCTCTCTCCTCTTCATTCATTAGTCATTTAGCCCTAAATTTGTTCTTCCCTAAATTGAGACCAACCTCCACCATTTCTATTCCATTTCCTTTCATTCCCTACTCATTTTCTTCATCAAGGAGGCCTAGGAGCTTGGATTTCAAGGAGCACTACTTGCAGAGGATATTCTAGGAGCTTGTGTCCATTTTGTGTCCACCCGGAGTAGTTTTATTGGAATTTGACTCTCAATAGGTATAATCCCTATTTTTTCGATTTTATGGTTAATTTATAGTATTAGACCCTTAGCAACCCTTCTATGGCTAAGGACTACCCATAGGAGGAAAAACTATGTCCTAATGAGCTATATTGTGATAGTTACATTGACTTTTGTGGTCAAATTGGGAGAAATCCGAGTTTGGGCCCATAGGTGTTTGATGGAATATTTCTTTAGTAATTTTAGAGTGAGGTGCATGATTTGCAAGGGTGTACGTATCCATAATTGGATACGAGGAGTGTGTATCGCGATATGTCGTGATACGGTATCGTAGGAAGGGTATTTGCATGTGTAATGGGCTCTAGCATGCCAAATTCTATTTATTGTATTATAATAGCTATTATAGATATTAGTTTTAGTTGTGATACTTGAGCTTGGGGAGAGTATCTTGATGTTTGGAGAGCGTATCACAAGCGTATCGTGAGTAGATGGTGAGTTTCTTGAGTGTGCACACCAAGTGTTTAGTGCTTGATCTAGTGCTCGTGTTTTGGAGTATATATATATATATATATATATATATATATATATATATATCAACACTTAAACACTAAGTCACACTCACCACCTAGGCTCACTCACACTAGTGTGCACATGAGAACACACACACTCCACTATACCATCCTCTCCTCCTTATCATCAAAACATATATATATATAGAGTGTGATGGGATGATACTTGGTAGTATCAGGTAAATGGTGATGGAAAGGTGGACTGATTGTGGGCAGTAAGGAGATTATAGGATCAGTTGCTAGAGAGGTTGTGTGTGTATGCAATGTGTATATGTTGTTTTGTGTAGGCCTTTGTGATATGGAGTGGTGTGGTGGATGCTGCAAGCAAGTGCATCGTCGTGCACTTGTTGTTGTCTATAGAGCTCGGGAAGAAGGGAGCTGATTGGTGTGAGGTCTGCCAAAGGGGGGGATCGATTATAGGTATGTGTGTGTGTGTGTGTGTGTTGAGGGCTCGGTTCAAATCTTAGCAGTAGGGAAGCTTAGGGATTTAAGGTGCATTGCAGGTCGGTAGAAGCTATGGCAACAACAACTGATGTTGGGGGGAATAGGTGCCCAGTTGTGCAATTGAAGTGAGGAGCAAAATCAGATGTGCAAAGGGGCAACTACCTCACCAGCAGGCAACACTAGCTGCAAGTCTGGAATGAAGAGCAAGCAGTGCACAAATGTGCACTGCACAGGCCACGAGTAGGGATGCAGGCAGTGCCTTGCACTGATTTGGAGGTGCGGAGGAAAGGGGATCAATGGGACTGTGTTCAGTTGGAGGATTTAAAATGTACAGCAGTAGGTAGCAGTGGTGTTGGTGTGGTGTTTGTGTGGTGCAAGGTAGAGGTGAAGGCAAGAGCATAAATGGGCTATTCTAGATGCATAGTTAAGAATTAATGAGGTAATAGCAGTACGTTAAGATGAGTGGTGTGGGGGTAAGTCAAGGTAGGGGTATTCCTGAGCTCATTCATGCAAGGAATTGTGGTATTGTGTATCAGATATTGGTTAGTGGTGTATCAGATATTGGATAGACCACTGAGAAGAGGAGCAAGGCTCGGGTACCTATAGGTTGGGTGTCACCTACAGCAACTTACAATGGACTGCAAGCACCTGGACACTGAGTTACTCCAACAGCTCAGTGCACTAGGTATAGGGTCTGTGCCAGGAAGTGGAGGGGAGATGGTACCTTGCTGTAGACAACAAATATCAGTTGTTAACAACATGTATCAATGGCACAAGCACATCTGAAACAGCAGCAAGGTAAAGATATATTAGATTACCCATTATTGGAGTGATATCAAGGTATAGATAGATTTTGGGATAAGGGTAAATACCAGTTATGAGATACTAGAATAGGGTAACACATGAGATACGTGATATTGCTAAGGTACCAAGATATTAGCAAGGTATTGGTAATAGGAAATAAGTATAGGCTAAGGTAATGAGTAGAAACCAATTTATATATTAAGGTAATACTAGATAATAGAGATAACTAAGTTATCTCTATTATCTAGTATTACCTTAATATATAAATTAGTTTCTACTCATTATATATATATATATATATATATATATATTAGCTAGTATAGCTAATACCTTCAAGGTATGGACCTAGAAACCTAGATATAGCCTAGTATCACCTTGTATCAACTAGTTTAGCCTTGTTAACCCATTTAGAAGCTAGTTTTGAACCTAGAATCAAGGTATTGACCTGGTTTGACTAGTTGACCTAGTTTTGACCTAGAAATCATAGTTAGCTTATTTAAACATGATTATTACTTTATTACACCAAATGACATAGAATTTCATATATAGGTCTGTGTGACACCAGTTCGGACACCGATTTGCATCATTTGCTCAGGACCACAGCAGATCGTGACACAAAGTCTCTGTAACCATTACTCTATTAACTTAATTTGGCAAGACATTCCTTTCACGAAGTTCTGGGACTGACAACTGAGTGCATTTCAATCTCTATATAGTCTATTACCTATTCAAATTTTATTACAACTGATAGGATTCACTTCTCCCAAACCTTGTTTCTTCTTATTCCTAAATTAATTATTGTAGTATGGAATATGTAAAGTATATTTTATAGAGTAAAATATTGTAATATCAATTTATATAAAGACATTTGAGTCCTAATGACATTATATTTAAAATATATAAAAACTGAACCAGCAACCAAGGTATATCTATTACTATATCCAAAATAAAATGTTTCATGATGATCCTATATATATTATGTCGTATCTGTATCAGGAACATACATGATAAAGTACATAAAGATGAAAATATACTATAAAGACAAGTAGAATTGTAGAAAAATGTCAATTATCACCCAAGCTAAGTAAAATATCACGAAAATTCACCACTAAACTTTAGTACTAAAGTCTATATCCTATGTCCGTACATGTGTCTTCGTGTCAATTATCACCCAAGCTAAGTAAAATATCACCTAAAAAACAAAGAAACAAAGAAAAACAAAAACAAAAAATGAGTCATTAAGGAAGTATAAATTTAAATGAAGACTTTTAGAAAGACACATGGACTTGACCATTTTAGCCAACCGGCCAAGCGAACAGATATCATTTATTGCGTAGTTCATTCCTTCAGAAGAATAAGAGATTAAGTATAATATGTCTAATGCACCACCCTAAATAAATGAGGTTTCGATGACTATTGTGGGCCACATTAAAACATCTCTTCTTTAAAGAAGCAA
Organism: Iris macrosiphon; assembly: GCA_036927795.1. Lineage (NCBI taxonomy): Eukaryota > Viridiplantae > Streptophyta > Magnoliopsida > Asparagales > Iridaceae > Iris > Iris macrosiphon. The sequence continues at coordinate 223,368,877 of JAYESA010000006.1, forward strand.
AGATCAAAATAACTGGGAGAAGGCTTAAGGGTTATGAATGAGGAAACATTAATAAAAGTAAAAAAAAAAATAGTCCATTATAATTCCACTACTATGAACACGGTGTCAAAAAACACGCGTAATTGGTGTTGATTAGCATTGTGTGTGCAAGTGAATCCTGTATTTAGTGGTTTGTATCAGGTCGCATATGACGGCGTATCAAAGAAAAAGTCTATAATTTTTATACAACATGCATCATTGTAGTTAAATCTAGATAGTGGTTGATAGTAATTCATGTTAGCTGCAACATGTTGAAATACTAAAAATGAAAGCAATAAGCATAAATCAATTTGATTAGAAAATTCAATCAGGAATCGTGAACCTATTTTGCCACCAAAATTCTCGTTTATACCAGGTCGACATTCCCTCTCACCTATCACACTATTTTGTATGGGCTTTAAAGTCCCAAAAATAATTTGAAGAACAAAATAAAAACTTCTAACAATACTTCAACAACAATAATTGAGCATGAGCTCTCTGCAAATCATTTAAAGTTGGACGAGTTATTTCATAACAAAATTAATTTTCTACAGAATAATAAGGTGACAAGTAAACCTTACTTGATCATTCCTCATTGAGGATCCTACCACACTTTAGAAAGATCTTCAATTAACTCATGTCAATATGCCTGAGCACAAACCAAGCCTGCATACTTTGTGATCTCTGGTCGATCTTGTGAATCAATAACCTGCAGCATAAGAACAAAGTATTGTGGGCTTGGTTAAAAATTCATGTATATGCCTGAGCACTACCCTATCGGATTTTCCAACAGAAGGTTGCAATTTTTGTTCCCAAAAATACCTAAAACCCTATAAAAATAAATAAGGTCTTCTTCTAAATTAGAGAGGCACTTAATACTTCATTGTACAAACAAACAAAAGTCAAAAAAAAATTATTCGGTCAACATATTTCCTTGATCGTTATACCACAGATCAGAGAAACAAAGGAAATCCTGACCCTAGAAATTAGGGAGGATGAGTGAGATACCTTTGTGATAGTGGGGAGGTGGAGTAGCAGAAAATGCCAACCTTCTCCCCTTCTGGCAATCAAAACCGAACATAACCCTTCTGGCCTAGAGAAGTCGTTCGAAATTGAACTAGAATCAACCAAAATTGAACCAGAATCCTTCAAAAAAAATCCCAAATCTACCGATCATCGCCTAGAGACCATCAAATAAGCCCTAACTAGCTAGCTAACTACTCCTCAAAAGTAATCTCCTACGTATGGACGGACTCCTCAATAGTGTCATCTGCTACATCTTGTAGGCCATAAAAGGTAGAGACATAGTCTTCATATCATATTATAAAGAATAAACTTGAAGTGCAGGACACTTGCCTCGAGATAATTTGGAGTCAACATATCGGTCACGATTATACCGATACGAAATTGAGTCTAATACTAATATTCCAAATATGATTCCAGATGCCAAAACAATATCACCAGAGAATTCAGAATCGTCTAAATAATCCCAGATTGATATAAAATAGCAAATATTTGGAGATTCAACAAGATTGATATTTTAGATGCTCCGGGTCCGCATGCGTGTCCACAAAGACACAAAAGGTAGCTAGATTAGCCCAATACTAAAACAAATAGTCAAATTTTGTTTAAGAATGATTGAATTATTTAGAATTATAATTTCTCATTAAGTTTAACTATTACTATACTTATTGATTTATTACAAAACTTTTTGCCATAATATTCCTCCTCTTCCTATTGGTCACTTATATATATCTATACATCTATTATTTTTTTAATTCATTCTCAATTTATGTTCTTGACTCAATAGTCAATTATTATATATTAATGGTTAATATACTGGTAAGATAATGACTATTAGTAGTTTAGCTACAGGAGGCTATTATTATATTATCATTACTCAGGTTGATAGAATACAGTTTTGTTACCATTAAGCTAGATTAGCAAATAATAATAGAGATGAAGAAATATTTTGGGTTTTTGAACCGTCTGCTGTGCACATGACTTGTGCTTGGAGTAAAAACAGAACAGTTGGGTCTTTCTAGATCAATTGTTGTATAAGGAAGAAATGCAAATTGCCAATAGACTTATGTATCATTAACCACTGTATATAGCTAAATAGTTTGCTTCATATTAGCTTCACACAGTAGATTATATTTCCAATGTACGTATATATATTTCTCGCATACACAGTTGCACTATTTCCTATGAGCAAATTTTGCTTGTTATTTAAGCTTAAAACCACTCTCCTACTCTTACTACAAAACAGCTACATGCTTTATGTATTCTCTTTTTGTATTTAACACTTAAGTGCCTAGCTAAATAGTTTGCTTCATATTAGCTTCATACAGTAGATTATATTTCCAATGTACGTATATATATTTCTCACATACACAGTTGCACTATTTCCTATGAGCAAATTTTGCTTGTTATTTAAGCTTAAAACCACACTCACTCTTACTACAACACAGCTACATGCTTTATGTATTCTCTTTTTGTATTTAACACTTAAGTGCTTATATAATTAGTGTTTATAATTAGTATTTAAATGTCTATAGATACAAATATTAGTATTGTTCATAAGGGATACTGACCGGTATACTGCCGGTACACCGCCGGTGTACCAGTCAGAGGCCAAAAACTGGGTCCGGGCCTTTATTAGCATCCGCGTCACCACATCAATCGCAACCACCAGAAGCACATTAAACGTGAACCAATATCTTTCTCTAATTGAGAGGGGACGAGAAAACAGAAGGCAAATTATGGTCGATGTAGTCATCATAATCATCACTTGCAGTATGACAACTATAATTTTTGCAAATAGAAAAGTGCAGGAAAATATACCAAAAATAGATGATATATATAAATGGTAGTCAATTAGACATTGAATTCCTGCCACTACCGATACTCCTATAGATGCTGAGCAACAAGCAAACGAATATGATTCAAAGTTGTCAACACAAATGGAAATTTTAAATACTGCTAAAGAAAAATACCTTTCGCCTCTCCTATCCGATAAACTCTTCAAGGGCACAGCGCTAATGCATCATCTAATCTTCAAGTGACTTCCACCTCTCTAATCCTTCTTCATATAATAGAAGAAGCATCAAATTCTCTTCGTGCAATGTACATATTTCTCAGCACCAACTTGCTTCAGCTTGTCAGAAAACACACACTGCTTCTCATTTACGACCAATCCAACTGACGGAACCACGGCGACAAGAACGTAATTCTCTTCATTCCCAACATCAATCTCATAAACCTCCTCAAAAACCTCTCCAAAAGCAACAACCAACCTCTCGTAAAAACCCCCATCCTTCGGCACAATGACATTCACTACCACAATCCCAGTATGGTGGAGAGCCGACTTTGCCCCCAACAGAACACTCTTCTCAACAAACTCGACCGGCGGAGCACCGACCCCATTGGAACCATCCGCAAAGTCCAAATCCACCATGACGACGTCGAAACCATCCAGAAAACTCCCATTCTTGATCAGTTCGATCCCGTCCCCAACGTGCAATCTCAGCATTTCGTCCTCGACCAATCCGAAATGCTTCTTGGCCACGCCAACGACCGTCTCGTCCGCCTCCACCCCAGAAACCTGGAACCCGAACGTGTGTCGAAGGCACATCAAGAGGGCCCCGCCGCCGACACCGACACAGAGAGCCTTCGGAGGCGCCGAGGGAGAGGCCGGAGGAGGCCACAGGGACAGCCCCGCCACCATTGGACCGAGATAGGGCTGCACCAGGGACCCGAGCTCGGCACGGAGCTTTGCAGGATCCGAGCCGCGGTCCGGGACGAGACGGACCTGGGACTGGACCAGGTTGGGCGCCCGCTTGAACCTGAGACGCCTACGGAGCTCCCGGCTGTCGAGCCGGACGTCCTCTACCAGCATCTCCCCGGCGACGGGGCCCACGAGGAGGTCCACCGGGGAGATGCTCGCCACGTCATCCTCGTAGGAGAGGAAGGGTATTTGGGGGAGTGTGTTGTTCGGGAATGAGGACTTTGGGGAGAGGGCGAGGAGGAGGGGGAGGAGGGAGCGCTGGAGTCGGGCTGTCGGATCCGGGTCGCCGGGGTGCTGAGGGGGACGGGTGTAGGGTTTGGGGTCGGGTTCGGGTTCGGGTTCGCCGATGAGTATGAGGCGGGAGAGGGAGGGGTAGGAGGAGAGGAGGAGGTGGAGGTGGCCTGGAATTGTGGAGAAGATCCAGTCGCGGTGGCGGCCGATGGGGACGAGCATGGCTGCGATCCGAGGGATCAGATTCGGGTTCGGGTCGGGGGAGTCCAGGACGGCGACCCGGAGGGAGGATGGGTAGTGGTAGAGATCGTTGTCAGCGTCATCACGTGGTGGAGGTGGAGGAGGGAGTGGGTTTGGGAAAGTGAAGGAGATGAAGCGGGAAGGGGAGATGCGGTCGAACGCGCCATGAGGGAGAAGCTGCTCGGACATTTTCTCGAACAGGTGAGGGTGGATCGGGTCAGATTTCAACTTAATACCCTCAACTATTCATATTTGGGTTTATACCATAAACTTCCAAGATAGGCAACTTGTTACCATATCAACTATTGAATATGTTTAACTCCATACCTTAAAAAGTAATAATACCTAAACTACCACTGCCCCTCTCTCTCTCTCTCTCTCTCTCTCTCTCTCTCCCCCACCACCCCACCCTCTCTCTCTTCGGTCGACAGCCCCTCCCCCTCTCTCCGGCCGGTAACCCCCCTTCCCATGCCCCCCTCCTCCTCCCACCCCGCTCTTGTCGTTGCTACTGCTAGCACCGATGTTGCTGCGTTGTCGCCGTCGTCGCTTTCGCACTCTTGCTGCTGATGCTGCGCACAGGGGCGAGGCAGGAGGGGGGAGCAGGAGCGGCTGCGCACGGGGGCCAAGCCGGAGGGGGGTGGGCACGGAAGCGGCTATGCGGGGAGAGAGGGGGTGCGGGAGCGGTTGTGGGAGGAGGGGGGCTCGGTGTCACGCCCCGATCTCCCGCCGGAATCGGCCGTCCCCGCTAGGCGCGAATCACCGCGCCAGCGCTCCCGCGGGACGTACGTTTCCATCAAGACGCGATGTCGCGCGAGCCTGGGGTTGCGCCCGCGCAAGGCAAATACCAAAACGGCCGTTGATAACTAGTTCACAGAGTCAACAAAGCGGAAACATAAAATGAACACAAGTATTGAATCCAAATCGAGCTCTTTATTGATATGAAGTAAAGATTACAAGCGGCGCTAGGCCGAGATTACAAATCGCCCATGCTCTCTCTCTCTCTTACAATAAGTATGCCCTTAGGCTTAGAACCGATACAAACGATCTGGATGATGATGTTCCCATACATTATGTCTCATATGCGAGCTCCAGGTCCGTGCGCCACGCTCCAAGACGTCAAGTGCGGTCCGACGCCTCATTGCGTTAAGCGATCTCCGAATCCGTACGAGTTCCCCCTGCACCCTACATGCAGACTGGTTGGGTATCAGTACATTGAATGCACTGGTGGGGAGGCCTCTCGCCCACGCCACAAAACAAGCACGTTCATTAGTTATGTACACCGACTGGTTTCGTTGTCTTTCTATTCTTTTGCCTTAGGATCAGTTACATGGCAATATAAAGAAAGTAATCTCCGTGTCAGCTCAAGAGTGTCATAATAATGAATAACTGAGTTCGCCTTACCATTCTTACCATTCGGCCTTCCCTGTCATATGCAGCAATATAAACAATTATATACAGACTAACGAGAAGCAACTATGAAAACCCAAGTGTTATGCCGTGTCCTTGCCTCACCAACCCATTTTTACTAGAACTATATGTGATACCATACATTAACTCTAATTATGCAAGATGTCGTACAAACGCACTCCTTCCCATTTCTCCTTCTCTCAATGCGGATAGCCGCTATGCAAACATGACTTATCTATATGAAGGTCACTGGCTCTGTTAGCCATATTGGACAATATCTGCGATGGACGGCTGTCTTCCCAGCTCGGTTGCTAGCCTTGCTGGGCCTCCTAGCCGTTTAACGAGTCGACGCCCATCCAGGTCGGTAGCAAGCCTTGCTGGATGTCTCGCTCTCGCCCGCTAGTCATCAGCTAGCGTATTGCCAGGACTACACTGGCACTGTCATCCCGGGCCGACACGATTCGGATGCCTCAGCAATCGTGTCGAGGACTCTCTCTACCTGGTGCGCAACCAGTTGTCCGTGACCATGCAACTACTCCCCCACTTCCAATCCTAGCCGAGGAAAACTCTCGGATCCATCCTAGCCGAGGACTACACTCGGATCTTTTCTTCTTTACGCAGCTCCCTGATTAGAGACTGCCTCGGTGATCTGCATATCCCGAGTACCTTCCTTTCCCTTCCATCTCCTGACTCAGAACGACTACTTGATAGCCTTTCTCGTCTATGCATGCAACATGGTTTTTACTCCATCTCGTGTCATGTTCCGTGCGGTGCAACGCCTCAGTATGAACTCACACTACTTTACAGCATATATGAAGAAATTACTACATTCCAACCCAACAATCCCGACTACGCAAATAGCACGTAAAATCTCCATGTACTATACGATGATAAGGCGGGGTTATCCCCTTAGCTATGTGCGTTCATCTCTTTTATTAGCATGCAAAGGTTATCGCCCATAAACTAGCATGTGACAATCATTTTCTTAGTGTGCAGCTAAGTAGAGACAGGTTCACCGGGGCCACCCACTTTAGCGATGTATCGCATCGGTCGAGCGAGACTCCGGACGCGCCAGCGCTCCCGCGGAACGATCGCTTAACCCATCCGGGCGTGATGCCGCACGAGCGTGAGCCACGCCCGTGCAAGGCCATGGTTCATTGGCTGGCGGTTAGAGTTCTAAGCCACAGAGTCGCACAGATTGTCCGAGTGCAGCGGAGTCATGAACGCATAGGCGATCGGTAACAGGTTCACTGAGTCGACAAATATAGCGGAAGCATCGAAACAAGTAAAGTAATCTCTTTATTGATATGAAACATGTATTACAGGCGGCGTATAGCCGAGATTACAAGTCGCTCAAGCCTCTCTCTCTGAAACAGTAAAAGCGTGCCAAGTGGCTACAACTGTGGAATGATTTGTACAGGCGATGGTCAGGCGACGCTCCAACATTATGTCTTGTATATGCGCTTCAGTCCCGGACGCACCGTTGCAAGGCTTCAGAGGGAACTCCTGGCCTTAGCACGCACGAAGGAGGCGTCCGCACCGAACGAGGTTCTCCCGCACCTTGCATACAAACTGGTGGATTATCAGTACATTAAATGCACTGGTGGGGAAGCTACTCGCCCGCTCGATAAATCCAAACACGTAATACAGGTTTCGTGCACAACTATTAAGTTGTCTTTCTAGTTGCCTTAGGATCAGTTTCATGCAGATATTGAATAGCATATCGTGTCGGGCAGTGCGCCGTGCGATGTTAGAGGAAACACGGCAAGACTCACCAACTTACCATCTCCTTCCCTGTCCAAGGCAAACATTGAGGCAAACAGTATAAATTTGAGCAGAGGCATGTATAAACATTCAGGAGGCAAGCATATGCAACATGCAAACATGAGAGTCATTGAACGGGACAGTATTTGGTGTGCTCAGTTGTTCTTGATGCAATGACTCGCACGCGGATAGCCGCTAAGCGAGGATGACTTATCTATATGAACAGGAGTCGCTGGCATAGCCATAAAGGACAATAGTCACTGGCGGTAATGGTATGCAGCAATAGTACAAGGGGCACTACATGCCATTCCGTCCAGCACAATGGACTATACAATATGATTCAGTCACTGGAGAGAATGTATGCAGCGAAAGAACAAGGGGCGCTACATGCCATCCCGTCCAGCACAATGGACTGTACAATAACGTGAGTTCCATCCGGATCGGATCGGTCCCAGTGCCCCGGTGACCGTCCGTGGAACTATACCTCGTTTCCGAGTTGTCCGCGATATGCAATCGTTGGGTCTTTCCAATTATCACAAGATACACGAGAACAAGAGTGCACTAGAACAAGAGAACACGAGTGCACACAAGAACACGAGTACAAGAGATACTTGAATCATGATTCTGTACAGTCAATACTTGCCTTGATGCATTCCCCTGGTTCGGGGCTGCCTGGTGACCTAACGGTCCTGGATACTTGCAGGGTCAATCATACACGGAACGACTACTGAGTAGTCTCCCGGAGTTTGGATGAAAACACGATAACTATCAAGCAGACAAGCATGCATTTCTAGGAACATAAGCAGGCACGTTACTCGGGCCCGAAGGTAGTCCGAGAGATGAAACTGTTAAGGGACTTAGCATGCGAGGGCTGAATATAAGCAGTATTTTCTTTTTCCATGTTCTAGCAAGCAATATGAGTTGGGATTATTCCCTTAGCTAGGTGCGTTGGATTTATTAGCATGCAGGGGGTGATTCACCTAGCGACTAGCATAAATATTCCAGATTTTATGTGTGCTGGCTAAGCAAAGACAAGTTCACCGTAGCTACCCACCTTAGCGATGATTCGCCTCGGTAGAGCGATATGTCTGAGCGAGCCTCTGAAAGCCTAAGCCGAATTCCTGTAGGGACAAGTCTGGATATCCTTTGTTTCTTATTTGAGGCAAAGCAGGTCGGGACAGCTGCACGATTGCCGTTTGAGACGGCAGTCCGCTTGAGCGGAACGGGGTGTTACATCCTACCCAACTTAGGAAAAGTCTCGTCCTCGAGACTTACTAAGGACAAGCAGTAATCTAGGATTGAGGCAATCCTAGACAAGTCGTTTGTACTTGTTCATTTGGATCTTCACTTGCACAAACGTCGAAATCAGCATATCGCTTAGACTGGATCGTGCGCACTTTCGTAGGTACCCTCTAGCGTGAACACGTCAACCAGCTCAGTGATAGCGAAGTCTTAGCACTCGAGTTTCACCTTTTTCTAAGTCTTGGATGGTGCACTAGTTCAAGGCGTCCCTCGAATAGATGCATTCAACCAAACTTAGGGTTAGTGAAAATCGGACAAGCTACTAGCGATACTCTCAGGAATTCGCACAGGTTGGTACAAAGGCCACTCGCAGCATACAACCAGACAAGTAAGCATAACATTCAAAACGCATTTTGAAAGTATTTAGACTTATTGTTGGAACATCCCATCGAGGCATTGAGAGAGAGCGTGTACATAACCCACGAACGAGCTTTCTAAACAGAGATATCGAATCGAAGTCCAAAGGCGTAGAAGCCAGGCTCTGATACCAACCTGTCACGCCCCGATCTCCCGCAGGCAATCGGCCGTTCCCGCTAGGCGGGAATCACCCTCGCCAGCGCTCCCGCGGAACGATCGCTTAACCCATCCGGGCGTGATGCCGCACGAGCGTGAGCCACGCCCGTGCAAGGCCATAGTTCATTGGCTGGCGGTTAGAGTTCTAAGCCACAGAGTCGCACAGATTGTCCGAGTGCAGCGGAGTCATGAACGCATAGGCGATCGGTAACAGGTTCACTGAGTCGACAAATATAGCGGAAGCATCAAAACAAGTAAAGTAATCTCTTTATTGATATGAAACATGTATTACAGGCGGCGTATAGCCGAGATTACAAGTCGCTCAAGCCTCTCTCTCTGAAACAGTAAAAGCGTGCCAAGTGGCTACAACTGTGGAATGATTTGTACAGGCGATGGTCAGGCGACGCTCCAACATTATGTCTTGTATATGTGCTTCAGTCCCGGACGCACCGTTGCAAGGCTTCAGAGGGAACTCCTGGCCTTAGCACGCACGAAGGAGGCATCCGCACCGAACGAGGTTCTCCCGCACCCTGCATACAAACTGGTGGATTATCAGTATATTGAATGCACTGGTGGGGAAGCTACTCGCCCGCTCGACAAATCCAAACACGTAATACAGGTTTCGTGCACAACTATTAAGTTGTCTTTCTAGTTGCATTAGGATCAGTTTCATGCAGATATTGAATAGCCTATCGTGTCGGGCAGTGCGCCGTGCGATGTTAGAGGAAACACGGCGAGACTCACCAACTTACCATCTCCTTCCCTGTCCAAGGCAAACATTGAGGCAAACAGTATAAATTTGAGCAGAGGCATGTATAAACATTCAGGAGGCAAGCATATGCAACATGCAAACATGAGAGTCATTGAACGGGACAGTATTTGGTGTGCTCAGTTGTTCTTGATGCAATGACTCGCACGCGGATAGCCGCTAAGCGAGGATGACTTATCTATATGAACAGGAGTCGCTGGCATAGCCATAAAGGACAATAGTCACTGGCGGTAATGGTATGCAGCAATAATACAAGGGGCGCTACATGCCATTCCGTCCAGCACAATGGACTATACAATACGGTTCAGTCACTGAAGAGAATGTATGCAGCGAAAGAACAAGGGGCGCTACATGCCATCCCGTCCAGCACAATGGACTGTACAATAACGTGAGTTCCATCCGGATCGGATCGGTCCCAGTGCCCCGGTGACCGTCCGTGGAACTATACCTCGTTTCCGAGTTGTCCGCGACATGCAATCGTTGGGTCTTTCCAATTATCACAAGATACACGAGAACAAGAGTGCACTAGAACAAGAGAACACGAGTGCACACAAGAACACGAGTACAAGAGATACTTGAATCATGATTCTGTACAGTCAATAACTTGCCTTGATGCATTCCCCTGGTTCGGGGCTGCCTGGTGACCTAACGGTCCTGGATACTTGCAGGGTCAATCATACACGGAACGACTACTGAGTAGTCTCCCGGAGTTTGGATGAAAACACGGTAACTATCAAGCAGACAAGCATGCGTTTCTAGGAACATAAGCAGGCACGTTGCTCGGGCCCGAAGGTAGTCCGAGAAATGAAACCGTTAAGGGACTTAGCATGCGAGGGTCTGAATATAAGCAGTATTTCCTTTTTCCATGTTCTAGCAAGCAATATGAGTTAGGATTATTCCCTTAGCTAGGTGCGTTGGATTTATTAGCATGCAGGGGGTGATTCACCTAGCGACTAGCATAAACATTCCAGATTTTATGTGTGCTGGCTAAGCAAAGACAAGTTCACCGTAGCCACCCACCTTAGCGATGATTCGCCTCGGTAGAGCGATACGTCTGAGCGAGCCTCTGAAAGCCTAAGCCGGATTCCTGTAGGGACAAGTCTGGATATCCTTTGTTTCTCATTTGAGGCAAAGCAGGTCGGGACAGCTGCACGATTGCCGTTTGAGACGGCAGTCCGCTTGAGCGGAACGGGTTGTTACAGCAGCTAAGTAGAGACAGGTTCACCGGGGCCACCCACCTTAGCGATGTATCGCATCGGTCGAGCGAGACTCCGAACGCGCCTCTGATAGCCTAAGTCCGACTCCATTGAAGATCCCAGCATAAAATGCCTTTGCATCAAACGAGCCATCTCGCTGAGCAAGACGATTGAATCACTACACTTGTGCCATTTGAATCGGCCCTCCGGGTTGAGCGGAGCGGGTCGTTACATTATACACCACTTAGAACAAGTCTCGTCCTCGAGACTTCCTGAGCGCAACTTGTACTATCGCACAACTTCTAAACCAAACTCTATATACCTTGCCTAACACCCAAAGACTGTCTTAATACCACAATCGTTTACTTCCTCACCGCGCGTTACACTAACGTTGGCCAATTCTTATCGAACGACTTTATCGTTCAATGCTATCGAGTTATACTCAACTCACTCGTTGCACTCCCGATTCAAAATCTACTGCACCTGGCGTAGGGCTGTATTACTCAAACACGGAGTATTCTATAACTCAATGGGCACTTACAACTCATAATAGGGTGTACTTGTCCAACTTGTTATATTATCTAACATTGGAACCAAATGCATCCGAACACATATGACAGTTTACTTGATGTCGCCTATCGAAACCCATCTTTACGCCTAACCCAAAAGCTAGAATCTCAACGAATTTTTCAATCTCGTTTGCATCAATCTCTCTGAGTCACCGTCCAATCTCGCTAAATAAATTCGCACCCAATCACCTACGTATTCTGACTCAGTCTATATTGCGCCTCAGCGCAGAGCTAAATTGCCCACCTCGGGGTATGCTCTAATCCTTCTAGTCTTTGGTTCAATCGAACTTAACTTCCTATTCGTTTTACTCGTTCCGTTCGCACGAGTGCTTTAATTATTTTATCCGAATGATTCATTCGTTCAACTATTGCATTCCCAAACCTAGTCTTTTACTGCGCCTTAGCGCAGAACTATCCCGGTAGCACGGGGAACGATATAATCTCTCCATTGTGAAAATTTAGGTTGAGGCTAACCTATTTCAGTTGCCATACTCATCCATGCGAATTCGAACATTTTTCTTTGCAGCTGCATTCGAGTTATGCATATCGCTAAGTCTGGATCGTACCCATATTCAAGGCGTCCCCCAAATATGTGTATTTCAACCAAGATTAGTGATAGCTAAGTCTGACAAGCTACTCGTGAAAATCTTTCGAATCGCCGATCGTTCTGCTATATGAATAACCGAACTCTGGTTCGATTTAGTTATCGTCTACTCCAATCTTACCCCAATTCCAGTTTGTATTACTAGCCACGCATCGCACATCTTCCAAGCAACGATCCAACTTATCGCGCTAACTTATCTTCAATATCACCAATTCTAATCGTTAGAGTTCTGCCCATCAATTCTCTAATACCGTCTTATTCCTCACCATCGCATAACCGATCCGACCAAATCAATTATTACCCGAGTCCTATCTCGTATTGCGTTTGTTTCAACACGAACGTTGCTAGTATACACTCTCAATTCCAAATCCTAACTCTAAGTCTCGTTGCCCCAATTCTATCATTCTTCCCGAACAATACTCTGAAGTCAGCCACTCCAGTTTTAACTCAAGGCATAGGGTCGTCTGCCTAGCCACTAGGTCAGCTCCCAAAGTCATAGGTACAAATTTTAAGTTTGCGACTCATCGTTCAACCGCGTTGCACAACGCTCGCCCCAAACACCCTAAGGTCAAACCATTGTTCCTTTATACGGGTATTCTACCCACGCTCGCTTCACTCATATTTCTAAACATTGAGCACCGATCATCCTATCACACCAACACGTTCGTTCAACCGAACCCACGATACGCCCACATTGTAGGTTTATCCCATCGATTCGCACATACTATCTCTATCCTCACGTTTGATATAATTCACCAATCCAATCATTTTTCTATGTCTGTATCACTAAGCCACAATTATATTATAAATCATCGATGTATATCATGGACTCTAAGTCGTCCAGCACCATCTACGTATCCGTTCATGAAAACATCCAACATCTCTTACTTTGCGTTTCTAGACTAACTCCTCAATAAACATCCTTAGACTCATTATATCCTAAAACTTGTCTTATCGTATCGAACCACAAGTCAATGATCCTTTAATTGTCACGTTTCGGTCTCCCGCAAGTTCAATCATCTCCATCGGATGTGAGATCACCACGCCAACGCTCCCGCGGAATGATCGTCCTTATCCGGACGTGACGCATGTGCAAGCAAGAAGTTGTACTCGCACAAGACAAGAAGGTCAATCGTTATGGTTATCATCGAACGAATAGACACCTTGTCCCGCTTTTCGTTTTATCCCAAGTTATACATTGATCACTCAAGCCATGTTCTTCTAACAACCGTTCTTGCCGCCATCCAAGTTCGTCTAGCCAAACCGTCCAACTTCAATATTACCATTTGAACATTTCTTAGTCTACTCTTAGCATTCCTCAAACAACTAAGTTTAAATCCCAAACCCAAGTCTATCTCATTTGATACGTTCCATTCATCGAGTTCGTTTGGAATAATCACCGAACCTGTTCCCTTGAGTTCACTTATCCCCGCCGTACGTGAAATCACCACGACGGCGCTCCCGCAGGATAATCGTTCTCGCTGGGACAGATTTTGAATGTTATCTTTCTGAACTTGATTTCAAGATCGTTCTTCCAAACTCCAAGTCAAATCTATTTTCCGCTTAACTCGATTCATCAAAATTATAATTTTACTAACTTGTATCAATCCATACTATCTTCCAACCATTGTTATAGTCTAAAATCTCCCAAAATTCGAAATCATCGCATTCGTACTCAAACCGAACTCTATCGAGCGATATCCTACCCAAATCCAAATTTTCCATGCACGCTATCATTCGTTTACTCCATTATTTCCAATTACACTTACTCCGATCGTATTTTAAATTATTCGATCTCAACTCAAGTTTTTAATTCGCTTGTTTCAACTTAAAATCGCTCGTACAATCCTTTAAGTTTTTCCCGACCATGATATCAATTTCAATTGTCTTGAATTCCTATTCGATGTATGCCTTATCCCTTATTCAACTCATTGTAACTCGTTCGCACCAAATATTGCATGCTCCTCCAAGTTCGCTTACTTGCTAGGCATTGTTTATTTATACTAAGGCTTTACCGAATCTCATCGCTTGCCGCTAGACTCGCTTAATACTCCGAAATCTCTGATTTGTTCGAACACTACTAAGCCAACCAATACACCACTCAGGGTTCGAGTTATACTCCATAAATCTATATAACTCATTATATCCACAATTCGTATACTCATACCAGGGACTTATCGTATACACCACTCAGGAATCGAGTCATCCTAATAACTCTTGAATCGCGCTCGCATCCTTCACTCGTATTCCCCATTCGTTCCTTAGAACTCCAACACAATCCCTATTTATCGCCTTAGCGATCTTAAACTCGTATACCTCTATTCATAGTCCTCCATACAGACTATGCTGTAAATCATAACTTATCGCTATGAACAACCGTCCGAACTATATCTGAAACTCCATACACGATTCCCATTACTCGCCTTAGCGGCACTCCGATAGTGTCTCTATCGATTTCCCTGCTAAGTCAAACCTTCTTCTTATCCGAACAATACCCAAATCTCGCTGCAACTCGCTAGCACCAAGGGTCTTGGTGCATTTTACTCAATACAACTTGGCCAAAAGGCCAAGTGCATAGGCCACTGTCTTAACGATATATCGTCTCGCATCACAATCCCGTTCAAGCAATCTTACAATTCATACGTACTTTTTGAAAATATTTAGACTTATTGTATGGAACATCCATCGAAGCATCGAGAGAGAGCATCTACCACTTCTTCCAACACACAAATTCAAAACTGAGATAATCGAAACGAATTTCAAGGACGTAAAGCCGTGCTCTGATACCAATATGTCACGCCCCGATCTTCCGTCGGAATCGGCCGTCCCCGCTAGGCGCGAATTACCGCGCCAGCGCTCCCGCGGGACGTACGTTTCTATCAGGACGTGATGCCGCACGAGCCTGGGGTTGCGCCCGCGCAAGGCAAATACCGAAACAGCCATTGATAACTAGTTCACAGAGTCAACAAAGCGAAAACATAAAATGAACACAAGTATTGAATCCAAATCGAGCTCTTTATTGATATGAAGTAAAGATTACAAGCGGCGCTAGGCTGAGATTACAAATCGCTCATGCTCTCTCTCTCTCTTACAATGAGTATGCCCTTAGGCTTAGAACCGATACAAACGATCTGGATGATGATGTTCCCATACATTATGTCTCATATATGCGAGCTCCAGGTCCGTGCGCCACGCTCCAAGACGCCAAGTGCGGTCCGACGCCTCATTGCGTTAAGCGATCTCCGAATCCGTACGAGTTCCCCCTGCACCCTGCATGCAGACTGGTTGGGTATCAGTACATTGAATGCACTGGTGGGGAGGCCTCTCGCCCACGCCACAAAATAAGCACGTTCATTAGTTATGTGCACCGACTGGTTTCGTTGTCTTTCTATTCTTTTGCCTTAGGATCAGTTACATGGCAATATAAAGAAAGTAATCTCCGTGTCAGCTCAAGAGTGTCATAATAATGAATAACTGAGTTCGCCTTACCATTCTTACCATTCGGCCTTCCCTATCATATGCAGCAATATAAACAATTATATACAGACTAACGAGAAGCAACTATGAAAACCCAAGTGTTATGCCGTGTCCTTGCCTCACCAACCCATTTTTACTAGAACTATATGTGATACCATACATTAACTCTAATTATGCATGATGTCGTACAAACGCACTCCTTCCCATTTCTCCTTCTCTCAATGCGGATAGCCGCTATGCAAACATGACTTATCTATATGAAGGTCACTGGCTCTGCTAGCCATATTGGACAATATCTGCGATGGACGGCTGTCTTCCCAGCTCGGTTGCTAGCCTTGCTGGGCCTCCTAGCCGTCTAACGAGTCGACGCCCATCCAGGTCGGTAGCAAGCCTTGCTGGATGTCTCGCTCTCGCCCGCTAGTCATCAGCTAGCGTATTGTCAGGACTACACTGGCACTGTCATCCCGGGCCGACACGATTCGGATACCTCAGCAATCGTGTTGAGGACTCTCTCTACCTGGTGCGCAACCAGTTGTCTGTGACCATGCAACTACTCTCCCACTTCCAATCCTAGCCGAGGAAAACTCTCGGATCCATCCTAGCCGAGGACTACACTCGGATCTTTTCTTCTTTACGCAGCTCCCTGATTAGAGACTGCCTCGGTGATCTGCATATCCCGAGTACCTTCCTTTCCCTTCCATCTCCTGACTCAGAACGACTACTTGATAGCCTTTCTCGTCTATGCATGCAACATGGTTTTTACTCCATCTCGTGTCATGTTCCGTGCGGTACAACGCCTCAGTATGAACTCACACTACTTTACAGCATATATGAAGAAATTACTACATTCCAACCCAACAATCCTGACTACGCAAATAGCACGTAAAATCTCCATGTACTATACGATGATAAGGCGGGGTTATCCCCTTAGCTATGTGCGTTCATCTCTTTTATTAGCATGCAAAGGTTATCGCCCATAAACTAGCATATGACAATCATTTTCTTAGTGTGCAGCTAAGTAGAGACAGGTTCACCGGGGCCACCCACCTTAGCGATGTATCGCATCGGTCGAGCGAGACTCCGGACGCGCCTCTGATAGCCTAAGTCCGACTCCATTGAAGATTCCAGCATAAAATGCCTTTGCATCAAACGAGCCATCTCGCTGAGCAAGACGGTTGAATCGCTACACTTGTGCCGTTTGAATCGGCCCTCCGGGTTGAGCGGAGCGGGTCGTTACACTCGGGAGAGGCAGCGGGCGGCCGGCCGACCAGTGAGAGAGGGAGAGGGGCTGGAGAAGAAAGAGAGGGGTATTTTGTTTTTCAGGGTATCAAGTTAGCTATTTTAAAAGTTTAGGGTATCAAGTTGTCAAACATGGATAATTGAGGGTTTCAAGTTAAATTTTAGCCCTTTTTTAAAGGTTTCGTACCTCTCTATTTTAAGGGATCACTATAATTCATCTTTTTTTGCATTCAGAAATTTTAGCAGTGTTTGTAGTGCCTAGTGGCGGTCAAATTTTATGCAGCTCTGGGCCATCAAGAACTATCAAAATTTTATTAGTGCTAAATATGCACATGATCGCCATAAAATTGACAGTCACACAAGACTATCAAAGTTTTGACAGTCCAATACTCCAGAAATTGTGATGTCCCCTAACGTTTCGTGTAGTGCCCCTATTAATCCTCATGTTTTATGGATCCAATACTTTTGTGTAAAGTAAATAAAGTAGCAAAGTCATGATATGATATAGTCCTAATTTTGATAGTCCATATTGTTTTTAGGCAAGAATAACGTGTCGGACTTGTCACGCCCCTCAGTCCCAAAATACGTAGGACTAGAAATACATAAGCATGTCAGCCGTATGTATATGGCTACTCCAATATATGAAAACCATAACATATACATACGTTGTATTATGAATAATAATTCACAAGTGGAATATAATGTCACAAATCACATGCAATACTAATCCCATCCACAAAATTAAATAGAAATAAATAACCAAATATGACAATGAACCAAGTATGAAATAGTCGAGAAGAACTAATAGTTGGGTGGAGACAAATCCACTACCAAACAAATATGAAATAAAATATAGTAAGTACATCATCTGATGACCAGAGAGACTCGAAGGGAAGACCTCTTCGAAAGAGAAAGAAGTAGCAAGTCCTGATCCGTGCTCCTGCAAATAGTCATGATCGTCTACACCTAAAAATGGACCAGGTCCTCAGAGTGACGTAACAAGATACATAGAAGCATGTCGAATGTACAGTAAATAAACAGTATCATAGAAACTAAGCAAGATGGTATCCTACAAAGGTTGAAACTACGCTAATCATGGTGTGTATATGAGAACAACTACATATATATGAAATGCCAAAAGGAAATAAGGTCAAACCACCATAGCCCTCAGCGAACTATGGCTAAACGAGTCAAACCATAGACCTTCGTGGCCACTAGGATAACAACATAACCCTATCATTCGTGGACATTAGGTTAAATAAAAATGGAATAAGGAAAAGCAGTACATACACGTATAATCGTTCTCCCCATCCCGTGGCTCGATCTCTAAAAATATAACAATGACTCGAGGGTAGTACAAGTAAATAATGGTGCCTATAACGACGTACGAGAGCAACAAGTCTAGTAAACATGGGCCTAAGAATGTGTTCACAATAACTCCAAGACATCATATCATAATATACATCTATGATATGAAATTAAAATCAAAAACTAGCATGCGCAACTACCACTTATACAAATAATAGTGAAATCAACTTAACGGTATTATGGATAGGCTAGAAAACAAATAAACTGTTAAATACATGTACAAATTTGGCAAGGTATACTTGCAAAATAGAAATAGAGACATGTACACATAGAAAAAATAAAAATAATGCATGTAAATAAACTGTATAAAGTTGGCAAGGTATCTTGTCTGCTCCAAAAAATGATGAAGTCGTAACTCAAGACATCGTCTGATCTATCCGTCACATAAATTAAACAAGTTAGATCTACAAAAGTGGTTGGACAGGTTTTCTAGTCTAATCTATTTTAATTATAAATAAAATAATCTAAAATACTAATTTAATTTAATTCTATTCTGATTTTAAGACTAACCCTAGATTTTGGTTTAAAGAAAATTAATTTTACGAATTCGGAATCTATGGCACGCAAATCGAGGCGTTCTGTTGACCAAAAAGTCAACCAACAAAAACCAAGATTTTTGTGTGAAATTATGTAGATTTTAGCACTACATAATGCTAGAATCAGAGATTTCACCAAATCTCGAACCGGTAAAGAATTTTTGCCCATATGGCGCACAAATGACAGTTTTCAATAGTTTTCTAGTTACTTCTAGCTTCCTCCATAACTACTGCATAGGATATCCTTGACTGTGAACTAGTGAATTGCCGAATGTTTGGGGATAACCCACAGTAGAATCTTTTGGCTCTCTCTTGATCAGTGGGAATCAATATCTCGCCGAAATGACTCAGTCTGCTAAATTCTCCGTCGTACTCGTCCACCGTCATGTTTCCTTGCTTGAGGTGAAGAAACTGCTTATAGAGGATATCACGAACATTGGCAGGGAAGAACCTCTCATTAAAGAGTTCACATAACTCCTTTCATATTTAGTCGGTGCCATATTGCCTTTGTTCGACCTTCCACCAGTGGTGAGCATTGTCCTCAAGTAGAAGGTCTACTGTTGTCATCCATAGGTCCTCGGGTAACTGTGAAGCCTTCAAGTAACTTCTCGGTGCTAATGAGCTATGCAGTAAATTCGAGAGGACCCTCAGTACCCTTGAAGGTGTTTGGGTTCATCTGAGTAAAATCCTTAATGCGACCCTCATAAGGTTGTGGCGCTTGTGCTGGAACAGAGGCTGGTGGTTGCTAGGGAGGCATGTTCATTGCAGTTACACGGGCTTATCTCAGCAGCTCATTCTGCTTCCACTGAGCCTGCATCATAGCCTGCATGAACTGGGTCAAGGTAACATTTTTGTCAAGCTGCGGGAACTGCGAAGGTGGCACGAAGGGTGTCACGCCCCAGTCCCAAAATACCGAGGGACTAAACACGTGGCAATGGCCAGCAGCACACTCTAATGGACAAACCCAATTTAATGGACCCATCAAGGTGTACTTAAGCTGTAAAACAACAATAAATGTCTACTAAACATGTCACAATCTAATCTCATCAATGAAAGATAAATATAATCAATATCAGCATAATGAAATATAACCAACATCAAGTCTCAATAAAGTATATCGGGGAACAACCCGATAATAAGTCTGATACAATAGTTCATTAAGCACGAAGTAAAAGAGGCTAATAAAAGACTGAGTATAGATAACAGATACTCAGGAGAAATCCTCGGCCATCACCTCATCCTCAGGTATTGGTTCAGCTCCAGTGTCTGCTCCTGCTTCTGCTCCTGTCCCGTATACCTCGAGATAGATCTCATCTGCTATACCTGGGGACATAATCCGGATACAGGTCCTCAGGGGACATAGCGAGGTACAAGAATAACTCAAGCCAAAAATAAATGCAGTGCAACAATAAATGAATCAATAGGGTAAACTATGTAACCAGCTATGTGATATGCAAGTGAAAGCATCACTAGTACTCAGGCTGAGACTACTACAAGCTCTGTGTCGTGGAGCCGGTAGCAGTAATGTCACGTAATATGCCTAGCTCTGATATAGATTCTACGGTCTCACAATAATAATATATATATAAAATCAGCATGTAGCCTGTGTGTCTCTCCCCACCCAATGTAATCACACGTCTCATGTCCACGACGTCTCATGTCCATAACACGCAAGATCATATCTAATGCAGCAAGTAATAATGATAGCTAAGCATATGTAATATCTATGTCACGAATCCTGTAACCTATACAGAATCATAATGAATATCTCAGGAAGATTCTGTCTCATGAATAGTGTCAGGTGTCCTATGGTATGACGTACTTGATAATGCAAGCACGAAAATGTATAGTATCTCGATATCCATCTCTAGGTCACGTTACATAACTCCGCATACGGCGTTGACACCCGAATATTATTCGGACCTTAAGTAATATCACACGGTATTAGGTTGAATAGTTATAACTCAGAATAGATCAAGAGAATAATAATCAATTTACTGCAAGTATGGAAAGGTACACTTGCCTGGGATTTGGTTTCCAACTGCTGCTCTGGTATCAGCGGGATCTGCAGGTACTCCTCCGAATGTTAAAATAAACATTAGCATTATATTCAGAAGATATAAAATAGCCAGAATTGCCTGTCCATACGTCCAATTTGGACACAGGGACAAAAGTGACAATTTTTGGTCAAGTGGGGTCCACCTGTGGCCCACTTCGCACCAAAAAATATGCCAGAGACAAAGTTCTCCAAATTCGTTAGACTTAATGTCTACAAGTCTAGAACGATGATACTAACCCAATAGAATATCCAGAACTGGATTTCGATAAGCCGATCACAAAATCGTCCGTCAAGTGGAGCCGTGGGGCCTACGATATAGGATTTTGTCAACGTTCTCAGAATCGAACCAAACTTGGGTCACAGGACCAGCGTATCGCTACGAGTCCGATGGCGCAAGTTTCGTTTCCAAACGATGAGCACACACGAAGTTACAAAGAGTTTCAGAACAGGGCCGATACGGGGTGTTGTCGACGGATACGTGTTGATTCAGGTGTGCACGCACATCCAAATCAACTTCTGCAAAATTCCACACGTTCGTATTGATGGTGCGCACCTTTCGGTGAAGTTCACACATGACAATTCGCCTGGTTTAGCGGGGCGCACCTAGTTCCGGGAAAATCAGGATTTTAAATAACCAATAGTTTGGTCATTTTTATCCTCGAATAACATGCAAATTACAGCATAATAAAATAAACTAAAAATAGGGTTTAAAACTTGGTTAAATGGCCTAAATAACTGTTCAAGCAAATTTTGAAAATATTTATCAGGTTGGTCGCAAAATGGTCATGAACTGGGGAGTTCGGGACAAATTCTGAATTTTCAGAAATTGAGAATATTTTCCTGATTTTGCGTCGCAGTTTGCGACTGACATAGAACGCGATACCCTGATCCTAAAATATTTATCAAGTTGTATTTATTAGCTTTTGGTACCGGATTTGTCCCCGACTTTTGGTTTGAGACCTTGTATTGTATTTGATTCTGGATATTGTTGTATTATTATTATTGTTGTTGATGTCCTTAGTAATTATTGTTGTTTAGACTTTGTAGTTGTTAGACTTCTGTGTTATCTTATCGTGCTTAGATTCGTGATTGAGTACTTGTGTTATCTTTATCATATTGCTCCTCCGTTTGGAGTTGAGATCTTGACAGGTACTTATATTTGTTGTGTGAGATTGTTAGCTAGATAGTAGACCTAGACAGCGTTCTACCGCCGATGCTGCGGCGTAGGCTGGACGTACCCACGACTCATGCCCGATTTTTCGGATGCGGGTCATGACACGACCCCCCTTCCCCTCCCCTCTGCCTTGATCCCCCTCCCCTCGACCCCCTCCCATCCACTTCCTCACCCGCTCCGCCTCGAACCCCCTCTCCTCCGCACCTGCACTCGCTCTGCCACCCGACTTGACCCCCCTCCCCTCCGTGACTGGATCCACCGCGGCCACTTCGACCCCTCCGTCCTCGCCTCGATGGACCTCCTTCTCCCCCTCCCCTACGACTCATGCACCATCGTCGACAACAACGACATTCTCCACAACTCCGACCACGACCCCCTCATCGACTCCCACCACCTCGTCCTTTGCCTCCCCTACGACTCCAGCACCGCCGGCATCCGCCCACACCCCCGACTTCTCCCATACGCTCGACCTACTCCTGCTATCCCTACGGCGCCTAAGTCCCCATCATCACCTATATTATAATAATTTATGGTTGTAATATTGATATCTCAATAAATATTTTATATACGGTACAAATAATTTATGGTTGTAATATTTTATTATACAGTACTTATGGTATCTTTATTGGGATGATCATATGTTAGAAAGATAGGTTATTGATTACCTTTTTCGTGCCCTTGGGATTTTTTGTGAATTTTAACAATTCATAAAGAACCTCTTGTGCATAGAAAAGATAATCAATAGCCTTTCTTCCATAACATTTCAACATTCTATTAAAGATACTATACGTACTGTATTTCAAAAATAGTGACGTTCAGCAACGTCTAGCGACGTCCTAAAAATAGCTTTTCGTCGCTAAGTGACGCTAAACGTCGCTATAATGCTGACATATCAATTTCTGCCATGTTAGCATGTTTGTCGCAGAATGTCACTGATTAAATCGCTATTGTAGCAACATTTGGCGACACTTTAGGACGTCGCCGATGCACCAATGTTGAGACGCTGAACGTCGGAACTACGGCGACGTTATCAAGTCACAAATATACATCGCTATATAGACGAATATTGATGTTTTTGTTGTCAGCGACCATGGAATACGCGACGACACATAAACATTGTTAATTACATCGCTAATTATTATTAGCGATATTTTTTGGTTAATTAGCGACATTTTTTGACGTCGCTAAAATGTATTATTTTGGTAGTGTCAGTTTCGTCTGCTTAGGTAAGGCAATATAGCATGGATAAGTTTTAGTACAAGGAGATCTTATACCATGAATCGAGTGTACGATAGAAGAGATAAGTATCCCAAGGGAACAAGGTGTTGATAGGAAAGAGAATACTACTGCTACTCGTGTCATCTACCAATTTTATGGATATACCATCTAGTTAAATTATCATCATATCCTCATAGCTGCTAAACTACTATATATATATATATATATATACAATTCTACATCTATCTATACTCCTAAAATTTTGTGTCATAATGGGGCACATATTTAGTACTATCCATGTGTCAACTTCCATCAAGCACGAGTGTTCGCCTTTTCGAAATAGGGGAAGACAAAAAAATAATAATAAAGAGTTCAAGAAAGACGTGATCGAATACAAATACGGGGTTCAAGGGCGATTGAAGAATTCAAAAGAGAGTTGTCAGGGCAGTTACGGATGAGATCCTATTTTGATAAATTCTTATTCGCAGGCTCGTATCAGTATAGTTATGTAACCGATACGATATGCTCGGACATGTCTAGAGGATAAGTATGTTCATCTAATAAGCTAAGTCAACTATATCTCAATCCACGTAAAATAGTCATATGAAGGGCGAACTAAGTGCAATAAGGTTGATCAAACCATAATACACCGATTCTAATTAGATAATGTATTAGTGGGCGTCCCCATTGTCACGACCCGCACCCGGAAATTCGGGCACGAGTGCGTGGGTACGTCCAGCCTACGCCGCAGAGTCGGCGGTAGTACGCTGTCTAGGTCAAATCCATATTTACTAAACTAGCTCATTCACAAATAACATAGGCAAGATAATAATGAGAACAGAAACTTAAGATTGCAACTGAAATAAATACGACCACAGATTCAAATGTTTTAGTACAGCAATTCAGAATGGAATCGGGGACAAACCCGATTAATAAGATAAGAAACAGAAATAAAGGTAGCTACTACTAGCTACTCTGCAGCAGCGGTCTCCTGGGTGGGTTCTGGCTCCTCATAGGTATCATCAGTACCCTCATAGGGACCATAATAAGTAGGGGCAAGGTCTTCATCATCGCCTAAATCAACAGATCCAGTCAGGAAAGGAGCAAAGTACACAGTGCACAACAAGGTTAAACTAAATATTTATGACAATTAAATATTGAATATCGGGTTGAGAAACTGCATAACAGAACATCATTATCTCAAAGTTAAAGCTGTAAACAGGGATATGAGAAAGCAGAAATAAATGAGACAGGAAATGAAACTACAACAGTCAGCAAGATATATGTAACATGACCAGAAACTATCTGTGTGAACTTGTGTTTGTTTTTAGAATACATAGTTGGCATGTAGGGGTTTATAAGGCTAATCCGGCCGTCATAAACGGCTATTAAACAGGGAAAATCGAGATCCGGCTGAGGTACAGTCGCGTACCAACAGCTATTAAATATGACAAGGGGAAGGATAAACTACATGCCTTCTAGTATTCTCCCACCCGACATGAAAAACAAGACATGAACTCTAATATTCCAGACATGAAAATCCAACATTTCTAACACTAGGTGTAATCATCAAGGGTACTAGTGAAGCAGGAAATTAATTATCACAATATATATAGATTTAACTTGAAGTGCAGGTACTTGCCTGTTGTTTGGATCTGATTAAATTGGTTCTTGGGAAAATTTCCAGAGATGAGTCCAAAAGCTGAAATAGACATTACCATCACGCTCAAAAGATGTCAAATAGCTAGAAACGCCTGTCCTTGGGTCCAATTTGGAGACAAGGGCAAAAACGGCAGTTTCGGGTCAAAACGGGGTCCGCCGGTGGGCCCGCTTTGCACCAAAAAACGTGTCAGGGTCAAAGGTCTCCAATTTCACCAAACTTAGTGTCAACAGGTCAGGAACGATGATACGAACCCAACGGAACTACCAGAATTGGATTCCGATGAGCCGATCACAAAATCGCCCGTCGAGCGGGGGCCTGTGGGGCCCATGACACGCGATTTCGTCAACGTTCTCAGAATTGAACCAAACTTGACCCACAGGACCAACGTATTGCTACGAGTCCGATGGCGTAAGTTTCGTCTCGATCCGACACGTGTACAAGAAGTTAGGGTGAATTACAGAAAAGGCAAATACGGGCGATGTCCGCGGATACGCGTTGATTTTGGTGTGCACGCACGCCCGAATCAGCTTCCGTGAAATCTCACACGTCCGTATCGACGACGCGCACGTATCTGTGAAGACCGCACGCGACCAAGTCGTCCCGTTTGGCAGGACGTACTCAGTTCCGGGGTAAAACAGGGTCTGGTTTTTCCTATTTTTGGATCGCGGTGTGCGATCACCACAGGACGCGATGCCCCGAGCGGTTTGTCCGGGCACCGAGAGGGTCATACAGGCTTCACAACACAATTTGCGGAATTGAAAACGGAGCTACGAACAAAAAGTTACACGCACCTGAAGGGGACCCAAAAATCAGGGTCGAGTCGTGTCCGACTCGTGTCCGACACGACACTGTTACTGTGTCCACTGCACAGTACAAAGGGGGCTAGGGTTTACGGAGTTCCGGCGAGGGGAGGCCGGCCGAAGGAAGGATGGGGCGGTCGAAGACGGGCTCGGGGCGGCGCCGGCGTTGCTGGCGGGGGCGGCGGCTGCTGGCGTTGCTGGGGGCGGTCGGCAGCGGCTGAGGAATCGGGGAGGGGGCCTGGGCTGCCGTCGGCGGAGATGGTGGAAGGCGGCGAGGCTGGAGGGAGGCGGCTGGTCGTCGTTGAGGGCGGTGGCGAGGCGCTGGAGGGGAGGAGGACGGCGAGGTGGCCGGAGGGGGTGACCGGAGAGGGAGGGTAGGTGGCCGGAGGCTCGAGGGGATTTTAAAAGGGCAGGGCGAGGCGAGGGGGCTCCGGGCAAGGCGAAGGGAGGGGGTGTCACGGCGCTGCGTGGGGCGAGCCGGGCGGAGCGCCAACGGCGCTGCGGAGGCGCCGGCGGAGCGGGAAGATCGGGTCAGGGGTGAGGGTTTAGGCGGGTTCGGGTCGGTTCGGGCGGCGGGTGGATCCGACCCGACCCGCTAACGTTTGCGGGCTGGGCTCAGCCCAACGGGCTGGGCCGGGCCGGTTGGGTCTGGGCCGATTTTATTAATAATAAAAAATAATAATAGTAATAACAATAAATGTTTAAAAAAATAAATAAATAAATAAATAAATAATAATAAATGTTTTCAGGGGTTTTAAATTAGGTCTGAGGCCCGATAAATTCCAGAAAAATTATCCTAAGTCCAGTTTTCCATTTTACACCCAAAAATATTATTTCCATAATATTTTAATGTTGTTTATTATCAATTAAAAATTATGTAATATTTGAAAACCCTGATTTTAATTACAGAAAATTCCCAAAAAATTTCAGAAAATTGTGAAAAATCCTAATTTTAATATTTTTAAGAAATCAGGGGCTTACAATCTACCCAACTTATAGAATTTCATCCTCAAAATTTAAAATATGGTAGGGTTCTCTCCGTCCAATCTTACTTGATTAGTCTAACGGGTTTCTCTCAGGTGGACATTGCGGTCGCTACCCAACTTAGAATTTTACCCATATATCCGCTAAGGCTGTACAACTAGTGAGGCTAGGTCTCAACTTGATAAATCATGGTATTGAATCTAAATACAAATACACTACCTATGATATTCGCTTAGTCATAGAGGTTATCATCAATTCGTCCGGTCTGAGGGGTATGTCTAGCAATACAAATCAACTTATACCACACAGGATTTTGTCTTTCCGAAATAAGGGAAGACGAGGATTAATAATAAAGAGTTTAAGGGCGAGGTGGTAGAACAAAGGTATAGGGATCAAGGCGTTTAAGGAATTCTAATGGGAATTGTCAGGCGGTTATGGATTGAGATTTTATTCTGGTAATCATTTTATTCGCATGCTCGTATTAATACAGTTATGTAACTGATACGATATGCTCGGACGTATTTAGGGGCAAGTATACTAGTCAACTATATATCTCAATCCACGAAAAGTAGTCGTGCGAAGAGCGAATCAAAATGCACTAGGGTTGATCAGACCGTAGTACACTGATTCTGAGTAGACACTTATATTAGTGGGGTTGATCAGGCCTCAATAATACATGTGTCATGAACAAGCCCGATAAAGAGTAAGCTTGCAAAACTAGGCTATAAAATAGCAGCATCAGTCAAGTTTAGCAAAATTAAGTGTGCTAGATGATGATGAAAAGAGGTACAAATTTATTGAAGTTCACAGAATAACACAAAATAAGCACAAAAGCAAAAAGCCTCTAAAAATCTCTACAGTTATCAAATTTAAAAGCATACTAGGTTATTTAGCAAGTTCAAAATTACTAGGTTGGGGCTGAGGTCACGAACCAACAGGCACGAAAACAATACTAGAAAAATGTATCTACAAATCACTTACGCGCATTGGCTGCTTCCAGAGTTTGCGCGTTCTCCACGGTCATCACGTAAGCTTGTTCGCGTCCTGGAGCAGTGGGGCAGTCCCTCACTTGATGTTCCGTTGATCCACAATATAGACAGGCACCCAATCTCTTCCTACAAACTTGCCAGGTGTGACCTTATTTTTGGCAAAAGTTACAAGCAGCCGCTTGTTGGTTCTGTCCTTGAGCCTGGTGTTGGGGTGCTGGAGCTCGAGGGAGAGGACGCTGAGTTTGCTGCGGGGCCCTCTGCTGTTGTTGCTGTTGAAAAGGGCGTTTGTTGGGTCCCGTATTTCCGGTATCTCTTTCCCGTTTTAGTTTATGCCCCATGTCTCTCTCAACGCCTTGTGTCACGCTCAAGATTTCCTCATAGGTGCGAGCTCGGCTGGTGGTGACAGCAAGGCGAATATCCGGAGACAGCCCCTTCTTGAATCTACGGGCTCTGTCCTCCCGGGTACGGACCATGTACTCCACAAAGTGGCTTAACATGCTAAATTCGGCAGTATACTCATCAACAGACAGGTTACCTTGTTCCAGTCTCTCGAATTGGCTTTCGAGAGCTTCCCGAGCCACTTCGGGGTAGAATTTCTCCTTGAATAGCCTCTTGAAATCCTCCCAGGTGAGGTCAGGAGCAGATAGTTGGGGTTCATCTCTGAACCAGGTCCGAGCTATGTCGAACAGTTGCAGGCTTGCGGACTCCACTTTGAGATCATCAGGAACCCGAGCAGTCTTCAGGAGTCTCTCTACGTTCTCTATCCATTCATCGGCATAGAGAATGCCTTCAGTTCCGTAGAATTCCAGGGGTCTAAGGTTTTTGAAGTCTTTGGCACTTCCTGGCCTCTTTTGTGGTGACTCCCGGGTCCGAAGAGCTTCTGAAAGGCTGGTCCGTAGCAGGGCAGTTTGTTCCTTCTGGGATTCCACTAGTCCCTGGAACACTCCAAGTAGCTGTGCCCCATCCAGAGTAACTGCCGGAAAAGATGGAGGTGGAGGGAGGGCAAGAGTTTCGGGCACATTCTGCTCAGCTGGTTCTGATGTGCCTCCTACTGTGTTCCTCGTCTGAACTATTCTGAAAGATTAAGGGGTAGGAAGATTAGAATAGATTACTTGGAAGTCAAGGGCGATAGGAAAAATTGACTAGAACCGATACCATATTGGAAATAAAAGATGCTATTTTGTGAATAAACTTTTAGCCTAAAATCCTTAATCTTGTTGCAGGCCTGTTCGGTCCCTAAGTTGGAACCGAACAATTTAGTCGTTTCGACCTGCATGGGCCACCATAAAAACATGTCACGACCCGCACCCGAAAATTCGGGCACGAGTGCGTGGGTACGTCCAGCCTACGCCGCAGAGTCGGCGGTAGTACGCTGTCTAGGTCAAATCCATATTTACTAAACTAGCTCATTCACAAATAACATAGGCAAGATAATAATGAGAACAAAAACTTAAGATTGCAACTGAAATAAATACGACCACAGATTCAAATGTTTTAGTACAGCAATTCAGAATGGAATCGGGGACAAACCCGATTAATAAGATAAAAAACAGAAATAAAGGTAGCTACTACTAGCTACTCTGCAGCAGGGGTCTCCTGGGTGGGTTCTGGCTCCTCATAGGTATCATCAGTACCCTCATAGGGACCATAATAAGTAGGGGCAAGGTCCTCATCATCTCCTAAATCAACAGATCCAGTCAGGAAAGGAGCAAAGTACACAGTGCACAACAAGGTTAAACTAAATATTTATGACAATTAAATATTGAATATCGGGTTGAGAAACTGCATAACAGAACATCATTATCTCAAAGTTAAAGCTGTAAACAGGGATATAAGAAAGCAGAAATAAATGAGACAGGAAATGAAACTACAACAGTCAGCAAGATATATGTAACATGACCAGAAACTATCTGTGTGAACTTGTGTTTGTTTTTAGAATACATAGTTGGCATGTAGGGGTTTATAAGGCTAATCCGGCCGTCATAAACGGCTATTAAACAGGGAAAATCGAGATCCGGCTGAGGTACAGTCGCGTACCAACAGCTATTAAACATGACAAGGGGAAGGGTAAACTACATGCCTTCTAGTATTCTCCCACCCGACATGAAAAACAAGACATGAACTCTAATATTCCAGACATGAAAATCCAGCATTTCTAACACTAGGTGTAATCATCAAGGGTACTAGTGAAGCAGGAAATTAATTATCACAATATATATAGATTTAACTTGAAGTGCAGGTACTTGCCTGTTGTTTGGATCTGATTAAATTGGTTCTTGGGAAAATTTTCAGAGATGAGTCCAAAAGCTGAAATAGACATTACCATCACGCTCAGAAGATGTCAAATAGCTAGAAACGCCTGTCCTTGGGTCCAATTTGGAGACAAGGGCAAAAACGGCAGTTTCGGGTCAAAACGGGGTCCGCCGATGGGCCCGCTTTGCACCGAAAAACGTGTCAGGGTCAAAGGTCTCCAATTTCACCAAACTTAGTGTCAACAGGTCAGGAACGATGATACGAACCCAACGGAACTTCCAGAATTGGATTCCGATGAGCCGATCACAAAATCGCCCGTCGAGTGGAGGCCTGTGGGGCCCACGACACTCGATTTCGTCAACGTTCTCAGAATCGAACCAAACTTGACCCACAGGACCAGCGTATTGCTACGAGTCCGATGGCATAAGTTTCGTCTCGATCCGACGCGTGTACAAGAAGTTAGGGTGAATTGCAGAAAAGGCAGATAGGGGGCGATGTCCGCGGATACGCGTTGATTTCGGTGTGCACGCACGTCCGAATCAGCTTCCGTAAAATCTCACACGTCCGTATCGACGACGCGCACGTATCTGTGAAGACCGCACGCGACCAAGTCGTCCCGTTTGGCAGGGCGTACTCAGTTCCAGGGTGAAACATGGTCTGGTTTTTCCTATTTTTGGATCGCGGTGTGCGATCACCACAGGACGCGATGCCCCGAGCGGTTTATTCGGGCACCGAGAGGGTCATACAGGCTTCACAACGCAATTTACGGAATTAAAAACGGAGCTACGAACAAAAAGTTACACGCACCTGAAGGGGACCCGAAAATCAGGGTCGAGTCGTGTCCGACTCGTGTCCGACACGACACTGTTACTGTGTCCACTGCACAGTACAAAGGGGGCTAGGGTTTACGGAGTTCCGGCGAGGGGAGGCCGGCCGGAGGAAGGATGGGGCGGTCGGAGATGGGCTCGGGGCGGCGCCGGCGTTGCTGGCGGGGGCGGCGGCTGCTGGCGTTGCTGGGGGCGGTCGGCAGCGGCTGAGGAATCGGGGAGGGGGCCTGGGCTGCCGTCGGCGGAGATGGTGGAAGGCGGCGAGGCTGGAGGAAGGCGGCTGGTCGTCGTTGAGGGCGGTGGCGAGGCGCTGGAGGGGAGGAGGACGGCGAGGTGGCCGGAGGGGGTGACCGGAGAGGGAGGGTAGGTGGCCGGAGGCTCGAGGGGGTTTTAAAAGGGCAGGGCGAGGCGAGGGGGCTCCGGGCAAGGCAGAGGGAGGGGTGTCACAGCGCTGCGTGGGGCGAGCCGGGCGGAGCGCCAACGGCGCGGCGGAGGCGCCGGCGGAGGCGGAGCGGGAAGATCGGGTCGGGGGTGAGGGTTTAGGCGGGTTCGGGTCGGTTCGGGCGGCGGGTGGATCCGACCCGACCCGCTAACGTTTGCGGGCTGGGCCGGGCCGGTTGGGTCTGGGCCGGTTTTATTAATAATAAAAAATAATAATAGTAATAACAATAAATGTTTAAATAAATAAATAAATAAATAAATAATAATAAATGTTTTCAGGGGTTTTAAATTAGGTCCGAGGCCCGATAAATTCCAGAAAAATTACCCTAAGTCCAGTTTTCCATTTTACACCCAAAAATATTATTTCTATAATATTTTAATGTTGTTTATTATCAATTAAAAATCATGTAATATTTGAAAACCCTGATTTTAATTACAGAAAATTCCCAAAAAATTCCAGAAAATTATGAAAAATCCCAATTTTAATATT
Source organism: Iris macrosiphon (assembly GCA_036927795.1). NCBI lineage: Eukaryota > Viridiplantae > Streptophyta > Magnoliopsida > Asparagales > Iridaceae > Iris > Iris macrosiphon. The sequence continues at coordinate 223,400,795 of JAYESA010000006.1, forward strand.
TTTGAAAAATCAGGGGCTTACACCCATAACACATATCTTATGAACAAGCCCGATAAAAGAATAATCTTGCAAAACTAGGCTATAATAGCAGCATAAGTCAAGATAGTCCAAAAATATGAGTACGCGGGATTATGATGAATGAAGATACAAATAGTTCAAGTTCATCAAGAATCTAAGACTCGTCCGGTGTTTGTGACTCTACAATTTCTATACTATCTTCTTATCTAAGTCTCTGGTCGATCAAATGGGGTATGGACCTCTAAAACTCTGCAATCTAGATAAATATTATCTTCTTACACTAGTGTCATTTAATCATGTCTCATTAGTGCACCTTAACGACTATGGGATGTTATATTGTAAGACACGCTACCCAACTTACAAGAGTTCAACTAATAGGGTAATTGACCTATGGGCATATATATACCTAGTACTAGTCATCTTTCTAACCTCTATTAAGCACGAAAAGAAAGATAAGATCGACGTTGTGAAAGGATCAAGTATGATGCAATTCAAGCAGTCAAATGAGAATTCGAAACGAAATCAAGAGAGGTGATTAAATAAGTGGATGATATCCTAGACACTAATCCTATAAGCAGGCTTGCTCGGTACATTAACATAACTGAGACAATATACTCTCGACCTGCATGGGCCATCATAAAAACCATGTCACGTCCCAGTCCCACAATATGTATGACAGAGTACGTGGCAATGGCCAGCTACGTATCAAGTGTGTCATACCCCGATCCCGAAGGTCCCGACAACGCCCCCACCGGACGCGAATCACCGCGCTCCGGCGCTCCCGCGGGGCGTAAGTCGTTTGCCATCGAGGCGTGATGCCGTGCGAGCCTGGAGTTGCGTCCGCACAAGGCAACATCGTTAAAGTTGTCGCTATTATCGAACCGATCGAATACGCAACGGAGGGACAAACAATAATCCATCTAAGTAAATGGGACAAAGCTCAAGGCACGAGGTTCTCTGAATACAATGGCATAGTTCTATACATTATCTCCCTCTATACAAAAGCAGCTCAAAAATATCAAGTTACAGCTCAAGGCGTCGAAACCAGATTTTCGGGTCCTGGGGATGAGGCAAGGCTATCGCTTCCTCGGACGATCCAGCACCTGCGAACAAGCAAATGTTGGTGGGTCAGCACTTTGGAGAAAGTACTAGTAAGTATAAAATTAACGAACAAAATCAACATTCACTAAAACCAATACTAAGTAATTATGTTATAAAATATTATATTACTAGTGATCTTTCTAGTTTTACCTAGGTTCGTTACATGCAATACAGGAACGGAGTCATATTACTTCTTTTGGAAACATCTTTGAAATCAGAGTTCATGTTCGATTGTATTCAAGCACACAAGACAAGCCAATTATTTTACTATCATGGTGTGCGCAGCGTATCTTGTGAGCTATACTCAAAGACTTTAGGGACAATGCACCATCTAGGAACTATCATTCTATCAAGCAAACAAGATAAACTATCTATATGATTTGGTCCCCAAGAAACTCAGGATCAGTAGTGGTAATCCAGCTAACTAATGACTCTTTTATCTGATGCTATTAGCAACTGTGACTCATGGTTGCTCTTCACTAAAATAATAGCAGCCGGGACCAAGGTTCAGCTCTGCACTAATAGCCATTGTCCGACCGATGCGAATGCATGAAACACTATCAAATAAAATTTATGATGCAGATGATCAAGATCAAGCAGACTGTCTATCCATCTCTTCTATCTCTGTGCGGACTGGCCGCCATATCTCTGATCAAGTTCAAGCACGAAGTAGTTCTATCAAAACACAAGCGATAAGAAAACATGTTCAAGCAATCTCTTACTCTTCTTATTAGCATGGTAAGGTTCTTCTATTGACAAGCATTCAAGTTCTAGCTAAGCATACAGTTCTATTATTCATGCAATTGAAACAATAATCTTCTTAGCAACAGGCATTATAAAACTCAGATCCATTATTAAGGCGTGCAAGAATCAGAGAATAAAGTTCTGCCCACTCACCTAGATCAGTCATCTTCTGGTTCAACAAGGAGCTCTCCAAGAAGGGTTTTTTAAGTCAGCAAACCGATATCTCTTGTACATAGTGCAACGCGGAGCGGGGCACTACAAAGTGGACTCCAGCCTAACTCGAATACGTATATGCTATCTATAATAGGCATAATTTCTAATATGACAAGTCTAAACTATATCTCAATCCACATATGAATAATCATAAAAAATAAACAATATGCATTGGAGTCGGCCACCCAATAATATACTTGTTCGAACAAGCTCGAGGAAAGATTAAGCTTGCAAAACTAGGCTATACAGCAGAATAAGTCATCCGAGAAATATAATAATGGATAATGATGAATATAAATACAAATAAATTAATCTTATCAAGAATTCAAAAGACGTCTGATGGAGACAAATCCACTATTAATAGACTAAAATATAAAGATAAGAAAATAAATCAAAGTCTATGCTAAAAATAACTAAGCAATAGCTGAGTCGTCAACTGTAGTGGTACCCTCGTCTGGTGTCTATCCGTATGAATCCGCGTAATCTTGCACACTGGAGAATGGATCCAGGTCCTCAGTGGAACGTGCGAGCCAAGTATATCAAAAATATAGCATTCTAAAATAGACATGTGCAGGCAGAAAAATAACTAAGGCATAAACTATACAACAATCATATACGAAAAAGAGCAACTACTAACACATGAACTACAGATAGATGGACTATAAATACCATAGCTCGCAAGTAAACCACGGCTAAGAGAACACTCACCGACCTTAGAGGCCACATGGTGGTCAAATAACCCGACCTTAGAGGCCACAGGGTCACGAAGCAGATAACCATACCTTAGAGGCCACAGGGTCGCAAAATAAATAACCCGACCTTAGAGGCCACAGGGTCACGAATAACAAAAATAGAGAAAAAAATAATCCATTTGTATATAATCATTCTCGCACGTCTAACACTCACGTGGGTACACGTAATCCATTGCAATCCAAACTAATACATGGTCTATGACAAATGGTTCTAATAAAAAAATAATTTATAAGACTAACATCATGTGAATCTACGAAAATAATTATTGATCATAAAATAAGTGCATCAAATTAAATATACTATATAAAATTGAAAACTTGGCAAGGTATCTTGCCTGCTCCAAAAAAGGATGAAGTCGCAACTCAAGACGTCGTCCGATCTACCCGTCACATAAATTAAACAAGTTAGATCTACAAAAGTGGTTGGATATGTTTTCTAGTCTAATCTATTTTAATTTTGAATAAAATAACCTAAAATACTAATTTAATTTAATTATTCGGATTTTAAGGCTAAACCTAGATTTTGGTTTAAAAAAATTAATTTTAAGAATTCGAGATCTGTAGCACGCAAATCGATGCATTTTGTTGACCACAAAGTCAACCGACACAAAACTAAGATTTGTGTGTAAAATTTTGTATATTTCGATGCTACATAATGCTGGAATCGACGGTTTCACCAAATCTCGAACAGTTAAAGAATTATTGCCCATATGGCGCATATATGACAAATTTTGGTAGTTTTCTAGTTACTTCTAGGTTGTACAAATTTTACAGAATTATAAACTAGCATATTTAATTCTTATAAAAATATATGTTATATTTCATCATGTCAGCTTTCTGAAACTTTAACCGGATCACGATTCTGAGTTCGGGATCTCCCAAAATCTCGAAAATACAAAAACGTATCAGATTTCGGACAACTGGCACTCCACAAATTTTACATAATTTTGGGTTCAAAATTAATTAAAATAAATTTAATATTCAAAAACTATACCTCGATATGGTTTCAACGTAAGAAACAGTGACGCGTTGGCGTCCAGAGCTAGGAGTTATGGCCTCACGAAGTTGGGGGAAACCCTAGATGAAACCTCCTCAAACTCTCTCTCTCTCTCTCTCTCTCTCTCTCCTCTCTAATTTCGGCAAAAATAATAAATCCTACATATACACACATATATATATAGGCAGTAGCCGACGGGTGGGCCCAGGCGGGTAGGTTAGGGCTGTCTGTGTATGTTGACTGGGTATTTAAATAGGTTTTAATATCCAAAAAATTATTTATTAATCAGTTTTCACCTAATTAACTCCAAATAAATATGTAAAAATTTCAGAAAATTTTAGAAAATTTATAAATAATGTAAAATACTATTATAAATCCTATAAAAATACTTGGGACTATATTATGCTCCTAGGCTTGCAGAATAAATTCTAGATATTCTAGAAAATTAGTATTTAGCCTATTTTAAAACCAAATAAATCCAATTAAATTCTAAATTTTTTAAATAAATTACAGAAAATATATTTAAGTATTTTAACCCTAAAATAAGTGTTTGGTAGAAAAATATGCAAGTATGGTCTCACAGTAAATCATTGAAGCCCTAGAAAATTATGTTTTCTAGGTTTTAAATACCCAAAAATTCTAGAAAAATCCAAAAAATTCTAAAATAGTCTGAAAATGATTATAAATAAGTATTTATATAATTAATTAAATAAAAGAAGGTATTTTCTAATTAACCAACAAAATAGCCAAAAGAAATCCAATAATTTAATAAAAAATACTAAAATTAAAAATTAAAAATTATGGGGTTTACAATTAACAAGTTATACACTATTGTATTTTCATGTGAATGTGGCAACTATATTAGAATACACATATATACAAAGTTCTCAAGGAAGAAGAAGAAGAGCATGCCATATGTGAAAGGGAAAGTAAAGCACATCAAGAAGAACAAGAACAAGATGAAGAAGAAGGAGGAGGAGAGTTACCTAGATCCACTTGAATGGAAGGGGGGAAGATCTTGGTTTGCAGTGGTGCTCGGCTTGGGGGATGGTCGGCGGTGGCCTGGGGGTGGTGCTCGATCGAGGGAAGGGGGAGAATGTGGGGAACAACAACAAGAGCAGCAATGGCAGCAGCTACAGCATTGGCAACAACAGCTACAGCATTGGCAACAACAGCTACCGGCAACAAACACAACAGTCGCAGCAACAACAACAGTTGTGGCAGAAAGGTTGGGTGGTCGTGGAGGTGATGGTGGTGGTGGTCGTGAGGGATGGTGAAGGAGATGGAGGTGGTGGTGTCGTGGAGGTGAAGGAGAGAGGGGGTGAGCCGGTCGAATGTGGAGGAGGGAGAGATGTAGTAAATGAGGAGAGAAAGTTGCTATGGGATTAGGGCCGGCTGCTCTCCCCCCTATTTCTAGGGATGTGTGAGGGTTGTTATGAGAGAATGAGTGGTTGGGATAGATTGAAGTTTGAATGGAGGGCTTTGATGGAATGTAGGCATATGTTGAATAGTACCATACAAAAAGAGAAGGGGGAGAGTGTGACCGGTCAAGTCATGTGTCACGACCCGCACCCGGTTATTCGGGCACGAGTACGTGGGCACGTCCAGCCTACGCCGCAGAATCGGCGGTAGTAAGCTGTCTAGGTCAATCCACACTTAACTAGACTAGCTCATTCACAATTAACATAAGCAAGATAATAATGAGAATGGAAACTTAAGATTGCAACTGAATAAATGTGACAACAGATTCAAATGTTTAGTACAGAAATTCAGAATGAAATCGGGGACAAACCCGATTAATAAGATAAGAAATGGAAATAAAAGATAGCTACTGCTAGCTACTCTGCAGCAGGGGTCTCCTGGGTAGGATCTGGCTCCTCATAGGTATCATCTGTACCCTCATAGGGACCATAATGTGTAGGGGCAAGGTCCTCATCATCGCCTAAACAACGGATCCAGTCAGGAAAGGAGCAAAGTACACAATGCACAACAAGATTAAACTAAATATTTATGACAATTAAACTGAGTATCATATTGGGAAAATTGCATGAAGGAAATATCAACAACTCAGAGTTTAATGCTATAAACAGGAATATGAGAAAGCAGGAAAAAGTGAGACAGGAAATGAACTACAACAAGACTAGAACTATCTGTATGAAACAAATATGAGACAAGAACAGTAAGTGTCGATGAAGCAAATGATGACAAACTACAATCACTAACAGTGTTTTGAGAAAGGTAGCATCCCGTGGCCGGCTGGGGTTGGAGGCAATCTGTGTTCGCGTGAACACGGTGCGGCGTCAGTCCAGTGAGGTTGGACTTCAGCTATCCACAATGAGGCAATAAGGGGGCTTTGACCACGGGTGCTAACTTTACTCCCCAGTTCCCAAGGCAATAGTCAATGAGTCAATGAGTCAATGAGTCAATCAATCAGTCAATCAGTCGGTTCCGTGAATCAAGTGTCGTCACAATATAAAGATTAACTTGAAGTGCAGGTACTTGCCTGTTGTTTGGATCCGATTAATTGTTCTCGGGGAAATTCCAGAGATGAGTCCAAAAGCTGAAATAAACATTACCATCACGCTCAGAAGATGTCAAATAGTTGGAAACGCCTGTCCTTGAGTCCAATTTGGAGACAAGGGCAAAAACGGCAGTTTCGGGCCAAAACGGGGTCCGCCGGTGGGCCCGCTTTGCACCGAAAAACGCGTCCGGGTCAACGGTCTCCAAATTCACCAAACTTAGTGTCAACAGGTCAGGAACGCTGATACGAATCCAACGGAACTTCCAGATTTGGATTCCGATGAGCCGAACACAAAATCGCCCGTCGAGCGGGGTGAAACAGGGTCTGGTTTTTCCTGTTTTTGGATCGCGGTGCGCGATCGCCACAGGCCGCGATGCCCCGAACAGTTTGTCCGGGCACCGAGAGGGTCATACAGGCTTCGCGTAGAAATTTACAGAATCGAAAACAGAGGTCCGAGGTGCAAGTTATGATTACCTGAAGAGGACCGAGAAATCAGGGCTTTTCGAGTCCGAATCGTGTCCTGGACACGTGTCCAGTACTGTGTCCACTGTGTTAGGGCTGTGTCCTGCGTCCTGCCGCCGTGTCCGGGGCTCGGGGAAGCTGACCGTCGGTCGGCGAGGTCGGGCCGGGCTCTGGCGGCTCAGGCGAAGTCTCCGGCGCGGTTCACGACGGAGCTAGGGCTCGGGGGACTCGGGGTGGCCGGCGGAGAGCAGCTCTCGAGCGGCGGAGAGGAGAGAGGAAGGGGAGAGCGGCGGGTGGAGGGGCTCTGGACGGTGGCGCTGCACTGGGCGGCGCAGGGAGGAGGTCGCCGGGTGGTCTGGGAGGGAGGTCGCCGGGGATCGGGGCTCGCCGGAGTCAGGAGGTTAGGGTTAGGGTTTGCGGGGAGGAAAGGGGACTGAGGGAGGAGTTTAAATAGGGCTTCGAGGGGCTCGGCCGAGGCGTCGTGGGCGGGTTTTCCGGCGGTGAGGGCGACGTGGGGAGGGCGTGGCCGGACGCGCGCGTTTTCCGGCGCCGGCGGGGGAATCGCCCAGTCGTGGGCGACTGGGTAGGGGTGACCGAGGTATTCGGGTCGGGTCGGGCCCGGATCCGGGTCTGGCCGACCCGCCCGACCCGCTAGGGTTCGTGAGGGCTGGGCTGGGTTAAGCTAACGGGCTCGGCCCACTGGGCCGGGCCGGGCCCTGAACGAAAAAAATAAAAATAAATAAATAATAATAATAATAATAAACAGTAATTAATTATTTAATTAATTAATTTAGAAAAAATAGTTTTTAGGCTTTTAAAAATAGGTCTGATGCCCAATAAAATCCCAGAAAATTACCCTAAGTCCGGTTTTCTATTTTACACCCAAAAATATTATTTTCATGATATTTTAATATTATTTATTGCCAATAAAAAAAATCATTTATTAATAGAAAACCTTGATTTTAATTACAGAAAATTCACAGAAAATTCCAGAAAATTGGGAAAAATCCAAGATTTAATAATTTGAAAATTCAGGGGGTTTACAACCTACCCAACTTACAAAAATTTCGTCCTCGAAATTAAAATTAAGCCATAACCTGTTAATCCTTCATGTACATAAGGCAAGTCAATCGCAATCTCCTTGCGATAATTTAAAATCCAAATCATATCCACTGCAATCACTTCAAGGTTAAGATGACTATTGTTTCAATCAAATTCGACCTATGGTTATCACTTCAAATTATCCACAGGCAAACTTTAAATAAATTCCATATAACCTCTTCAAGATTTGCATACGCATAAATTTGCCTCACGATTCTAACTATCATAATTTCCTCTAGAAGTAATTAGAGTCCAATAGTATTCCCATCCTCAACTTTTTTAATTCCATTCACATCCTCAATATTCCAACTAGGTAGTCCAACCATCAAATTTTTATTCTTAATTCAAATCATCAAATTAAAAAAATATTTTAAATATAGTTCACCAATGTCCAAGTCTGAAATCATATATTTTATCCTCTAAATTCAACTTGACGATTTTACTTTCATTATTCAAAACTTAAAATCATGTATCTAAGATATAACTATTTGGGTCCTCGATATCAATTCATTAATCATCTTAGTCACTCCTCTAAATTTTTAAAATGAGAATGGCTTGAACCTCTTCCAATCTAATCTTCTCGGTCACAGTCCAAAAGACATTCCTCTCGAGTTGACAATGCACTGCTACCCAACTTATAATTTACCCATTCATCACAAAAGACTATATACTTTAAGAAAATATTCCTTAATATGTTTACTTATGTCATTCAATCCTCGAACTTCAACGCCGATCATATCACATATGATACGTCCTCATTTACGAAAGGTTAATCCTCAAGTATGTGATCGGCCTATGGGACATATCTAGTACTATCTATGTACCAAACTTATACCAAGCACGAGATTTCGTCTTTCCGGAATAGGGGAGACGAAGATCAATAATTAAAGAGTTCAAGGGTGGGGTGATAGAACAGAAGTATCGGGATCAAGGAGTTTAAAGAATTCAGGTGGGAAATTGTCAAGCGATTTGTGGATTGAATCCTATCTTGGTAATTCCTATTCACATGCTTGTATTAATATAGTCATGTAACCTGATATGATATGTTCAGACATGTCTAGGGCAAGTATATTAGTCAACTACATATCTCAATCCACGTAAAGTAGTCATGCGAAGTGCGAACCAAAATGCACTAAGGTTGATCAGACCGGAATACACTGATTCTGAAACGCATTAGTGTATGCATCCACTAATACATGTGTTGTGAACAAGCTTGATAAAGGAATAAGCTTGCAAAACTAGGCTATAAAATAGCAGCATAAGTCAAGTTCAACAAAATTAAGTGCGCTAGATGATGATGAAAAGGAGATACAAATTATTTAAGTACACGAAACAACCTACAATAAACATAATAACAAAAGACTCTACAAACTCTATAGTTATCAAAAACACACCAGGTTATTAGCAAGTTTAAAGTTTACTAGGTTGGGGCTGAGGTCACGAACCAATAGGCGCGAGCTAAACAATAATAGAAAGGCAGCTAAAAGAAATCACTTACGCGCATTAGCTACTCCAAGGGTCTGCGCGTTCTCCACGGTTATGCTGGTAGAGCATCTCGTGGTGATCTTGTAGGAACCTCGTCGCTTGCTGGTAGATCCTTTACTCTGCATCCAAAAATAAACGATAGAGGCGCACAGGAATCAAGGCAGGATGCAAGTCAATAAAATAATTCGAAGCCGATGTGAATATCAAGAACGATTTAATCAAGTGGATGAGCTTTTCCTAAAATCCTCAATCTTATTGCAGGCCTGTTCGGTCCCTAAGTTGAAACCGAACAATTTAGTCGTTGACCTGCATGGGCCACCACTAAAACGTGTCACGACCCGCACCCGGTTATTCGGGCACGAGTACGTGGGCACGTCCAGCCTACGCCGCAGAATCGGCGGTAGTAAGCTGTCTAGGTCAATCCACACTTAACTAGACTAGCTCATTCACAATTAACATAAGCAAGATAATAATGAGAATGGAAACTTAAGATTGCAACTGAATAAATGTGACAACAGATTCAAATGTTTAGTACAGAAATTCAGAATGAAATCGGGGACAAACCCGATTAATAAGATAAGAAATGGAAATAAAAGATAGCTACTGCTAGCTACTCTGCAGCAGGGGTCTCCTGGGTAGGATCTGGCTCCTCATAGGTATCATCTGTACCCTCATAGGGACCATAATGTGTAGGGGCAAGGTCCTCATCATCGCCTAAACAACGGATCCAGTCAGGAAAGGAGCAAAGTACACAATGCACAACAAGATTAAACTAAATATTTATGACAATTAAACTGAGTATCATATTGGGAAAATTGCATGAAGGAAATATCAACAACTCAGAGTTTAATGCTATAAACAGGAATATGAGAAAGCAGGAAAAAGTGAGACAGGAAATGAACTACAACAAGACTAGAACTATCTGTATGAAACAAATATGAGACAAGAACAGTAAGTGTCGATGAAGCAAATGATGACAAACTACAATCACTAACAGTGTTTTGAGAAAGGTAGCATCCCGTGGCCGGCTGGGGTTGGAGGCAATCTGTGTTCGCGTGAACACGGTGCGGCGTCAGTCCAGTGAGGTTGGACTTCAGCTATCCACAATGAGGCAATAAGGGGGCTTTGACCACGGGTGCTAACTTTACTCCCCAGTTCCCAAGGCAATAGTCAATGAGTCAATGAGTCAATGAGTCAATCAATCAGTCAATCAGTCGGTTCCGTGAATCAAGTGTCGTCACAATATAAAGATTAACTTGAAGTGCAGGTACTTGCCTGTTGTTTGGATCCGATTAATTGTTCTCGGGGAAATTCCAGAGATGAGTCCAAAAGCTGAAATAAACATTACCATCACGCTCAGAAGATGTCAAATAGTTGGAAACGCCTGTCCTTGAGTCCAATTTGGAGACAAGGGCAAAAACGGCAGTTTCGGGCCAAAACGGGGTCCGCCGGTGGGCCCGCTTTGCACCGAAAAAACGCGTCCGGGTCAACGGTCTCCAAATTCACCAAACTTAGTGTCAACAGGTCAGGAACGCTGATACGAATCCAACGGAACTTCCAGATTTGGATTCCGATGAGCCGAACACAAAATCGCCCGTCGAGCGGGGTGAAACAGGGTCTGGTTTTCCTGTTTTTGGATCGCGGTGCGCGATCGCCACAGGCCGCGATGCCCCGAACAGTTTGTCCGGGCACCGAGAGGGTCATACAGGCTTCGCGTAGAAATTTACAGAATCGAAAACAGAGGTCCGAGGTGCAAGTTATGATTACCTGAAGAGGACCGAGAAATCAGGGCTTTTCGAGTCCGAATCGTGTCCTGGACACGTGTCCAGTACTGTGTCCACTGTGTTAGGGCTGTGTCCTGCGTCCTGCCGCCGTGTCCGGGGCTCGGGGAAGCTGACCGTCGGTCGGCGAGGTCGGGCCGGGCTCTGGCGGCTCAGGCGAAGTCTCCGGCGCGGTTCACGACGGAGCTAGGGCTCGGGGGACTTGGGGTGGCCGGCGGAGAGCAGCTCTCGAGCGGCGGAGAGGAGAGAGGAAGGGGAGAGCGGCGGGTGGAGGGGCTCTGGACGGTGGCGCTGCACTGGGCGGCGCAGGGAGGAGGTCGCCGGGTGGTCTGGGAGGGAGGTCGCCGGGGATCGGGGCTCGCCGGAGTCAGGAGGTTAGGGTTAGGGTTTGCGGGGAGGAAAGGGGACTGAGGGAGGAGTTTAAATAGGGCTTCGAGGGGCTCGGCCGAGGCGTCGTGGGCGGGTTTTCCGGCGGTGAGGGCGACGTGGGGAGGGCGTGGCCGGACGCGCGCGTTTTCCGGCGCCGGCGGGGGAATCGCCCAGTCGTGGGCGACTGGGTAGGGGTGACCGAGGTATTCGGGTCGGGTCGGGCCCGGATCCGGGTCTGGCCGACCCGCCCGACCCGCTAGGGTTCGTGAGGGCTGGGCTGGGTTAAGCTAACGGGCTCGGCCCACTGGGCCGGGCCGGGCCCTGAACGAAAAAAATAAAAATAAATAAATAATAATAATAATAATAAACAGTAATTAATTATTTAATTAATTAATTTAGAAAAAATAGTTTTTAGGCTTTTAAAAATAGGTCTGATGCCCAATAAAATCCCAGAAAATTACCCTAAGTCCGGTTTTCTATTTTACACCCAAAAATATTATTTTCATGATATTTTAATATTATTTATTACCAATAAAAAAAATCATTTATTAATAGAAAACCTTGATTTTAATTACAGAAAATTCACAGAAAATTCCAGAAAATTGGGAAAAATCCAAGATTTAATAATTTGAAAATTCAGGGGGTTTACATCATGTCCAAAGGTTTTCTTCATTTGGTTTTGCTCCAATAGGAGGTGGACACCTAGCTATTTATTTACAAATAGGTCCCTAGTAGTTTATGATTTGCACAAAAAAGAGAATTTAGATTGGATGAGGGTAGAATCCATGTTTGGTATATTGTAGTAGAAAAAATGGTGTATGGTATTTTGTATGACCACGAGGGTGTGAGTGTGGGTTTGGGTTGGTGTTTGGTCTAGTTTCGGGCTAGGTTGAGTCGGTTTCCCCAAAATAAATAGAAATTGTGTCATTGATGTTCTTTAATAAATTGGGAGTGCATACGATTTCAATCGGGGGTGACACAAGTGTCATTGATGTAATAGACTCAGAGTAGATTATCTTTATATATTGGGTTGCAAGAAACGGGTCAAAGTTGTGTCTCCAATTTTGATTGGAAAGATATAGGTGCAAAGTTTAGGTTTAAAATTAGATATTTTGTGACAAATATTATATGATTAAAATGAAGCATAATAGAGGGTATTTATGAGTAACAAAAAGGTAGTAATGGAAGACTGGCACGTCTAGGTCAAAGGCGTAAAATTTGTTTGAAGGCAAAAGCTAGAGTAGCGCTCCAAATATCGGAACAACAGTAAGGTACACCAAGGGATACGAAAATTATACTGTTATTTAAAATACCATGTTTCTAATTCTAAATGACTCTAAACTATCCCTAATCTCTCCCTAAACCAAGTATACCTAAAATCTGGCCGAGAGGGTTTACAAGGTATACTCTAGAACATATCCATACTAGTTTAGTATTAAGAAACACTTAGAATGCTACGTATTTCGATAGGATTTGAACCCTATATCCATTGTCCAAATATGATTTTTAGACTCAATTTGGTGCCCTTAGGACAACTATAGGGTAATATGGTGAACAATTGCACTACAAAAACTTAGATAATTATAGATTGGATTTTCGAATATGATACTGGTTGAATCAGACTCCAATATTGAACCCTAAGTTAGACTCAATTCTTGACCAAATAAATCTCATCAGAAAGTTGGAGGAAATTTTGATATTGAGGGATATAATTTTAAAGAATCCATAAGGGGATGTCCTTAGAATTAGAAATTGATTGTATTGGCCCAAACCTAGGCTAATTGACCCAAATTGTCCTAACTAACTACAAATTCATCACGTATATGGTGTGAGATGTCAATTATATCATTTTAGGATAAGAAAACATAGTATCCTAGTTGGTATGTTTTTAGCCTGAGAATTTCAAGGACATATCAGTATGAAATTGGACAATAATGCTAATTGGTCCTATACTAACCTAAAATTTAGCAAATACCTAATTTGGAATGTCAAACATGGTATATAGGATAAGAAGAACACAATTTCATTTAGGTATAAGTCATTAAACTGGATTAACTTTGGGCATATCGATCCACAAAGCGTATTTATGAAATTTTATCCTATTTTAGATTAAAATTTAGCATATGCTTTAAAATGAGATTCTTAATTTTTGTCTTCTAAGAGATATAACTCTACATATTGACTTGGAATTAATGTCCTAGGAATTCGAAAATGTCGAAAAACTTAATTTTGTAGAAAATTTCCTTATATTTCAAAAGCTAGAAGTCTACGAAGGAAATATCATTCTAAATTTTAGAATAAATAATACATTACAAACAAGGTATTGATTGAAATATGCTAATATAGGTAGTCCTCTGTGGTATGATTTGATTTTTGTTTCATTCTATAAATTTGTGTGTTGCAAACGAATACTTTCTAGTTCCCTCGATGCGATTTAGCAAATTCGGCATCCATAGCAAATATTGCTAAAAGGCAAATAAAGTTTCGGTAAGAAAGTTTTTTTTTTCCTTTGTATTATAGATTTATTGTTATATATGAACCGCATGCGTCCGGTGTTGAATTGTTTCGCCGAAAGGGTTGGATATCCAGAAATTCAACGAAGGTTGTTCCGAATCTATATTTATAAATAGTAAAAATTTCGGAGTCCGAAATACAAAAAAAATTCTGCCATAATTTCCATAATTCTACAAATAGTTCCTATAATTTGTAGGGCTATTTTCCACAATTCAACTATATATGTAGCTCTTTGTCTTAATTAAGATAAAAGGAAATTAGTCACCATGTGACTGCAATAAGTAAGCTTAATCGGGTTGTCACAAATTTAATCCTACAAAATATTTGATTCAAATAATCAAAATATTTACTTTTCACTAACTTCGATTAGAACTTTTCATGTTACACCAGCTTGTAACCTGGAATTATTAATTATAAAGTATTTACAAATGTATGAGAATTTAAGTCAAAAAAATATAGTGAGCTAGTTTATTTTTGGACGAAAAAAACAACACACCAATGTCAAACCTTTTTTTAAACATATAATTGGTCAAATGATTTCTGAGGAATGTCGTAATTGTCGTTTTGGTAATAATTTTTTTTTAGGTTAATTTGGTACGTAAGCTTTGTATTTTGGTTTAAAGAGTACCTAAACTAGGTTATGTTGGTGCTTTTGAATAGAAACCCTTAAAAATGGATATATGATGGTCATGTCCCTTATTTTAGAATTATTTTTGTCCTGACCAGCTGCTAATCGACTATGATTAATTCTAGAGCCGTCATTTTGTACTCGACAAAAACTATTTGTTTATGTAGAATCTTTTCGAACACCAATATTATTCTGAAAATGATAGCCCAATAACAAAAACTTGACAAAATAACCATAAATAATAAGACACGTGACTATTACATGTCTGTTTTTAACTATCTCTATCCAAAAGCACCAATAGAACCAAGTTCAGGCACTCTTTAAACCAAAACAAAAAAAATTACGTACCAAATTAACAAAAAAAGGGTTTAATCACCAAAACGGTGACCACGACATTCCTCAAGCACCATTTAAACAATTAACTCCTTTTTATAAGTAATACCAAAAAATGTTTGATAAACACCGAAGTTTATGCTTTTTTTCTTTTCCCATAAGCTTTAGACAACTTCTGAAAAGAGTAAAAAAAAGAGAATTTTTTTTTTGTATTTACCCCCCCCCCCCCCCCCCCCCCCCCCCCCCAAATTATAAAAAATTAGCCATTTATTTGGGTAATTATAATTACAATTAACAGATTATGAAGAAATGGGAGAATAAATGAAGGATAGTGAAAATATGATTAGCAATTGGAAGGATGGAGGATAAATATAAATAACTCTAAAAAAATGTGTTTCAATCTTTGAAGAGAAGCATCAAATAGGATAGGCCAATTCTATGAACATTATATAAAGTGTTAGTGGTGGTGGTTATTTTTGTATGTCAAAATTTTGATAATTTTATGTAGTGTCTGTTAAATTTTTTACAATTTTACATAAGAACCGTGTTAAAATTTTAATAATTTTAAATAAGAACTGATAAAATTTTGACAATTCTACGTCAGTACAGTACAAATTCAGAACAGCAGTCCTTTGTGTGTTACCGCCAATACCAAAACCAAAGTTTATCGGAAAAAAAAACCCAAAGTTTTACGGAATCTTTCTTTGGCTGTTGATAAGGGCACTACAACTTTTACTTGGGCTAGTCCAGGATTGGGGTAGCCCATTAATGAGCAAAGTTTACTCACACTAGTCCATTAGTTTACTCATACTAGCCCACTTTGAAACCCTTCTTCCCAAACACTCCCAAACCCTCCCCACCCCACCGGAGCCCTCCCCCCCTCCCGCCGTCCTCCTCCCCCGTCCTCCACCGCAGCCTCCCGTCGTCGTCGTCGTCGCCGTCGCCGCCTCCTCTCCCGCCTCCCGCCGCCTCCTTCCTCTCCCATTCCTCCGTCTCGTACTCCCTTTCGGTGCTCGACTACCTCGGCACCCTTGACGTCCGACGCTCCTCCCTCCCCTCCTTCCTCCGTCGCTACCACCTGGTCCTCCACTCCGCCGCCGGAAGACAAAAATAATAACACAATGACAAAAAAAAATAACAGCACACAGGAAACCAAAAAAGAAAATAAAAAAAATAGAAGAACTGTCAAAATTTGACATATATGTTGATTTTTAGGACTGTCAAAATTTTGACAGTCCTAAAAATTCAACGTATATTTTTAGGACTGTCAAACTTTTGACAGTCCTACAAATTGGAAGGACTGTCAAAATTTTGACAGTCCTAAAAATATATGTTGAATTTTTAAGACTGTCAAAATTTTGACAGTCCTAAATTTTTTGACATTGACAGTCGACAGTCTAAAAATTATGATCTAAAAATTTTGACTGTCAAAATTTGACATATATGTTGATTTTTAGGACTGTCAAAATTTTGACAGTCCTACCAATTGGAAGTACTGTCAAAATTTTGACAGTCCTAAAAATTCAACATATATTTTTAGGACTGTCAAACTTTTGACAGTCCTTCCAATTGGTAGGACTGTCAAAAGTTTGACAGTCCTAAAAATATATGTTGAATTTTTAGGACTGTCAAAATTTTGACAGTCCTTCCCATTGGTAGGACTGTCAAAATTTTGACAGTTATAAATTTTTTTTTCTGTTAATTTATTTTTGTTAATTGTTGGGGGGATCAATTTCAAAATATCCTTAAAATTTCTATCCTTAAAAATTGTTAAAGTATTCTGTTATTTAAAATAGTAAATTTTATTATTGGTACATTAAATATTTTGTAAAAAAAAAAATTACCAAAAGTAAAATTTGGAGGTCGAAACATCGTTTTTTTTGGATTCTAAAAATTTGAAAAGTCCATCCAATGGTGAAACGGTTTATCCCGAAGTACTTTTTCATACGGTCATTTTGGCACAAACTGGAGCTTGTTTCGATCTCCCAGTCAAAAGTTATGATACTTTAAAGTTTTATATTTTATATTTTTGCCTGTAATATGTACGTCTTACTTCGGATGAAAATTCTCTCTACACGAATTGTGTTACTCTCGTCGAAAACATACAAATCGACCTATTGTGTGACCAAAAATAATTTGAAAACAAATAGTTATGGCCGTTCGAAGTCTGATCGACGGCAGACGTAATATTCGTACGATAGATTTTTTTTTTTTTGTTCAATGATAACATATTTTATTTTGGATGTTAAACTAAATAAAAAATTAAAATCCAAAACTAACTAAATAGAAAAAAACAAAAAAAAAATATCCTGACAATTAAAATGAGGACTGTCAAAATTATTACAGTCCTCATTGTTTGTGGGACTGTCAAAATCCTGACAGTCCTAGTTTTATATAAATTTTCAGTGGGTTAAAATTAGGACTGTCAAAATTTTGACAATCCACATAGCTTGTGGGACTGTCAAAATTTTGACAGTCCATCCAAGTGGTAAGGACTGTCAAAATTTTGACAGTCCTAATTATAACAGTTCCGAGTTTGGGAGTGGCAAACTTGTAATTATCTATGATAAATATTTGGGCTATCTCCAAGTAACTTTTAAGATGACAAACTTATAACTTTTTGTAAATTTTAAATGGGCTACCACCAAGTAACAGTAGTAATGCCCTTATAATTAACCATTTCTTTCTGCAGGCGTTATTTGTTTCTGTTTATTTAATTAATAATCGCGATCGCGTCTCCCGTCACCCGTCTCCCTCTCACCCACTCCACCTGTGCTCATCACCTGTTTGTGAAATTTCCCCACCGGAAAAGAGGGAAGAAATGAGGCCTCTCGGCTGGTGGCTGATGCTGGTCGGCTCGCTGCGCCTGGCCTCCGTCTGGTTCGGCTTCTTCGACATCTGGGCTCTTCGCCTCGCCGTCTTCTCCAAGACCCAAAGTACGTCTGCTCTCACTTCCTCTTCTTCTTTTTCTGCTCACCACCTTTTTGTCAAAATAGTTACGCAAAAGTGTACGATGCATCATTCTTCACTAGATCTCATCCACAGTAGGTCTGTCTTCTCTGTGTCACATTCATATGCAACATTGTGTCTTGTGGATTGCAAAAGTAGCAACTATCCCCCAAGCGCGACGACGAGTCGCCCACACCAAACCCTTATTTTGGTTTGTTTCTATGCTAAATTTCAACTTGATACCCTCAACTATTCAAGATTTTCAACTTGATACCATAAACTAGACAACTTGATACCTCAACTATAATTGTACAACTTAATATTCTAACACTATTAACGGAAAATGTTAAATTACAAAAGTACCCCCATTATCTCCCCCTCCTCTCTCTCTCCTCAGCTGCAGCAGCGGGACGACAGCGACGGGACAGGGGAGCGGCAGCGCGAGGGGGGAGGGGGGGAGTGTGGGGGGGGGGGGGGGGGTGAGGGTGGTGTTCTGCAGGGGGTGGGGGTTACAGAAGAATTAACCCATGACTGGCGGAGGGTATTGAAAATTTTCAATAGTTGATGGTATTAAGTTGTCTAGTTTTAAAGTTTATGATATCAAGTTGAAAAACTTGTTGATAGTATCAAGTTGAAATTTAGCCTTGTTTCTAGTGAAAAATCATTTTGTATGGATGCTATATGTAGTGACTGATGTTCATGGGAGAACGTTCGGGGTTTGGACCCTGCTGACCTGCACACTCTGTTGGCTATGTGCATTCAACCTCGAAAACAAGCCTCTCTACACTGCTACATTCCTATCTTTCGTATATGCTTTCAGTCATTTCCTGATGGAGTACGCGATATACGATACGATGGCGGTTTCCAACTTGACCACTGTGGGTATCTTTGCAGGTACTGTGCTATTTTTCTTTCTTCCGTGCTTCTTTTTTTCTTTACATTTGCCAAAATAATATATAGAGGTTTAGTTTTTTTTTTTTTTTTTTTAATGTTACATTCTTTTTTGGCATCTAAGTAATCCATTTGAAAAGAAATAAGTCATTTGTTGTACCAGTTATTTGTGCTACGAAATGAACCAATTCCTGAAACTTTATGTTTGAGGGCTGGTAATCTATACTACTATATAATAAGAAAAGTTAGACTTCACCGTGGAAGATTCCCCCCCTCCCCCCCCCCCCCCCTCCCCCCCCCAAAACTGCTCTTATCTGTGTTTCCTAATTAAAATTCTTCATTAAATTTAACATGGGTAGTTAGATAATTTCGTATAGGAAAAAAATGAGGAAAGTTGTTGTTTATTCTTTCCAAGTAGTAAAAAATTAAGGGGCTTTGCTCTTGTCAAGTAGTAAAAAATTAAAAGACTATTGTTTGCTCTTGCCAAGTGGTAGTAAAAAAATTGAGGGACTTTATTCTTCTCAAGTAGTATAAAATGTGTGCAACACACGTGCATATATACTAGTATTATGTAAAGGGTGCATACATGTTTGGCTATTTCATTCATTGTATGGCACATTTGAGCCATGTTTATTTGACCTCAATGCCCGTGTCAATCAGTTAAAAGTAAATTAATACAGAGCTTTAAATTTTTTTTTATGTTACATTCTTTTTTGACATCTCGGTAATCCATTTGAGAATAAAATAATAAATTAGTCATTGGCTGCACCAGTTATTTGTGCTACGGAATGAACCAATTCCAAAAACTTTTATGTTCGAGGGCAGGTAATATTATGTAAAGGGTACATACATGTTTGGCTATTTCATTCATTGTATGGCACATTCGAGCAATGTTTATTTGACCTCAATGCTCGTGTCAATCAATTAAAAGTAAAAACGTCAAACTTCACAAGCCATTGAAAAAATGATAACCAATGGCCATCTTTTTCATGAGAAAGCCCTACACATCTGTTATATCAAATGAGAAGCATACAATGAGATAATGAGCAGCATGTTCACCCTCTCCCACATGGTCTTTTTCTTCTAATTTTAACTCTGTCTGATCTGTTACTTTTGGGTGGACAATTTGGAGTTCTCAGCTTTTTTTTCTTTCCTGAGATTTTGTGCTTCCTGGATCACGTGGAATATGGATGCATGTGTTGATGTGATTTTGTATGTACATGTTGGCCATAAGGGAATCAGGGTACAGGAGTGGGGTTGGGACGACCTACTATCTCTAGCAGTAATAGTAGTTCTGCAAAAAGTTGGATTAAGCTCTCTCGTCTTTCTTCATACTTGGCAGTTTAGAACATATTCAGTACCAAGTCCGAGGCCCTTGTGTTCCATGGAACCTGGTGACAAGTAGTTTATAACATATTCAGTACCAAATTGGACAGAAAAACTCTTCTGGCTGATGTATAAAAGGCCAAAATATGAATGTTTCAAGAGTTTCAATTTTCACAGGAAGTTGTCGGGGGAGTTTTGAAGAGTTTATCCTAACATAAAATTGAAAGTAGAATTTTGACATATCTTCTTCATAATTTAGCTTGAGAATGAAAGGAGAGAAAAACCAATTGAGATGGTTTGGACACGTGCAAAGGAGACCAATAACTGCACCAAGAAATTGCTAAATCCAATTATAGGCCTAAAGAACTTCAATTGAGACTTGAAAAATGATATGACATTTGTTAGAGACGTGTAGGCCTTAACCAGTTTAACTGAAGAAGAAAAATGCAGCTGACTGCAAATAGTTATTGATAAAGGCTTTGTTGTTCATGTTCTTTGTAGCTGCCTTATTTCTATACATTGCTCAAATAAAAGAAATCGCTACTATAGGACTAGCGATGATTGCAGTGAATCATTTTGCTAATATCTTTTGGATACTTGAGTTCCTTGGAAAACAAAATAAACAATATAAGGTACAAACTCAAATTGAAGGAAAAAAAAAGGAAATGATCTACTGGGTGGCCATAAGGGTGGCAATTTGGGTCTGACCCGTTTACTCACCCTCTTAACTGGGTTTGGGTTAGACCAAGGTTGTAAAAGGCGCTAGGCTTAGATGGGCGGCCACCAACCGCCTAACGTCTAAACCGTCTTGGCGGCCGCCTAATTCTAGGCTGTTGGCAGAAATTAAAAAAAAAAAAAAAGAAAAGAAAAGAAGAAACACACCTGCTCCGGTGGCCGGCGTCTGCTCCGTGCTCCGGTGCCCGACGGCGGCGTGGTGGCTTCTGGGGCTTAGCTCCTAGCGTTCGATTGCTGTGGTTAGGGCCGGCTGTGTTGTGTTTTCTTCTAAGGTGTTTGCCTCAACACTTTGCGGGTCGGATTTGGGTTGGGTCCTATAAAAAAAAATTCTTCCTAAAACCGCCTCTCCGCCTAGGGCCGCCTAAGTGGCCGACTTCTACCGTTTTTTTCCCATCAGTCCAGCTAGCCGATTCCGGCCGATTTCTAGGCGGGCCATGGACGCCCATCTCCTAGGCGCCGTCCAAATCCGACTTCTAGAACACTGTGTTAGACATAAACAGGTTGACCTGCCTAACCCGGTTAATAAAAGGGTCGGGTCCGGGTTAAAGGCCTGACCTATTGACAAGGTTTGACCCCTTTATCAAATATCCACAAGGCCAGCCAACCTCTTACAAGTCATATCCCCATTTCATTTTCCTATTCCCTCTGAAGGCACAACCTAATATAATATATTTAAGTAATAAAGTTTGTTGGGGAGGACTACATTTGAGTAATGTAATAAAGTTTGGTAATTGGTTTTAAATGATTCAGATAATATACCAAAGATGGATGGAGAATTGATCGTTGAATATATTTAAGTAATTTAATGAAGTTTGGTTGTTAGGAATTCATTGTACAGTCTAAATGGGAAATATACTAATTTGAATTGTGAACTGATTCTGAATTTGGTAATTGTTTTTATATGATTCATATGTATTTACCTGGCCCGAACCAACTGGCCTATCTACTTAAACGGGTCAGACATAAACGGTCAGGTTTGGGTTTAGCCTATACAGGTTGACCAGAATTCAACCCGACCCGACCTGACCTGATTGCCACCCCTACATTGCCATGAGCTTGCCACGACTATAATGCATCGTTTTTGCTAATACGAGTCCAAGACCAATGTCTATATCTTGAGCTTCACCCTTTCTTTGATATAGCCTACTAACTTTGAAGGCCCATTGGTCGTCACTTTCTTGACCATAACAGATATATGATCCTTGACAATTTGATACACCCAATACTATTCCTGTACCCAGCTTGTAGATTGATAGGTCTCTTGCCTCTCCTTGACTCCCCTTTCGAATGTGTGTTCAGACCTATTTTCAACCTATAACTTCCATAACGTTTAGTCAATATACCCTGACTCCTCTTCCCATAGTTAAATATTATTGAAAAGTATACACTAGTGTACTTGGCTCACTTAGACATTGCTAAGTACCAGATTGTGGGCTTGAAACTCCCCAGGCACTTACGATCTGGCAATTCTTACCATTTTTTATGTTTTCCAACTAGGCTTTGCTGCTAGAACAAGTATATCATCATATACTTTCTTCCGTAACCATTCTCTGTGATTCTTGTGGGAATATTTTTATATTTCTCTACTTCCACAGATGCCACATAGACCTTGTCCTTTGAAAAGGTGGGATTGAATCTCTTTCACCTCTTCTTGTAGGAGATACTGAGCTTGTCCCCAGATATAACTGGAGTAAGGAGTAAGTGTTTTATGTGTCTTCTTTGCAAAATACACTCCTGAGGGACCGTCTATGTTGCACGAATATAGAAATGGATACACATACGGGATACGGACATTTTCAAATAGGTACAAAAGGTAGTTACCTATGTTGCACAAGTACGGACATGGGTACGGACACGATAGGGATGCGGACATCATTTTGCCGTATCCATGTAACATAGGGTACCATGGACCATGTTTGATCATTATGAGCAACCCCATAATACTCTATAGGTATAGTAGCTAATCTTAGGTCAGTGTCCTGGGAATCATATAATGTTCCACTGAGAGTATTCACTATGGGATCCTCTTGCCAGTTGCCAAGTTGAGTGTAGGGTGGAATGGCCTTGTTGAGTTCTTGCTCATGGCCACAATCCTCTTTCTGTTTTGAATTCTGACACTAAGCAATTTCTCTATGAATAGACATAGTAGTAAGTAGTCTATGAGGATGCCACTGATTTCTCTAGAATACTTTGCAACCTGGCTATCCTCATTAAGAGAAGAGAATGAGGACCACCGCATCCGACCTATCAGCCTACCTTTCTCAAGCCATGGGTCAAACCGGATGGATGTAACACTACCATCCACCACAACCCTATGTATGACAGATACCAGTTCACTTCTAGTCTTAAGCATACTCTCCCATGTGACGGATGAATTATTATCAATGGCCATATCCCCAAAGTGTTCTCAACTAGTCTCTTCTGTCAACTAATTCCATTCTAATTTATTTACGTAGGACTTGTTCATTTGAATCATTTCTAGTCTCATTACACTCAGTCCACCCTCCTTGGTTCTTGATATTTTATCCCAATTGACATTAGGTTTGGCTCCCTTCTTAGCTGATTCTAATTACTTGGGATGCAAAGGAGATATCCTTAGCTGATCAGAATGGAAGAGAAGGATTAATGTAGCTGGCCCTAACAAGGACTCTTTTTGTTTTTGTCCCTTATTTTAATATTATGTTAGATTTGGTTTCTCATGTTTCATTTCATGTTATTGTAGGGACATCTATCGTATGGATGCTGCTTCAGTGGAATGCTCATAACCCTCGAGCTCCATCCAAGCTAGAATGAGCATTTGCAAGTTTCTCTTCAGGAGTAGCAGGTCTAGGTCCCTCCTGTCAGTAATCTTAATTAATGTACTGTTTCTTATTTGGCTCTTTATGTTATCTTCTTCCATGTCTTAGACTTACATGTCATGTTGAATTTTGTTACCGTGCTATTCCTGATTAAGCATTAAGAAATTTCAACTTTTGATTTTAACGGCATCGCTGTAATGATACTATAATCAGTTTGTGGTGTCCCAAACCAGTTCCATTTGCAGTATAAAACTGTTGGAGTTTTTGCATAGCAACCTTAGAAAGATAGTCTCATATATATATATATATATATATATATATATATATATATATATATATATATATATATATGCTTTGTATTGAGGTATGCACATGGAGTGTGGTGGCCCATGTTGTTGTCATGTGGGGGTATTTTTCTAGAGAGGCTAAGTTTAAATTTTTCAAAGAAACATTTATGTTTTGTCACTATCTTTGCGATTTTTCTTAAGTTCCGACTCGGACAAAAGGCACAAAGTGGCATCTTGATGACACACTTTGCACGTACGTATCAGACGCGAAATCAAGACGCGAGATTACGCTTTTGTGCTTAGATTCTTTGTACGTGTGTTTTGCGTGGATGGTTGTTCTGTTGCTCCACGTTTGTAATCGTCCATTTAGTGGGATGTTACTGTTGTAACTGTCCACTAAATGAATGGTTAACTTCGGATTAAATGCTATATATATATATATATATATATATATATATATATATATATATATAATGGAGATTCTTCCAATGTGGGGATGATAAAATATATAAACAAGTCTGAAGCAAGATAGAGAGAGCAGTTAGAGCATACTGGAGTAACGATGCTAGAAGTTGTGTGCAAGTCCGAGGAGTTCGTACTAAAGTGACAAAGGAGCGTTCCAAAAATTCGTGTTCAGAACTTGCTTGGTTCTTGCGAACAGATCGACGAGATAGGTCGAATCTTGTTTTGAGCAACGATAATTTTAGTCACTCCACTAAACAAATTATTTCAAATATTCTATTATGTCTTTCTCCATTATAGCAACTCTGTTGCATTCTCATCTTATTATCGTGGTGTCAGTTTGTAATGGCAGTTTCTGTCTTTAAAGTGTCGTTGTAAAAGTTTGTAATTTTTTTCCCAACGTATTTCGTAGGTTTATTGTACCTCCGGGAATAACAAAAACATCTGAGAAACAAGATCTAAGTCTAATATGATTGACTTACTCAAGATCTAAGTCTAATATGATTGACTTGCTCCTTATTATTTTCATTTCTCTAAACAAAGCATTACAGGAAGTAAAGTGGAACCTAGGCCAGTGAGGAATTTCACTGACCTACAGGCCATGTCTACGTATAAATGGATTAGTCACAGAAGTCTTGATTTCCATGATCCAATCCGCATATAGTGATGGATTGATGATGCGTGGGAAAGGTCAGCATGTGGTGGGAAAACTCTGACATTTCAATAGCAATACTTTGTAGGAAATGAAATCAACGATGTCCGCATATAGTCTGCCTGCCAATTTGCAGGACTCCTCCAACTAATCTATTATAGAAAAAATGGTCAAGCTTCTGTATTGCTATGCTCCAATGGAATCAGAAATTCTGGGTACGGTCTGACTTATATATATATATATATATATACACCCCATCTCCGTTTTGAAGTATCAACACATATTCTTCAAAATAGCAGTTGTTGACTCGTGTTTTTTTATTGTTTATATTAAATTAAAATTTTGCAAAAAATTGAATATTTTAAGAATCTAATGTGAACGGTCAAAAAATAATTCAACAATTACTATTTCGGAGAACATGTGAAATAATTAAGAGCGAAATTCCGATCTCTCTCTTTTTATATATATTCTTTCTAAATATATATTTTTATATATTTTAAAAAAAAGAATTTTGGGATGTGTTGGATCCCACCTAGGGCCTGACGACAGTCAGGACGACTGTTCAGGACCCACGGATCAGGAGGGTCCTAAAAAATCAGTTTAAACATAAATATATTAATAATCTTGTGTCTAAAATAACACTAGTATGTATCATGGACCCTCTTAACATAAAATAGTTGTGGTGTAATGGATATTATGTTAGACTTGCACATTAAAGATTCCTTAGTTCAATTCTTGGTGCCAAATTTTTTTTTTAATTTGCTATTTTTGTCCTTTTTAATATGTTGATTATTGGGAGGAGAGGATTGCATTTTAGAAGTTCGTCTCGAACCCACATAAGCTTTCTAGGCCGGCCCTGATCCCACCTTAGCCCCTGAGTGGTTCTGTCCTTTATTTAAGTCTCTAGCCTGCCATTATGAGACATTGAGATAGATGGAGACGTCCATGGATCCCCAACAATAGAAATTGTTTGGATGAAAGTAGGAGAGAAAAAATTTATGAAGTTACTGGAAAAATACCGTAATTTGGAAGAAGTAGACAATAAACAAAGAAGCTTTGGAAAGTCCTATAGGAAATTGTCTGATGGAAGCTTTGGAAAGTCCGTATAGACAGATTGAATCTAATGGATTTATAGACAGATTGAATCTAATGGATTTACATCTCCTTCCATGAGCCAAAACAAAAAGTTGTTAATATAACAAAAGTTGTTCAACTTGGAATATGATGTTGATATTACAAAAGTCGTTGCCTACAAAGTCCGATCATCACTTGTATAAAAAATAAAATAAAAAGCTAAATTTTAACTTTGATATCAACTATTGATATTCCAAACTTTAAAACTAAATAACTTAATACCTCAACTATAATTGTACGACTTAATATACTAACAGTGTTAACGAAAATTGTTAAATAACAAAAATATTTCCATTATCTTCTTCCTTCTCTCCTCAGCAGCAGTGGGGGAGCAGTGGTGGCGGCATGGAGCGACGACAACAGGGGGGGAGGGGAGGGACTGGACGGCAGAGGAGGGTCTGTGTGTGGGTAATTTGGTCTCTTTATTTTTAACGGAAAAAAAAAATCTTGACTGATGAGTGATGAAGGATATCAACTTGAAAATATTCAATAGTTGAGGATATTAAGTTGTCTAATTTTAAAGCTTATAGTATTAAGTTAAAAACTTGAATAATTGAGTGTATCAACTTAAAATTTAGCAAGAAAAAACCATTTCAACAACAACAACAACAACAAAAAAATTCTCTTGATAACAGAAAGAATTAAAATTTGGTGGCCTGAAGAGGTCAATAGCTTTGACAAAATCATAACTCCAAATTTTGATGGCTTAAAATCAAAACCCCACGATCCGAGAGGGAGTGCGGAGGGGTGGCGGAGGAGCGATAGCGGATCCTCTCGGATCCACATCGGAGCTCCCAAGATCCGATATTCGAATCCAGTGAGGAAGACGAAGCCATCACCTCTTCTTCAATTGCTTCTTGTGACTTCTTGTTTGCTATAAAACCCTAACAAAAAGGAGAATTTTTTTCTTTTCTGGAGAGAACAAGTCGAAAATTGACAATTGATCCATACTATGAAACATCAAACCGAGATGGGGATGGTTAGTTGTATGTTTGTTTACAATTTTACTTATACTACAGTAAAAAATTACAAAATTGACCCCGGACAACAGTCCGGGTGGGCTAAAGCCTAGTTTTACAGCTCAGATTTGGAGCGTCTTCTAGCTCCTCTATATAAATTGTTGGATCCACCAAAAGTAACTAAACAGGAAAAAAAAATAAAGAGAGAAAAAATTTTACCAAAATGGAAAGAAAAATAAAGAGGGAGAAAAAAAGGAGATTATTTGGAGTGTTTATTTCGAGTGTACGATTGTGTCCCAATATCAACTCAAGGGAATACTCCAAAAATAGTAATTTGCACACTTTTTAATAATTTGTAGTATAAGTTTGGAGTGTCCCACTGTGGATGCTCTTACCTTATATATCTGCAAGTGACAAAATGGAGTCCCCCTAAATCAAACTCGACGTATAGGCCTTCAAGCTTCTTTGGACCTTCTCATCCAAGAGTATTCCCCCTATCTCGATCCCAAACTTCTCTCTCTTTACATACATTCACTTTATCCTATAGGCGCAGAGGTTAACAACACCTGATGTGGTAATTCAATGAGCTTAAACAATTCCGTCTCATATACCTATTTTATTTTTATTTTTATTTATTATAAATTTTCTAGTTTTCCATTAAACGAAAATTAAAGTCTAATAAGTAAAAAAAATTAAGGCTTAATTTCAACGTTAAACCCTCAACTATGCAAGTTTTTTAATTTGATACATTCAACTTTAATATCATACCAATCATTAGCCTAAAATATTGAATATTTTCGACGCGATCGCTCCGTCAGTCGAGAGTTAATCTTTTTTTATTTCAACAAAAATAAATAATATTTTTTTCACCAAATTATCCTCTCATCCCTCTGGTGGTATTTGAAATGATCACAAATGAGGGAGATATTTTTGTTATTTATGATTTTCTTGTTAACACTGTTAGGACATTAAATTGTACTATTAAAGTAGAGGTATTAAGTTGTCTAATATTAAAGTTTGCGGTATCAAGTTGAAAAACTTGAATAGTTGAAGGTATGGAGTTAAAATTTAGCTAAAAATTAAATCTACTCAAAATAGTAAAAAAATAAATTAAATAGGTTATTTCTTAAGGCACGTCCATACTTGCTCAAGACAGTCCAAATTTTAGGTCTGTCAAATTTTTTTGACAGTCCTTCCAATAGTACTGTAAAAATTTTGACAGTCCTTCCAATAGGTAGGACTGTCGAAATTTTTGACAGTCCTACATTTTTAGGACTGTCAAAAAGATTGACAATCCTTCCAATAGATAGGACTGTCAATTTTTTTTGACTGTCCTAATAGACTATCCTGAGTAAAAAATAAAGTGCCTATAAAAATAATCATAAAATAAAGGGCACCATTTTAAACTTTCTCATGGGCACCTCCAACAGGTGATGGACTCATTGAAAGTGGATACTACTCTCTTTCAGCTCTGTTCTTGTATGAGCTTCAGCATTCCGTCATTTATACAAACTACGTCAATTCCCTTCATCTAATTTTGTTGGTCTGTCTGCTCATATGAGGCTATTACTTACAGAAATCTGTGTGGAATGACAAACGATAAGCTACACTGTTTGTTTGGTTCGGGGAAGTGAAGTAAAGCAAAAAAATATATATATATATATATATATATATATATATATATATATATAGTTTTTGTGCTTTAAAAATGCTGAGATTAGAAGTAAAAAATTTTAAATTTTGGTGTTTGGATAATGGTTGAAATTACTGAAAAATATATTTTTTTGTTGAAATAACATCAATAGTAAAAAAAAAAAAAAACTCTTAAAGTAGAGAAAAAATGTTTCAAACCAAACGTGGGAAGTAGAAATAAAAATTTCTCATTTCAGCACTCAATTCCGGATGAAGAAACTCCGATACCAAAACTCTGATTTCGTGGCAGACAAAATTTACTGTTCATGTCAAATTACAGTAAATCTTATCTGCAAATCCTCCAACCAAATACGTAAAGTGATAGGAAATACAAAATTTTACCATTTCTGTCCTCCAAATCTGCAAATCAAGCAGTCCCTAAGTTTCTGTATAAATTGTTAGCAAAAACTTACTTTTTCTTGTAAACAAAATAAGAATGTTTAGTGTTACCGACCTCTGAAAAAGTCGCGCACACGACACTGCTATAAGAGTTGATCCGAGGTCTACTGTACAGGCTTTTCTCGAATGCTCATAGTGGTAAAATCTTCCGTGCTACCGATTTCTCGTCGTCGCACACAACTCGGAGAGAATGATCCGAACTTAGTCCTTGCTCAGAACACGAAACTGAAAAACAATACTTTGTTGTTGGAGGTGAGAAGAGAAAAGGGAGAGAACTTTTGTAGAGAGTTTTTACAACAAAAGAAGGCTTGTGATAAAGGCACTACAAAGTACACTCAAGGCTAGCCCAATATTGGGACTATTTCAGTTATGAAAAAAAATTATTCAGACTAGCCCAAATTTTACTAGGACTGCCCACCATTTTCACCTCCCTCCTCCTGCTCCCCCTCCCGCTCCTCCACCGCTCACCACCGCCCACGCACGCAGTAGCGGTCCCGTCCTCCACCGCTGCCCCCACGTGCAGCAACGGCCCCGTCCTCCACCGCGAGCACGCCTCCTCCCCCGCCTCCTTCCCCTTCCGCTCCTTCGCCTCGTCCCCCCTTCTGGCCTCCACGCAGCCCAGCCCTCGTGGTCACCTCGCGTAGCCCTCCCTTCCGGACTGTCAAATTTTTGACAATCCTACCAATTGAAAGGACTGTAAATTTTGACAGTCCTAAAAATATAACATATATTTTTAGGACTAAATTTTTTGACAGTCCTACCAATTGTTAGGACTGTCAAAATTTTTAATCCTTGCAATTAGTAGAACTGTTAAAATTTTAACAGTCCTGATTATAAAAAAAAAAATCAAGGACATGAGCAGTCCGGTGAGTAATTTTTGGGAGTAGCAAACCTTTAATTATCAATGATAGAAATTTGGATCCCCAAGTAAATTTTATAGTGCCTTCATCAAGAGCCCAAAAAATATAGTCCTCCATTTCAAGAGGAATAAAACACTTTATATATAGCAACATTTCAACCCACTTGTGCTACCAACATTTCAACCCACTCTCCAATGTTAGTACCAAAGTAATCGGTCAAAGAGAAGGACTAGGTTTTTTAATTTACTAGTTCAATATATGCAAAAACATAAATCACATAAAGTTAAAGCTTTTGTGAAGTGTAGTCTATCATCAACCCATCCTGAGATGTAAGGCAACGCTTGGCAAGAACCCAGACCAAACAACATTCGTAATCTAAGCAAAAACAAAAGAGTACATAACAGAGCTATAAAAAGTCCATTTAGTACACGTTTAGTAACCCCTCTTCCCCGCAGAATGGAAAGTTGCATCACTCACTCTGCAGCATCCTCATCCATGGTCCTTGCTTCGTTTTGGATGTCAGGCAAGGTTGACAGGTCTGTAAGAATCTCTCTCTCTTCTTCCGAGACTGCATGCTGCGACGGAGGATCATAGTCGCCGGTCCCTCCCATACCTTCATCTAAAGTCCCATTCGTAGCTGAAGACGTAGTAGTAGACGGCTCTTCCAAATATACTGCAGTGGTCGAGTTCGACTTCTCGGCTCGATCAACTACATTTTCCAAGTTGTACCCACCTTCCCCTAGTGTTCCGTTGTCGACTGTAGTATTTCGATCTTGGGCTGAATCCACGGTAAGGTTATCCTTTGGCATTTGCACTTCTGCAGGCAACTCAACAACTGTTGAATTGTTTTGCCCTTCAGTTTGGTTCTCAGATGCACCTGCTCTGGAACTGTTGTTGAAGTCGTCTGTTATTGTGGAGTTGGTCAGATCTTGAACTTTTTCTTCCACAGCTGTTGAACTGGTCACCAGAGCGTTGTCGGGGTTTGAGGTTCCAGCCTCTGATTCCTTGTTCTCAGCAGCAGTTCCGTTGTTTGCAGGGTTATCAATCAGCATGGTACTGTTATCTTTCACTCCATCTGAAAGATTATTCACAGAACCACCTATAGTGCTATTCTCAGCTTTGGAACCATCAACTGTTCCATTGACCACATTTTCAGCCAAAATATCTTCTCTCTCTGTATTATTATCTCCGGCCGCATCAACTTTGGTGCCATCACTAGTTGAATTATTATCACCTTTAGAACTATCGACTATGTGCTCCTCCTCGTCCATACTTCTTGCATCTTCTTTTACGGTTTCAGATTCTGTTGCTTGAGCCTCATGTACAGCACTGGAAGCGTCGTCCCTTTTGTAATTTTCTTCTCTTGCTTGAGTACCCTCTTCATGGTCTTGGCTGTCAAACAGATCCGGTTCTTCCATATGGCCTTCCCTGCCCTCTTCTTCCGTTGAATCTTCTTCTCCACGCTCAGTTTCATCGTCAACATTTTCTTGATTTTGTTCGTCCGTTCCATCACCTCCAGCCCCTCTCATCTCTTCATCTTCAGTTTCTTCTTGTTTAATCTCTGGCTCTTCTTCTTCTTGAGCTTCTTCACTCTCTTCTTCCTTGTGTAACTCATTGGCAGTACCCGCCTCCTCGGTTCTTGTGAGGTCCTTCCTCCCAAACTTGAAGAAATCCTCTTGGTTCTCAACGGACTTGCTTATTGTTTTTGAATTCCTTGCATCATAAGCCATTTTCTTGTCATGGGAATGCTTGACCTGATAAAGCAACCAGATACAAACAGCGACCAAGATGCCTATCTGTAGGGCATGTTTTAACCTGAACCCTCTGGTCCTCTGGTTTCTACTGGAAGCTTGCCTCAGCATTGTGATTCTCTTCTCAGGAGTTACTCCAAACGATTTCCCCCTTGGTATCAAATCTATTGATGTAGATCTTCCTCTATAACTGATGCACCCAGGAGTATCTGGACAACAACAATCAGAAACTTAGGGGGGGAAATAGCATTGCCGTCACACGATAACACAGGCAAGACACGGGATATAAAAGAGTTCAATTCTTTGCAGAAGACGACTTATAAATTCCTCGAGAGACACTGAATAAAACTTTGAAAGAAAAAAAGAGACAAATAAGGCTGTCTCAATTAAAAGGTATGCAGATTAGGATCAGAACTATAGATAATGTGTGAGACCTTTATATGGCTGGTATAAGGGATGGAAGAAAATCCCTACAAAAAAGTTCAATTAAGAAAGAGAGTAACTTCTCAATGCCATAAAATACCAAAAGAACAAACATTAAGCATGCATAAGTGTTAGTACCCGCTATACCATGCACCTGGGTACATGTAAAAACTAAAAATGCATCATTGTTCTGCACTTAGGGTGAGTTACTTGATCTGCACTAAATTCAACACAAAGCGACTAGTCAAAATTATTTCAGTCAGACTCGAATAAATCCGTGTACATTAATTTGGTCCAAAATTTGGCTGATTTATAGCGTGCACTCAGACCAAAATCGACCCAAATCCAACCATTTACACGCCATTGTGGGGCCTATGTTCAATTAAGAACGAGAGAACAACTTTTCAATGCCATAAAATACCAAAAGCACAAGCATTAAGCATGCATAAGTGTTAGTACCCGCTATACCATGCACCTGGGTACATATAAAAACTAAAAATGCATCATTGTTCTGCACTTAGGGTGTTACTTGATTTGCACTAAATTCAACACAAAGCGAATATTCAAAATCAATTCGGTCGGACTCGAATAAATCCGTGTAAATTAATTTGGTCCAAAACTTGGCTGATTTATAGCGTGCACTCATAACAAAATCGACCAAAATCTGACCTTTTACACACCAATGTAGGGCCTAGGTTAACTAAAGATGAATTTGGACCAAATCAGCCGGCCCTGATGCATGGTGTCGGAACCTAAACCGAATCCAGTGTTCATGGTTTTAAGAACCAAGGTTCACAAGTTCGCTCCTCTCAACCAGTTACTCAACAAACCAATTACCCTATTGGCCTACTTATCAAATTTATTATTCATTTATGCCGAAAGTGAATGTTTCACAAGATGATCAGAGAAAACTAAAAGGTTATGGAGAGTTAGGATTAAGCTACTGGATCACCTCAGCACTTCTTGTTCTTGGGTTTTTCAAAGAAATACTAGAACGAATGACTAGTAGTCCCATAATAATGATAGGTAGGGTATTCATGCATGGTAGTTTTCTCTAATATATTCTTATTAACATCAAAGAAATTTTCATTTGTAAAGCATCTCATATATAACCTTGCATCTACCTAGTCGGCTTGCCATTAAGTCCCATGATCTACCTCCCTAGAGCTATGTTTTTCCTTGCCCACTCTCGTCTTTGTTTTGTTTTCGTTTCAAACCCCATTTTAAGACTACAGGAGCATCTCATATCTAACCTTGCCTCTATCTAGTCGGCTTGCCATTAAGTCCTATTCTCTACCTCTCTAGAGCTATGCTTTTCCTTGATGACTCTCCTTTCTTGGTTTTGCTTTTGTTTCCAACCCCATTTTACGAGTACAGGAGATCCACCCCCACCCCCTCTCTCTTTCTTCTCTTTTGGTTTCTGGTTCAAGTTTCAGCACGTCAATATATGGTGGTTGGGCTAATATATAGAGTCGTGCTAACGAGGTCTTCATCCTACCGTTCTTTGGTGTGCTTATCTAACAATTTTTGTTCTTATTTTCGCTTCTCCGACCTATGTCCAATACTAGCTTCTAATTGTTGAAATATACTACCCATGGAGGGAGGGAGAGAAGGCCCTCGTTCCGCGCGTAGCTACAGTACGTGCGGGCGCGCGTGGTTGGTAAGACCTTCTACGATGGCACCCACCTAATCCCTTGTCTAAGGGGAATAGATGAAAGCCTTTCTAGGAGTCTAAAACAAACGTGAAATGTGTGATGTACAGATCGCTAAACGGAAGAAAGATTTTGTTTTATTAGAACTACCGAAGCTAGCTCCGAGTGAGCGGCTATAAAGCACCTCGCCAACCTGGGTGACGAAGAGCTTCCTGGACAGAAGAAGGAATAGAGATCGAGGACAGGGACGATTTACCAATTAGAGCACTTATATGAAGGAACCTGGCCAAATCGAAAGTGGAAAAAATTGATGTGTATCACAAGTCTAGTGCTAGTACATTTCTAATTTCAATGCTAACTGTTAACCCAATTCTAGTGAACTCAAACCATCGCTCAATAAATAATTGACCAATTTGCATGCCAACACCCCAAAATTTGGGACCATGCGGGGGCATGTTGGACACGGCACGGACACCCGAAATACAGTACGACACACCATAGTAGGTGTTCTTCCTATGTTGCCATGCTTGTACCTTGTACAAGTAGTTGCCTTATCGAATCCGTTTACATGCAACAGCATATCCATGCCATCACTCCAAAATTTGGGACCATGTGAGGGGCGTGTTGGACAAGGCACAAACACCCCGAAATACAGTCGGACACGCCATAGTAGGTGTTCTTCCTATGTTGCCATGCTTGTACCTTGTACAAGTAGTTGCCTTATCGAATCCGTTCTCATGCAACATAGCATATCCATGCGAAGCAAAATTTCATAAACTCCCTGTGTGTAATTTAGGCAAGGGTCATTCTTTTCACGTTAGAAATTATATCCTCAATGAAACCCAAGCTTGAATCTAAAAATGTCTCTAAAATTTACTTAGTATATATGCACGTATTTTATATTACTTGAAAAGAACAAACAATAGTTCCTTAATTATTTACTAGTTGGAAATAGCAAACAACAATCCTCCTTTTTTTAATACTTAATAACCTAACTATTCATGCTAGATTTAATAAACAATTTTAATTAGTATAGTAAACATAGTTAAGAACATTTTTGGAATAAAAACTTTTAAGGTGAAGCCTAACTATTCTTATTATATAGTAGTATAGATATAGATATGTCCACTAAAATAATTACCAAACAAACACTTTTTGTTAATACACACCTAACCCTGTAAGGGGGGGGAAAAATCCTTCCCAAAACCCTATAAAAACACAGCGAAATCAAATTTTGAAGCAAACCCATTTCTCAAACCAACCAAAAACCCTATAAAATAACACATCAAAAATCAAATTTTTTTTGAAGCAAACCCATTTCCCAAACCATCCGAAAACCGTACAAAAACGCATCAAAACCAAATTTTGAAGCAAACAAATTTCTGAAACCATTCAAAGACCCTACAGCAACGCATAAAAACCATATTTTGAAGCAAACTCGTTTCTCAAATCATCCCAAATCCCGAGAAAAAAACACATCAAAATCAAATCTTGAAGCAAACCCATTTCTCGAACCATCGATCTGGAGTGAAGAAAAGTAACAGATCCAGCAAGTAGAAAAGGAGGAAGAGAGGGAAGTACCTTCAAAAGCGGGCTCCTGTTTTTTTTTTTTTTCCTGAAGAGGAAGTGAGGGGATCAGATTGGGAGAGATGTGGTGGTGAGAGAGAGTTCACTCCTTTTTTATGGTTGGGGTCATGGAAGTGTTGTTGCAGCGTTTTTTGGGGTTGGGGGAGTGGCAGTAGAAAGAGAAGGGGTGGGAAGTGGGAACTGAGAAGTGTCACTTTCTGTATTTGGGGGTGAGAAGGGGGTTTCACCAATTTACCACAGTGTTGACCCATTCCTCTATATTCCTAATAATGTGGCGCATTAAAAAAATTACTAAATTTTAAAAAAACAAAATTATTATAAATATTATTTTTCGAAAAATTACATAAAGAACATTAAAGTTTAAGTTAATTAGTTAAAAAACATAAGTTTTGAAAAATAATACATACAGAGCATAAAATCGCCAAACATTTGGGTGTAAGTTATACTTATGCCCTTAAATAGGACGTAATTTATTTATTTATTTATTTATTTATTTATTTATTTATTTTTACATTAGTACTTAACTATCTCTTAATTATAAATTAAACTTGATAACTTACAGATGGAATAGGGGCGTAAGTTTATAAATTATAATTTTTTTGAACTAATGTCTGAAAAATGGGCGTAAATTTGGTATTTTTTTATTTTTAATTTTTTTTTCAGTTGACGGATAGATTTAACGGTAACAATTTTAACGGTCATATATATATATATATATATATATATATATATATATATATATATATATATATATATATATATATATATATATATATATATATATGTGTGTGTGTGTGTGTGTGTGTGTGTGTGTTATCCAATATATATATATATATATATATATATATGTGTGTGTGTGTGTGTGTGTGTGTGTGTGTGTGTGTGTTATCCAACTCAAACTCCATAACTCTCACCCATCACTCCTCTGTTATTTATCCTAGTTACTCTCTTCCAGTGAATTACTTTCTTCCGGTGGATGTTTCGTAGAAGTTTTAAGTCCGAAGAAAATTTTTCAATCTTGAAGTTTTAGCCATGGATCAAATTCAAATGCTAACACTGATTTGCTATCATTGAGGTACACTAAACGAATTATCTTACGAGGGAGGTACATCTAGTATAATTTGTACATATCAGAATGTCTCTTTTGAAAATATACGAAATATTATTGCAGAATTTTTTTCTATTACTTATGAATTCGTAATAATATGATTTTTTACGGATACTTTTTAGTAATAAATAGTGAAGAAGTATGGAGATTTATTGTTGAAAGTAGTTTAGGTGCATCTCGAATAAATATATATATTACTCCATTATTACCAAATATTACCACAAATATAGCATCTACTAGTCAAACTGTTTATAATAGTCAAATTTTTTATGTTGGTCCTAGCACTTCAAACCAAATAAATTTAGTCGAAGAGAACGTTGACAATGAAGATAATGATGACTTAGTCGAAGATTTAGATATTATTACCCATTGTTGATAATTCAGATGGTAGCACCCTCGAAGTATTTCGTGGATTAGAGTTTGCTTCTTCTTATGCATTTAGAAATTTTATTAGTGATATAGCATTTCTTCGTAAATTTAGTTGTAGAGCTACACATAATAATTCTCAAAGAATTGTATATGTTTGTGACGCTCCACATTGTCGTTGGAGAGTGTACGCACATGCAATTGGTAACAGTAGAATATTTGATATTCGTACATTTGAATCTCAGCATTCATGTACTGGTGTATTATCAAGATGACGTCATCGACATGCTACTGCTGCATGGATTAGTAAAAAAATAATGGATATAATTAGAGATAACCAGTCTTATAGTGCATCACATATTGTGAATGATATACGTAGAGATTATCGATTACATATTACGTATTCTAAAGCTTGAAGAGCAAAAGAACTTGCATTATCTGAAATTAACGGTAGTTATATTGATGCATATGGTAGTCTTAAAAAATATGGCCTAACAATTATGGAAACAAATCCTGGTAGCAGATATTTTTTAAAGACGATAGGAAATAATGTGTTTCAAAGATTATTTATTTGTTTCAAAACATGTATCGATGATTTTTTACGTGGTTGTTTACCTATTATTAGTATTGATACAACTTTTTTGACATCTAGATATCAAGGTACTCTATTTGTGGCTTGTTCTCATGATCCTAACTGTAGTGCCCCGCTTCGCGTTGGCACTATGTACAAGAGATATCGGTTTGCTGACTCAAAAAGGAAACCTTCTTGGAGAGTTCCTTATTGAATCAGAAGATGACTAATCTAGGTGAGTGGGCAGAACTTCATTTTCTGATTCTTGCACGCCTTAATGAATCTGAGTTTTTGATATGCTTGTTTGCTTAATAAGATAATGTTCGCATTGAGAATGATAGAACCAGAACCTACTTGCTTAACTAGAGAACTTGTATGCTTGTCTAAAAGAGATAGAACTATTGTCATGCTAAGTTAAAGAATAGAATATTGCATGCTTAGTTACACAGACACCGCTATCAAATGAACCACTTCCATGCTAATAAACAAGAGTAAAGAATGTTCATATGTTTCTATCGTATGCTAAAACAAGAGTAGAACTGCATGCTTAGCTAAAAGAGACAGAAGAATTGTGCCACATTTTGCTTGTCATTGATGCTTGAAAGATATAACTGTTTGAATAACTTGTATTGTATGTTATTGAACCTATCGATTGATTGAAAGAAAGAAGATTGAACCTATCAAAATGATTGAACCTATCAAATTGATTAAACGTATCGAACCTATCGAATTGATTGAGAGAAGAGAATTGAAAGCTCTGGCTCTATCACTTGATATCATGTTTGCTTGTTCACGGACATGTTCATCATATAGTCTTTATCTGATAGAATCACATTCATCGCATTGGTCTTTGGACAACTTGTGCACAAGATACTGTCTCTCGAGCGTTTCCTGGGGCACTGAGATTCGTTAAGCCTGGGGGAGATAATTGAAGCACCATGAGGCTTGTAGTCCTCGCGATTAGGGGGGTGTTATGTCTAATAGTTAGTCTGGGCTTGTAGTTCCAGCTGTTATTTATGGATTTTTCGTGGACCATCATATAATTAGGGCGCATGCTAGGATAGCCTTCTTGCATACCTAACTGTTTGATGTAGAGAAGGACTGGGAAGGAGAACCTAGTTTATATATGCATATGTTCTAACTTGTATATCTGATGTAAGGATAACCGTTCGGCAAGGGGTAAGAATCAATATGTTATTTTGCATATTGTCTTGCATCACACTTTAACTTGCATGCCTGCTTGAATATGATGATCGTCTTGAATAGTATAAGATGATAATTATTGATAAGAGAAAGAGAGAGATGATAAGAAGATAGTCCACTAGATGCATGCTAGAGTCTTTAAAGAAATAAATATGGCTCACGAGATACGCTGCGCACCAGAGTTATTAAATGAACTTTCTTATCGTACATGAACTGCTTGCCTTGCCTGCTTGCTTGTATACCGAACATAAACTCTGTTTTTCAAATATGTTTCCAAAAGAAGTAATATGACTCTGTTCCTGTACTGCATGTAACGAACCTAGGTAAAACTAGAAAGATCACTAGTAATGTAATATTTTATAACATAATTACTTAGTGTTGGTTTTAGTGAATGTTGCTTCTGTTCGTTAATTTTATACTCACCAGTACTTTCTCCAAAGTGCTGACCCACCAACAGTTTTGCTTGTTCATAGGTGCTGGGTCGTCCAAGGAAGCGATAGCCGTGCCTCATCCCAGGACCCCAAAATCTGGTGTTGATACCTTGAGCCGTATCGAGATATTTTGAGCTGCTTTTGTATAGAGGGACATAACGTATGGAATGATGCACCTCGTGCCTTGATCTTTGCCCCGTTTACTCATATGGATTTGCAACACCGTCTCTATGTTGCATACTCGATTGATTCGATGATAGCCACAAACTTTAACGATGTTGCCTTGTGCGAGCGTAATCCCTGGCTCGCACGGCATCATGCCTTGATGGCAAACGGCCTAAGCCCCGCGGGAGGGCCTGGGCGTGGTGATTCGCACCCGACGGGGGCGTTGTGACCTTCGAGATCGGGGCGTGACACTAACTATCAATTATATCCTATTGCTTATTGTATTGTTGAAAATGAGAATACTAAATCCTGGACATGGTTTTTAGACAACTTGAAAACTTTCTTTAAAAGTTATTTTGATCGTTGTGATGATATTTCATTTATATCAGATAAGCAAAAATGATTAATTCGTGGAATGGGTGATACTTTTTCATACTCTGCACATTTTTATTGTATCCAGCATTTTAAAAAATATATGAGAAGTCAATGTAGTAGTACACAAAAATATCAAGAATGGTTAGATAAACTTGCTCGATCTTATAATATTGTGGATGCAACAAAATGGTTTGAAAATATTAAATCGACAAATATTAGGTTTTTTAATTGGATTGTTAGTACAAACGATAAAAATCGTAATTTTTCCATTAGATCACAGCTTATGCACCATGTTCTAGACTCGATATTAATACATCGAACATTGCAGAGAGTTTTAATAGTTAGATTAAAAATTTGCATGATAAACCAATAACAATATTGCTTGATGATATTATAGCCAAAATCATAACAATTCATGATAAGCATCCGCAAAATACTGAAAATATGGATAGCGACTTTTGTCCAATGATGCTTAAGATTATGGCACTTATCGAAAGACAGACACATCATTTTAATATGTTGCATGTTGAAGGATCTAGATTTGAAATATTAGCTCATGAAACTAGTAGATGTTATGTGGTAGATTTAGAAAATAAAATTTGTACATGTTTTCGTTGGCAACACTCTTTTACCATGTGTGCATGCTTATTTTTCTTGTCAGTCATATAACTTACAAATTAAAAATTATTATCCTGCTCAATTTTCTGTTGAAACACTTAAAAGTGTAAATACGCCATGTATGGAACCAATTCAATCCTCGTACACTCCTCAAGGTGAATTGGTAAGAGATAAAATTGGTGTACCAGATGT
The DNA here is from genome assembly GCA_036927795.1 of Iris macrosiphon. Taxonomy (NCBI): domain Eukaryota; kingdom Viridiplantae; phylum Streptophyta; class Magnoliopsida; order Asparagales; family Iridaceae; genus Iris; species Iris macrosiphon. The sequence continues at coordinate 223,441,400 of JAYESA010000006.1, forward strand.
TCGACGGAAAGCTGACAGACCTAAAAAGAATTGTGTTATGACAAGAGAGCTGGCAAGCAGAGATCTTTATTGCAGCAATTGTGGCGTAGTTGGACACAACAGAAAAAAATGTACAAGACAACAGACACAGTAAATATTATTGTATTTATTTGTAATTATTTATTTTATTTCTTTCTCACATGAGATTATAAATATTAAGAGAAATTATATATATATATATATATATATATATATATATATATATATATATATATATATATATAATCACACACACTTCAAAGCATTTAAGACAAAACATGTGCAAAGCAAAATACAAGAACCACATAAGTAAATTTTAGCCTTTCACTACCAGCCTCTATCCATCCTGGCATATTGTCTACGGGAAACTGGCCTAAGATCTAGTCTCAATCTTCTAGCCTTTGTTTGCTCCGGTGTCTCCCCTGGCAATTGCTGAAAATCCTCTGATTCCTATGTAGGAATTGGCATTGTGGATGGATAAGTATGGGGCATGCCAAATAATGAATAACCGCTCTGCATATAAGAATCCCATCCAGGCTGTGACGTGCCCTCTCCCGCAGCATATTGTGAACCAACAGGTTGTGATTTGCCCTCTCCCGCAGCATATTGTGAACAACCAGGTTGTGATGTGCCCTCTTCCGCCTCATGTAACCCTCACTTTCCAAGATAGGGATATTTTAGTCATTTTGGTATTATTATTATGGATATATTTTATTTCATAATAAATTGTGTGGTTATATATATATATATATATATATATATATATATATATATATATATATATATATATATATATATATATATATATAGATGATTGTGTGTTAGCCATTAGTTAGACTAGACTTGAACCCAAGTAGACTTGTCATGACCATTAGTACACCAATTAGTTAGTCATAGTTGATTAGTTTAATAAGAGAGAATGATCAATAAACCCTTATAATTAAATTATAGGCCCTCTTAGTTAAATCCTCCATGAATTAAATAACTCTTCATGATAACATGGAGGGGCATTATGGATATTGTGCCTTAGCCAACCCTAACCTTTAGGTGGTCGGCCCTATTTAGAGGGAGGGGAGCCTCATAAATGCTCACCACTTTATTTATTCCTCCTCATTAGTTCATCCACAAGTTCCTCCATTCCCTCCACCAAATCCCTTCAAAACCAAGCCCCATCTCTCTCATTTTCATCCCCATGGAGAGCTAGAAGCTTGAGGATTTCAAGAGGCTAGAAAAAGAGGAGCATTGCTAGGAGTTGGAGTCCATTTCTCATCCTTGTGTTCATTGGAAGGAACCACATTGGAAATCCATCTACCAATAGATAAAACCTCATTTTTCTTGTCATTTTTATACTAGAATGGTGTAATAGACCCATAGGAACCCTTCCTTGGCTTAAGGCTACCCATAGGAAGAAGAACTAGGTCTATATGAGGCCATTGGAGAGAGTTACATGGAGTTCTGTGGCCATTTGGAGAAAACTCCGAGGTGGCACACCAAGTGTTTGATGGAATGCTTAATGGGTCATTCGGGCTTTGTTTCTCAGTTTTACACTTGTTTATAGGTTAGTATACTCATTAGAGGTATGTATTCATGTTCTTAGGTGTTATATATATATATATGTGTGTGTATGTGTGTGTGTGTGTGGAATGTGGCAACTAGGCCTGTGTCCAGGCAGTGAGTGTGTGTGTGTCAGTCATTTGGTTGAGATAAGGAGGGATGGGTGAGTATCAACATTTCAGTGAATTACAGTGCACTGCACTTGAGGGGGGTGTATCAACACTGTAGTGAGTGGTATCCTAGATGGGAGACTTTGGGGTAGCAACAGCTACCTGGATTTTTTATACAACAAGTATCAAAGGGTGCATGGGAAGTTGTAGCAACCATTGCTACTGCTAGCCTTGCTGTTATTGATTGGTTCTGCAACAATTTGTTTTTGGCTCGAGTAATGGCAGAAATAGCATTGTGTAAGTGTGTGTGCATTTTTATGTGTGAATAGAATACTCAAGTATCAGTTGGTTAGATGTGAGATAGGTGTGATATTGTGACATAGTGTTAAAGTGCCGAGTTAGACCTGTGTGTGTTGAACCTAGGTAGAGGTGTGGCTCGGGTAGTGATAGCAACAGATATGGGAGTTGGAGTTTAGTCGTGGCAATTAACTGAGATGTGGGTGTGATAGGAGAATGAGTGATAGTGTAAGTACTGGTGATTGATTAAGTATCAGGAAATCAGTGCACCACAGTAATTGTGCACAATTAGTACACTGTGTGTCTGCCCCTGATGGGGGTAAGCAGTAGCAGTAGGATTTTAGTTTGGGGCAGTACAAGGGAAGGATGCTCGAAGGGCAGTATGATTGGAGTAGTAGGGGTAAGGTGTACAGTTGGTATCAGTAACTAAGGAGAGGGATGTATGATACACATGATGGTATCAATAGTAGGGGTTGGTATCATGTTTTATGTGTCAAGCACATGTGAGTGACTGCACTAGAGAGTAACTTGAGGGTGATATATTGGGTTAAAATATCAGATAGAAGTGTGGTTGCAGCAGGGTCATGGCAACATTACAGTGCTTGGGTGGTACAAGTCATGGTGGTATTTTGTTGTAGGTTGTTATTGCAATGATGGTGATGATGTTATTGGGGTTAAGTTGCAGTGAATACAACTATAAGAGAGGGGGGAATCTTAATGAGGTGGAGGTCTGTGAAATCGGGTTATGAGACATCAGTAGCAGCAACCTTAGTTAAGTGAGTGATGGTGATTGGGACCTAAGAGTATCAGTAGGGTACAAGAGTGTGCAAATGTGTGTTGTGCTAAATTGAGTATCATTTTTATGAGGTGAGTTTAGGGTAGAGTTAAGGTATTAGTGTAGTGTTAGAGTATAAGGTATCCTAGTATAGATATCAAGTGTATGAGTGTATTGGTGTCGTATGAGATGGGGGAAATGGGGTACCTTGGTACCCATGTACCAAGGTGAAGGCTAGTGGATAGTGATATGCTAGGGTCAAGTTTAGGGGATAGGTATGTAATATTAGATGGATATGCTAGAATGTCAGTTTAGTGTTGTATTAAGGTATTATATACTAAGTTATGAGCTTGAAGGTGTAGGAGTGTTATAGGAGGAATAATTTGAGTATCAGTGTTAAAGGATAGGTGAGATACCATAGTTAGACTAAGTATTAGTAAGGTAAAAATATGTTTAATGAGATACTTGTGATACTAACTATATACATATATAGATAGGCAATACTTAGTGACTAATAATTCTAATATAGCTAATATTTAAATTATGGACCTAGAAACCTAGTCATAGCCTAGTATCCCATAAGATTAGCTAGTTTAGCCTTGTTAACCAAGTTAGAAGCTAGATTTAACCTAAAATCAAGGTATCGACCTAGTTTGACCGTGGTGATCTAAAAAATTATATTTTCACTTATTTTAACTCATTCTCTTTCATTACACCTAGTAACCTATAAATTCATATATAGGTCTGTGCGATACTAGTTCAAATACCGTTTCTTATGATTTTCTCAGGACCTCAGGCGAGTACATTCTCTGTTAGTTTTTAGTACTTGATATTGTATATATCACATGTTCTAGATCTATTTTACTTGATTCTGACACCATGTTACACGGGATAGCATTATATGGATCAAGTCAGGAGATGTTATTTATTTGACGAGTGCATTGGATACTTCTTACGCATGTACTTTATCGTGTGCTTCGAGTATTCCTTGTGCTCGTACATATCGTGTGCTCCGTGTGCTCATATTATACTCGTATGCGTAACGTGTCATGATTCGATCCATAAATATTAGTCGGGGCGGGGGAGTAGGAGTTGATTATGTGATCAAACCCTTAGTATATTGGTGTGCATGTCAATTATACCCTATACGTGTAATTGAGTTACCGTAGAATATTCGTGTGTAACCTAAATCGATCACATAATGTGAGCATCCTGATTTTTACATAGGGTTAGTTCGGTAATTAATAATTATTATTTTTTATTTTAATATTTATTCGATAATTTAATTGAACTTTGGAAACCAACCACCATGGTTTTAAGATCTTGGGTGCAACACTAGCCTTTTCCTTCCAACCAACCTAGCATGCTCGACTTAGACGAGTCAAATTAGGCTCCTGCCAGGACTTTCACTCACAAATTCGTAATCCCATGACTTGTTTTGGTCTCACAACTTTCGCGACACAATTACGAGAAAATGATGATTAATTAACCCTTTTTATTGTGGCGTAAGATTTTAACACGCCATCCCAACCCATTGTTTCCAACCAAATTCATGTTATGAGCCTAACTGGTCCTATTACGCACATGAGACTCGAGTTGCGTTATTCAAACCCCCTGCATACTCCCAATATAATATTAAGAAGAAAATAGAATTTATGGATTTAATTAATTAATTTAATATTCATTAATATTTAGTAAATACCTTTTTAATTGATATAATTTGGTTATAAATTAATTGTTGGAGAAAATATAAATTTCTAGAATTTTTTCCAAGAACCTAACTATTTTTGGGGATTTTATATACATAAATATTGAATAAATAAAAAAAAGAAAAAAAAAGAAAACCTAAATTCTAAACCCAAACCCAAAACCTAAAACTATATATATATATATATAAACCCTAACCCTAAACCACACCACCTCCATCATCACCCACGCCGAACCACGGCCAAAATGCCGGAGCCGCCGACCACCCGTGGCGCCGCCTGCACCGTCGCCGCGCGCATAGCAGCAGCACCGTGAGCCCCCCTTCGCGAGAAGGTTCTGCCGTTCTGCCCTCCTCGCCCGTCCGTTTCGCGTTCCCGTCTTCGCTGGTATGTTCACATCCTAACCCTCTAGGATTTTCTTCAAGTGGAACGAATTTAGGCACCCGGGTTTGATCGAAGGATCGTGGTATCAACTCTCTAAGTGACGTTACACGACTCCGCGTACGACGTCGACACCCGAATCTTGTTCAGACGCTAAGCAATGTCTCACTGTCCTAGGTTGAACAGGCACATCACAGAAGTATATATATATATATATATATATATATATATATATATATATATAGAAAGAACTCAAGCAAATAATGTAACAGGATCTCTGCAGATTTGGCAAGTACACTTGCCTGGGTTTTGAGCTCCGTCAGTTGCTCCGATAATAGTGGAATCTCCAAGTACGTCTCCAGATTCTGAAATAAATATCATAATTGCTCTCGGAATACTTGAAATAGCTAGGATTGACTACCCATAAGTCCAATTTGGACACAGGAGCAGAATTGACAATTTTTGATCAAAGTAGGGTCCATATGTGGCCTACTTCGTACCAAAAAATGTGCCAAAGATAACGTTCTCCAAATTCGTCAAACTTAGTGTTTACGAGTCCAGAACGATAATACGAACCCAATGGAATGTCCAGAACTGGATTCCGATGAGCCGGTCACAAAATTGCCTGTCAAGTGAAACCGTGGGGCCAATAAAATAGTGTTTCGTCAACGTTCTCAGAATCAAACCAAACTTGGGTCACAGGACCAGCGTAACGCTGTGAATTCGATGACGTAACTTTCGTTGCGAAATGACAAGCACACACAAAATTATGACTAGTGTCAGAACAAGTTGATACGATACTTTTTGACGGATACGCGTTGATTTCGTTGTGCACGCACATCCAAATCAACTTTCGTAAAATTTCACACATCCGCGTTGACGATACGCACCTTTTGGTGTAATTCGCACACAACGAAGTTGCCTCATTTAGCGAAACGTATCCCGTTTCGGGATAATTTGGGTTTAAGAAATCCAATTTTTAACAGATTTCAACAACAATTAAATCACAGCATCCATCGAATTAAAATAAACTAATTGAAGAGATTAAAACTTGTTTATGTTGTCTAAATTATTGTTCAACTCGAATTTAAAAATCGCATGTCATTATGAAGATAACGGGACTCAAACACGCGCACCTGGGACAATTTTTGTTCCTAAAAATAAGTCATTTTTTTCCTGTTTTGCGTCGCGTTGCGATCGACACAGGACCTAATACACTAAACTAATTACACAAGGTTCAAGGGGGTCATGTGGTCTTCGTATAGGACTTGACGGGTCGCTGTTAGGTCTATTGTGCAGGGAGATACAAGGGCGAGAAGTTGAGTACCTCGTTACTGCAGCTGCTTGTCTTGACTTCGACGGCTGTTCGCGGCGATGGAGCACGGCGGTCCGACGGTCGTCGGCGGTCGGCGATGGTCGGGGTGGTAGAGGAGATGATGGTGGTGGTCGGCTAGGTTGGGTTTATATAGGGTGAAGGGGGAGGTTACAGGGAGAGGAAGGTGATGGGTTGGCGTCGATTTCGGGGGAGGGAAAGGGATCGGTCGGGCTGCGGGGGTTACTATAGTGGGGCTACAGTAACGGGTTCGGGTCTAGGTTTGGTTTAGTTTGGTTTGGGTTGATTTGGGTTAAAATAAATAACCAATATATATATATATATATATATATACATACATACATATATATATATATATATATATATATATATATATGACCATCTAAAAGTAGTTTTGGACCTCAATAAATTCCAAAAAAATTATACAATAATCTAATATTAGTTGTACACCCAAAATATATTTTTTTTCACTATATTATTAATTAAATACAACTAAATATCAATCCATGAACTAATATTTATTCTAATTAGCTAAAAATACAAAAAAATCCCTCTTAATCTCTTAATTAAAAATAATAAAATCATGATGTTTATAATCTACCCAACTTAGAAGAATTGTGTCCTTGCAATTAAGAAAACAAAATATAACCGGTCAGAAAAAGTTTGCTCCAGAAGAGATGACACGGTTGTAAGACATATTTGTTGAAGCACAACACAAAGGATAAGGAACCATGATCAAGAAAAAAATCGAGAGGAAGGGTGAGGGTTTTGTTCAAGCAGAACACGTAGGAAAGCAATAAAAACTTTTTCCTAGGCAATGACACAAGAGTAAAGGAGCCTGGTTAGAGCGAGGATCAATAACATCTTCTGAAAACTTGGGTACCACTTACATACTACTCTAGACCAACAAGTTCATGCTAACATAATACTAGGTTTAGGCTAGGGAATGGAACTAACAGGAATATGCTAAAGTATTACTAGGAATATTCGCTACTATAGCTAGCTATGATAAAACTAAATCTTACTCATATTCGCTACTCCTCGAGTTCGTGCCTTCTCCACTGTCATCGCAAAAGCCTGTCCATGTCCCTGTAGTGGTGCCCTCTGCTTTTGCTGGGCCTGCTGAAAGAGTGCTGCCTGTGGTGCCAAATGTGGCCTCGTCTGATACCCTCCTGGAGCTAGTGGTCTGAATCCTCCATCTTCTGCCTGTAATGCTCCTGGTGTAGGATAAGCTGGTCGATGTGGCTGTAGGACTGGTCTCGGTGCTGGTAAAGCTTATTGGTTAACGTCGGTGCTCTCTCTCGACACTCAGGACAATCCTTGGCTGAATGTTGGCTGGATCCGCAAACCAAGCATAATCCTAACTTGCGTCTGCACTCGCTCTCGTAATGACCTCGCTTGCCACAATATTGACATGTAGGCAGTGCCTACGGAGTTGCTCTGGTTGGCTGGTGTATGTGAGGTCTCTTTGCAGCTTCTTCACGTGGTGCTCTGGCTGGTGCTGATATGAACAGCCATTTCTGGCTGGACTCTCTCCTGGTGACGTGCTCCATGCGTCGGGCTACAACAAGGACGTCCGTATAAGAAGTAGGTGCAACAGAGTCGATTAATCTCTGTAGCTCAAAGCTAAGTCCGTCGAAAAACTTCTCCGCCTTCTCCTCTTCTGTCAAAATTAGAGTAGGGACGAAGCGACTCAAATAGATGAACTCTGTATTGTACTCTTCTACCGTCATGTTGCCTTGAATGAGGCGGTTAAACTTATCTCTAAGTTTCACTTTAGCAATGGTTGGAATGTATATCTCCTGGAAGAGTCTAGAGAACTCCTCCCAAGTGACTCGGTTCGGTCCGAGCTGTCTCTCCTCAGATAGACACCAGTGATGTGCATTGCCCGTCAACTGCATCCTGACGGCAGTTGTCACGCCCCGATCTCCCGCAGGCAAATTGGTCGTTCCCGTTAAGCGGGAATCACCCTCGCCAGCGCTCCCGCGGAACGATCGCTTGACCCATCCGGGCGTGATGCCGCACGAGCGTGATCCACGACCGTACAAGGCCATGGTTCATTGGCTGGCGGCAAGAGTTCTAAGCCACAGAGTCGCACAGATTGTCCGAGTGCAGCAGAGTCATGAACGCATAGGCGATCGGTAACAGGTTCACTGAGTCGACAATATAGCGGAAGCATTGAAACATAAGTTAAAGTAAAGCAAGCTCTTTTATTGATATGAACATGTGTTACAGGCGGCGTATAGCCGAGATTTACAAGTCGCTCAAGCCTCTCTCTCTGAAACAGTAAAAGCGTGCCAAGTGGCTATAATTGTGGAATGATTGTACAAGCGATGTTCAGGCGATGTTTACAACATTATGTCTTGTATATGTGCTTCAGTTCTGGACGCACCATTGCTTCTGAGTGATGTCCACGCCTTAGCACGCACGAATGAGGCATCCGCACCGAACGAGGTTCTCCCGCACCCTGCATACAAACTGGTGGATTATCAGTGCATTGAATGCACTGGTGGGGAAGCTACTCGCCCGCTCGACAAATCCAAACACGTAATACAGATTCCGTGCTACTATTAAGTTGTCTTTCTAGTTGCCTTAGGATCAATTTTATGCAAACATTGAATAGCCTAACGTGTCGGGCAGTGCGCCGTACGATGTTAGAGGAAACACGGCGAGACTTACCAACTTACCATTTTACCTTCCCTGTCCAAGGAAAACATTATAAATCAGAGCACGGACAAGTATAAGCATTCAGGGGCATTCATAATGAAAACCAAGTTATAGCATATGCAACACGAGTACTTATTTCAAGATCGTTCAGGTGTTCAGTTTATTTGTTTCCTGCGATACAGTATCTCGCACGCGGATAGCCGCTAAGCGAGGATGATTTGTTTATCTTTCATTTACAAGCAAGCATGCAACAAGTTAAATACAAGGCGATCACTGGCGTATGCCATAGTGGATGGTATAGTCTTGACGAGAATGGTATGCAACGAAAGTACAAGAGGCGCTGCAAACTATTCCGCCGAACAAGAGACTAAAAACAATAGGTCTCGCCCGGACCGGGTCGATGCCAGTGCCCCAGCATCGCCCGCTAGACCGTGACCCTGTGCACTGGTTGTCCATGATCGAACGGGGCCTTGGTTGGGGCAACAAGAGTACAAGACAAGAGTACAAGACAAGAGTACAAGACAAGAGTCATTGCTGTTGAGGCAACAATAGTACAAGACAAGAGGCATTGCCTGATTTCCATTCTCATAGTCGTTCTGAACAATATCCTGTATAACAGGGTGTTGGCCTGGCTTATGTTACAAGTATTGAGTCAAGGCAACGTACAAGCAGACAAGCATGCGTTTCTAAGGAACATAAGCAGCACGTTTGCTAAGGCCGGAAGGTAAGCCGAGAGATGAAACCGTTAGGGACTTAGCATGCGTGGGTCTGAACATATATAAGCAGTATTTCATTTTTCATGTTCTAGCAAGCAATACAAGTTGGAATTATTCCCTTAACTAGGTGCGTTGGATTCATTAGCATGCAGGGGGTGAATCACCTAGCGACTAGCATGAATATTCCAGATTTTATGTGTGCTGGCTAAGCAAAGACAAGTTTACCGTAGCCACCCACCTTAACGATGATTCGCCTCGGTAGAGCGATACGTCAAGCGATCCTCTGAAAGCCGAAGTTGATTTCCTGTAGGGACAAGTCTGGATATCCTTTGCTTCTCCTTTGAGGCAAAGCGGGTCGGGACAGCTGCACTTTTGCCGTTTGAGTCGGCAGTCCGCTAGAACGGAACGGGGTGTTATATCCTACCCAACTCAGAAAAAGTCTCGTCCTCAAGACTTACTGAGGACAAGCAGTAATCTAGGGTTGAGGCAATCCTAGATAAGTCGTTGTACTTGTTTATTTGGATATTCACTTGCACAAGCGTCGAAATCAGCATATCGCTTAGACTGGGTCGTGTGCACTTTCGAAGGGCCCCTATAGCGTGAACACGTCAACCAGCTTAGTGATAGCGAAGTCTTAGCACTCGAGTTTCACCTTTACTTAAGTTTTGGATGGTGCACTAGTTCAAGGCGTCCTTCGAATAGATGCATTCAACCAAACTTAGAGTTAGTGAAATCGGACAAGCTACTAGCGATACTCTCAAGGGTTCGCACAGGTTGGCACAAAGGCCACTCGCAGCACAATAACATACAAGCAAGCATATCATTCAAAATATATTTTGAAAGTATTTAGACTTATTGTTGGAACATCCCATCGAGACATTGAGAGAGAGCGTGCACATAACCCACAAACGAGCTTTCGAAACAGAGATATCCGAATCGAAGTCCAAAGGCGTAGAAGTCAGGCTCTGATACCAACATGTCACGCCCCAATCTACCGCAGACAAATTGGCCGTTCCCGTTAGGCGGGAATCACCCTCGCCAGCGATCCTGCGGAATGATCGCTTGACCCATCCGGGCGTGATGCCGCACGAGCGTGATCCACGTCCGTGCAAGGCCATGGTTCATTGGCTGGCGGCAAGAGTTCTAAGCCACAGAGTCGCACAGATTGTCCGAGTGCAGCAGAGTCATGAACGCATAGGCGATCGGTAACAGGTTCACTGAGTCGACAATATAGCAGAAGCATTGAAACACAAGTTGAAGTAAAGCAAGCTCTTTTATTGATATGAACATGTGTTACAGGCGGCGTATAGCCGAGATTTACAAGTCGCTCAAGCCTCTCTCTCTGAAACAGTAAAAGCGTGCCAAGTGGCTACAATTGTGGAATGATTGTACAGGCGATGTTCAGGCGATGTTCACAACATTATGTCTTGTATATGTGCTTCAGTTCCGGATGCACCGTTGCTTCGGAGTGATGTCCACGCCTTAGCACGCACGAAGGAGGCATCCGCACCGAACGAGGTTCTCCCGCACCCTGCATACAAACTGGTGGATTATCAGTACATTGAATGCACTGGTGGGGAAGCTACTCGCCCGCTCGACAAATCCAAACACGTAATACAGATTTCGTGCTACTATTAAGTTGTCTTTCTAGTTGCCTTAGGATCAGTTTCATGCAAACATTGAATAGCCTAACGTGTCAGGCAGTGCGCCGTGCGATGTTAGAGGAAACACGGCGAGACTTACCAACTTACCATTTTACCTTCCCTGTCCAAGGCAAACATTATAAATCAGAGCACGGGCAAGTATAAGCATTCGGGGGCATTCATAATGAAAACCAAGTTATAGCATATGCAACACGAGTACTTATTTCAAGATCGTTCAGGTGTTCAGTTTATTTTTTTCCTGCGATACAGTATCTCGCACGCGGATAGCCGCTAAGCGAGGATGATTTGTTTATCTTTCATTTACAAGCAAGCATGCAACAAGTTAAATACAAGGCGATCACTGGCGTATGCCATAGTGGACGGTATAGTCTTGACGAGAATGGTATACAACGAAAGTACAAGAGGTGCTGCAAACTATTCCGCCGAACAAGAGACTAAAAATAATAGGTCTCGCCCGGACAGGGTCGATGCCAGTGCCCCAGCATCGCCCGCGAGACCGTGACCCTGTGCACTGGTTGTCCATGATCGAACGGGGCCTTGGTTGGGGCAACAAGAGTGCTAGATAAGAGTACAAGACAAGAGTCATTGCTGTTGAGGCAACAATAGTACAAGACAAGAGGCATTGCCTGATTTCCATTCTCATAGTTGTTCTGAACAATATCCTGTATAACAGGGTGTTGGCCTGGCTTATGTTACAAGTATTGAGTCAAGGCAATGTACAAGCAGACAAGCATGCGTTTCTAAGGAACATAAGCAGCACGTTTGCTCGGGCCCGAAGGTAAGCCGAGAGATGAAACCGTTAGGGACTTAGCATACGTGGGTCTGAACATATATAAGCAGTATTTCATTTTTCATGTTCTAGCAAGCAATACAAGTTGGGATTATTCCCTTAACTAGGTGCGTTGGATTCATTAGCATGCAGGGGGTGAATCACCTAGCGACTAGCATGAATATTCCAGATTTTATGTGTGCTGGCTAAGCAAAGACAAATTCACCGTAGCCACCCACCTTAACGATGATTCGCCTCAAAAGAGAGATACGTCAAGCGATCCTCTGAAAGCCGAAGTTGATTTCCTGTAGGGACAAGTCTGGATATCCTTTACTTCTCCTTTGAGGCAAAGCGGGTCGGGACAGCTGCACTTTTGCCGTTTGAGTTGGCAGTCTGCTAGAACGGAACGGGGTGTTACAGCAGTCATCCAACGCTCCCTCGGAATCTCAGCTGCTTCTAATTGGTGTTGAGTGTTTATGAGCCACTTATGAACTTCAATGGGCTCCTCCTTGCCTGAAAAGGTACGGGACTTCAGCTGGCAAAAATCAATGATAGATCCCGTCGATGGCCGTTTAGCTGGTGGGTTCGCTTACTCCAGTGCTATCACTAGGCTGTTCCTCAAGTTCTTCGCCTGGCGTTGCTGGGCCTCTTATTGAACCTGTTGTTGTTCTTGCATCATTGCGTAGAATATTTGGAACATCTACTGTCCATCCATAGGCTATCCTGGTAAAAATACGGGCATTGGTGGAGTAAACTGCGGCGGTGGTGAAATATCGTCTCGTCGAAACCTCGTGGCGTACTGATCTGCTTGATTGCTTTATTGAGTGGAGGGATCTCCACTTAATGGCATCACCCCATCGTCGTAAGTGACCATATCATCTTGTGGTGTTCCCGTGGGAGTCTCATCGCTAGCTCATGGATCCATTACTCTGTATACAAAGTAAACTATAAGAGGCGCATAGAGGAATCAAGGCAGGATGCAAGTCAAAAAATTATTTTGAAGTCGATATAGAGGTCAAGAACGTGTCAATATATAGATAAGATCCTATAATTCATCCTATCCTAATTGCAGGCTTGCTCGATTCCTGTCACGACCCACACCCGGTATAGGGATGCAAGTCGAAAACAACGCCCAGCCTACGCCGCAGCATCGGCGGTAGAACGCTGTCTTGGTCTACTATACTATCTAAAATCTCACAATAATATAAAGTTTGCCAACAATAGCTCACATAAAACTCAATCACAATCTAAAGCACGAGAAGATATGAAGGAAGTCTAACTATACATCAAAAAAAAATATAAATCATCAACAATAAAAAACAAAAATCAATAATTCAAATAGAAGCCGGAAACAAATCCGTTACCAAAAATGCCAAAGAGAACTAATTATGCTACCTAGTGAATCTGGCTAAAACTTTCGGTAGTCACTCCAGAACTAGTGGGTCCAAGTCTGCACCATCTATAAGTCAAAGTCCAAAGTATGTCAGACACCAATCTCTCGGATCCTCTGAAAAATATTTTCCAGTCAGGAATGGAGCGAAGTACATACCTCTGAAAGCAGTTCCAATCATATAAACAGATATAGAAATAAAATACAAGATCACTAAACATATGAATGATGAACAAGATATATACAGGTAATGTACGAGAATATATAGATCAACAATATGAATACCACAATATGATAAAGTAAACTGCAATCTAAACTATCTAATGTGCCTTAGAATACGAGTTCATTATGTGTTCTGGTTGGGTGAACATGATCAGGTAAGACGGATTACAAGTGAAGTATGTAATCAGAATGTACACGATTTTTAACAACGGCTTTGATCACATAATTAACTCCTACTCTCCCACCCCCAACTAATACCGATGGATCCAATCACGACACGCTACGAACACGAAAATATAACCACTGTCACGAGTAGTGGGTGTACAGGAATATCATAACCACCGAACACGAGCGGTGGGTGTACACGAATAAGCACACTGAACACGAGCAGTGTGTGAACACGAAGTAACATCAATACCCAGTATACACGATGAGATACAATGTACACGAGTACCCGCTGAACACGGTAGGGGATAACATCTCATGACGGGATCCATATAGTACCAGTCCGTGAAATCACTGTATCGGGATCAATGTATACAATTCTAGAACATGCATATATACAATATTATGAATTAAAAACTATCAGAGAAATGTACTCGCCTGCGGTCCAGAACAATGAATATCAAACTGTTCGAACTGGTGTCACACAAACCTATATATGGAATATTGTATTAATACAAGGATCTGGAAGAAAATAAGTTAAACTAGTCAACTTCTAGGTCATAAAGTCATTTCTAAGTCAAAAGTCAAACTAGGTCAACTCTAAGTCAAACCGGTCGAACTATAGTCAAACTATGGTCAACTACCTATTTCTTGGTTGCATGAGTCTAACTCAAAGATATTGGGCTCACACACTATGAATCTAGGCCATACAAGCTACAACTTAGGATACTAAGATACCGTATCTCTGGATACGCAAACAATAGGTAAATATCACATATCTATAATAAAGCAATATTATATATATAAATTATAATTACAAATGCTAAAAGATTATCATGGTTTTGAACCAACTTGGTATCGCAATAGTAAACCTCTATCTTGATATCCAAACCCAATACCTTGGATATCCTTAATAACTTGGCATTTACCTTGGTATCTCAAGGTAATGTCACTCCAGTATATATATATATATATATATTAACTATCCAACTATAACTATAAACTGCCATGTATTTAGTATTTATACCATACTATATACCTTATTTTAGTCACCTTAATACTAACCCATAATTAGTTTACAACTATCATATTACTATGCCAATACCTACTACTCATACCTTGGTATATCTTGATACTTACATTGGTATCTCAAGGTAATTGCCAAAACTTTATATATGTACTAACTACCCAACAATAATTACATATATCAATCCAATATAACTCTAGTATGTACTAATAAAATAAATACTAACTACCAACTACACACTAACTATTAATATATATATACGTACATACATACCTAAAAATATATAATATATAAAAGATACTCATAACCATTGATAACTAAAATATACTAACTTACTCAATAATATTATGTGCTACAACTAAATATATACATATATAGTATAATACAAATAGCAATTAGGAACATATTTATATATATATATTAATTACCATATATATATTTAAATATATATATATAACCCACCGTATATATTTATATAATATATTTTTAAATACATATATAACCCACAATATATATTTATACAATATATATTTAAATACATATAATCCATAATATATATTTATACAATATATATATAAAACTATATATATAACTATACATACACTTATACATAGTAAATTATATAAAATACCACATAGTAACATACACACACATACATATTAATATGTATATATAACTATACATATATGTATACGTATATAAAATTATACACTATATAAATACATAACAATATATAATATAACTATATATATAACCACATATAAATATATCTACTATATTATATATACATATACTACCACTTATAAATATATATCTACATTTAGAAAAATAGCTACATAATAAATATACACATATAGTATATGCATAGGTACATAGATCTAAGACACAACATTACATAAATATATATACACAATATTATATATATATACATATATATAATTATACTTCTCCATGAAATAAGAACACAAAAGAATTAGATCTACAATTAAATTGCACATACATAGACCGTATCATCCCGTATCCCACTAGATTTATGATACGCATGCGACACGAGTCCACCACACATCCAAACGTACCCCAAAGGACACAAACAAGTCATATATATTATTTATGAACAATACGAAGAGTCAAATATAAATCTACTTGTCCGTGTCAAAATGTGACATCCTCAAAGTACCGTGTCGGAGGAAAAATCTCTAAATTAACACGTATCACCAAATTGATGGGATACGACCTACAAGTACCCAATTGTGGATACGACACTAGCCCCAAACACACAAGCACATGCCAAATTGATCTATAGGACCAATTGACACACACAACAAATGTCAATTTCGAAATTCCCCAAAAATTGACACAAAAAGTACCATAACTTTCTCAATAGGCCTCCTATGAACACAAAACCAAAACCTATGGGTAGTCTATACGTATGGGTTGATTTTTCATGGTTAAATCTCATATTTAGAACCTAAATTAAGGGGAAAAACTGAATTATAACTATTGGGAGATGGATTCCCAATGAAACCTCCAAAATTGGTAAAATTGGTCTCCAACTTGTAGATCCTTGCTCCTCTTTATAGATCCATACTTCCTCCTTGTAGATCCTTGCTCTAATAGCTTCCAATGGTGATTTGGAAAATAATTGGATAAAAAATTGGTAAGAATTTGGTTGAGAAAATTTTCTAGATCTAGATTTGGAATAAAAAATGAAGAGAGAGAAAGTTTTTATCCCATTTATATAAGCCTCACTTGCCCCCTCCCTCAAGCTACTATGTAAAGTCTAAAATACCCCTTGGGGCCTCTCATGAAGAAATTAATTAAGGAGGGAAGCTTCTAGTCTAATGGGTTTAACATAATTAATCATCCTCCTAATAATTGGGCTTCTAATTATTGGGCTCAATTCTAACTAGAATTAAATGTTGGTCCATGAGTCTAAACTAAACTAGTTGGTCCACTAACACAAGTCCAAAAATAAATCTAACATGCTAATAATAAATAAATAATACAATAAATAAAATTTAACATGCATAATATTTAATTAATTACCAAATGACTAAAATATCCTTTCCTAGAAAATATGGTAGTGACAAATCTATCCTCCTTAGAAGAATTTTGTCCTCGAAATTAAAACTCTCACCCCTCTCTCTTGGCCAGTCATATTCTATTCATACAAATCTTACTATGGTCAAATCCCATCAATCATAGTCTAAATAGTATATATCCTATAACATACAATCATATCATTCTACTGAAAGAGAAATCATACTTGGATATAGTCTCTAACTATCATGAAATCAGTCTCTGCCCTGCTGAGATATCTTCCTTTACTGGTAAGGTAATCTGTTATGGCACATGTGGCCTATTCCATCAGACACTAGTAATCATCAATCTTGTCAAGATATTCTTAATACTGAGGGTTACTAAATATTAGTAATATACTCTAATTCTAGGTCATGGACATGCTTAGCTCATTGGCACTTGCTACTTAGGATACTATTCAAGATACTGCTAAGATATTACCCCTTGTTCTGTTTCAATCACCAAAATTTCTCAATCATTCTCTTGCAAGAAATACTTCTATAGCTTTTCAATCATGTGTTTTATTAGCACACCCTCGTCCAACTTATCACTCCCTATAGGATGTCTTACTTAAATCTTGTTACTGTCTACACAAGGCATCAGCTCTCATATGCATTTTGATGATACCCGTATACCAAGTTACTCATGTCTCTCCTTTATATTATTATATTAGTCACTAAAATGTTTGCCTAAACTTTTATAATACTTGAGGTACTTTGTTTCTTGTTACTAGGGTATCTCTTTCTATCAGATACTTGGTGCAACTGATCCTCTAACATTTGTTTAATCATCTTAAGCTTCTCATCTGTACATTAGTATCACAATACATACATAATTACCTTTTAGCCATTACAATACCATGACATCTTACTGGTATCCTTATACCCCTCGGACTATTCTCTGATATATAAGACCTCTATACTCAAAATTGGCAAGGTACTATACCTACTAAACTTACTTCTCTATATATATTGTCTCCCTCCTCTACTGCTTGGATCACTTGTACTATTACTCCCAAATATCTTTCTATCTATATTAACTGATACACCAATCCAATGTCATTACACAATATACTTACTGTTATAGCACATTACTCAGCTAATCCCTAATATAGAAATACTAGCACTCTTGATATAGTAACACTAGCTTCCTAACTACACAACATATGTCCTTAAGGTTCTAGGGTACTAGCTTCATCATTAGATTACCTTATAATACTCACTGAAAATTATGATCACTTGCATCCAATGCACTAGTTATTAACTTCTATAATACACACATTTCACTTCACTCTCAAAGGTCGACATATGATTCCATATCTCTATTAATGTATATGTATCTCCCCTTAAACCTTACAGACGGATATGCAAATCAGTGATGCACTATATATCTTCTATGACCAATCTTGATATTTCTCAACCCATGACATAATATTAACACTCAAACTTTCACTTTCTGATACTCATGAACTTACACGCTGACACTTATCATCCACTATACATCATGCACACAATTTTTCGATACTTCTCCCACCTATTGCTTCCAACACATCACTAGCCTCAATATTAGGTAAGATACCCATCACTAATTATATACTGGTACACTCCTATCTACTCACAGTAATGCTCTACTTTATCTTAACACAAGTCTTACTACTTTAGCATAATGTATTATTATTCCCTTATGCTCTCCCATACACTTATGGGTACCCTTCCACTATGGCACACTCATTAATACTCTCGATGCATATACATATCTATACTCTTGACACACCCAAGTATCAACCACTAATTTGAATATCATACTTCATTGATTTCCAACACAATTTTCTTGATACTTAATTGTTACATGGATCACCCAACTACATGAATGCATGATTATCCTAAATTGGTATGCTGACTTTGATACTAACTCATGGAACCACTACTGATATTCTCTACTCCCTCTTCTACCTATAGTAACTACTAACTTATAATTACACCTATCATGGAACTAATGCTATAAAGTACTATGCTATGGGTTATCCCTAGATTTATGTCTATTGCTCACATGCTTAACCAAGAACCACTTACAGACTCACAAGTCACACTCTCAATAGTCAATACTAATACTCAAGGTACAGACCAAATTGTAACTCACCAATTATCACACTAACAAGGACTCTAATAGAAATAAGCTCTATAAGGAACTAGAGAACTGAAGGTATCTCTACTGCTTAGCTAAAGAATGATGGAACAAAGTTCTACAATAACAGAAATGAATAAGTATTGAGATAATACTTTAAGAACCAATTTAAGATACAATCTGATAATCATACACGTCTGTCCGAAATTATGACACTCAGAATCCTCGCCACGCCAGTAAACATAGCTGCGATAAACGATAGATTCCATAACTAGGGTATGCAACTCTATAATCATGTTATCTAGAATCCTCACAACGCCAACCGGTATGGCTGCGAGAAACTCTAAATTTTATAACTAAGATATGTACATTCCGAAGTCAGGTCCCTACGTTTTTCGCTACGCCAGCTAATATGGCTGCGATAAACTCTAGGCTCCATAACCAAAGTAGACGTTTTACCTTTCTCACTGTCCTCATCAACATATGTCATCAGATGATACCATAACTTAGTCCGTAAAATTTTTCTCGACATAAAATAAACTAAATAACGAACACCAAGAATTTTGAATCATCCGATCACCAAGAATCAAATTCAACAATAGATCACCAAGAATCAATTTCAACAACAACAAGTGAGAGCAAACAGAAACAAGAGAAAAGATTTGAAATGGGAATTGTAATAAGATTCTCAAGGGTCATCCCAGAAATCTCTCAAAAGATTTGTGATTGAGTATCCTTTCATCCCAATATCTTATATCCTATATCCTATTGTAGGCTCGCAGTAGTACAACTAAGTCGTCGCACTACCACGATATCGCATAACTTGCGAAGCCTGACCTGCATGGGCCACCACTAAAAATGTGTCACGACCCCCACCCGGTATAGGGATGCAAGTCGGAAACAACGCCCAGCCTACGCCGCGGCATCAGCGGTAGAACGATGTCTTGGTCTACTATACTATCTAAAATCTCACAATAATATAAAATTTGCCAAAAATAGCTCACATAAAACTCAATCACAAGCTAAAGCACGAGAAGATATGAAGGAAGTCTAACTATACATCAAAAAAAAATATAAATCATCAACAATAGAAACAAAAATCAATAACTCAAATAGAAGTCGAAAACAAATCCGGTACCAAAAATGCCAAAGAGAACTAATTATGCTACCTAGTGAATCCGGCTAAAACTCCCGGTAGTCACTCCAGAACTAGTGGGTCCAAGTCTGCACCATCTATAAGTCAAAGTCCAAAGTATGTCAGACACCAATCTCTCGGATCCTCTGAAAAATATTTTCCAGTCAGGAATGGAGCGAAGTACATACCTCTGAAAGCAGTTCCAATAACATAATCGAGCATATAAACAGATATAGAAATAAAATACAAGATCACTAAATATATGAATGATGAACAAGATATATACAGGTAATGTACGAGAATATATAGATCAACAATATGAATACCACAATATGATGAAGTAAACTGCAATCTAAACTATCTAATGTGCCTTAGAATACGAGTTCATTATGTGATCGGGTTGGGTGAACATGATCAGGTAAGACGGATTACAAGTGAAGTATGTAATCAGAATGTACACGATTTGTAACAATGGCTTTGATCACATAATCAACTCCTACTCTCCCACCCCCAACTAATACCGATGGATCCAATCACGACACGATACGAACACGAAAATATAACCACTGTCATGAGCAGTGGGTGTACACGAATATCATAACCACCGAACACGAGCGGTGGGTGTACACGAATAAGCACACTGAACACGAGCAGTGTGTGAACACGAAGTAACATCAATACCCAGTATACACGATGAGATACAATGTACACGAGTACCCGCTGAACACGGTAGGGGATAACATCTCATGACGGAATCCATATAGTACCAGTCCGTGAAATCACTGTGTCGGGATCAATGTATACAATTCTAGAACATGCATATATATAATATTATTAATTAAAAACTATCAGAGAAATATACTCGCCTACGGTCCAGAACAATGAATGTCAAACTGTCCGAACTGGTGTCACACAAACCTATATATAGAATATTGCATTAATACAAGGATCTGGAAGAAAATAAGTTAAACTAGTCAACTTCTAGGTCATAAAGTCATTTCTAAGTCAAAAGTCAAACTAGGTCAACTCTAAGTCAAACCGGTCGAACTATAATCAAACTATGGTCAACTACCTATTTCTAGGTTTCATGAGTCTAACTCAAAGATATTGGGCTCACACACTATGAATCTAGGCCATACAAGCTACAACTTAGGATACTAAGATACCGTATCTCAGGATACGCAAACAATATGTAAATATCACATATCTATAATAAAGCAATATTATATATATAAATTATAATTACAAATGCTAAAAGATTATCATGGTTTTGAACCAACTTGGTATCGCAATAGTAAACCTCTATCTTGATACCCAAACCCAATACCTTGGATATCCTTAATACCTTGGCATTTACCTTGGTATCTCAAGGTAATGTCACTCCAGTATATATATATATATATTAACTATCCAACTATAACTATAAACTACCATATATTTAGTATTTATATCATACTATATACCTTATTTTAGTCACCTTAATACCAACCCATAATTAGTTTACAACTATCATATTACTATGCCAATACCTACTACTCATACCTTGGGATATCTTGATACTTACCTTGGTATCTCAAGGTAATTGCCAAAACTTTATATATGTACTAACTATCCAACAATAATTACATATATCAATCCAATATAACTCTAGTATGTACTAATAAAATAAATACTAAGTACCAACTACACACTAACTATTAATACATATATACGTACATACATACCTAAAAATATATAATATATAAAAGATACTCATAACCGTTGATAACTAAAATATACTAACTTACTCAATAATATTATGTGCTACAACTAAATATATACATATATAGTATAATACAAATAGCAATTAGGAACATATTTATATATATATTAATTACCATATATATATATATATTTAAATACATATATATAACCGACCATATATATTTATATAATATATTTTTAAATACATATATATAACCCACAATATATATTTATACAATATATATTTAAATTCATATAATCCATAATATATATTTATACAATATATATATAAAACTATATATATAACTATACATACACTTATACATAGTAAATTGTATAAAATACCACATAGTAACATACACACACATACATATTAATATGTATATATAACTATACATATATGTATACGTATATAAAATTATACACTATATAAATACATAAAAATATATAATATAACTATATATATAACCACATATAAATATATCTACTATATTATATATACATATACTACCACTTATAAATATATATATCTACATGTAGAAAAATAGCTACATAATAAATATACACATATAGTATATGCATAGGTACATAGATCTAAGACACAACATTACATAAATATATATACACAATATTATATATATATATATATATATATATATATATATATATATATATATATATATATATATATATATATATATACATATATATAATTATACTTCTCCATGAAATAAGAACACAAAAGAATTAGATCTACAATTAAATTGTACATACATAGACCGTATCACCCCGTATCCCACTAGATTTAGGATACGCATGTGACACGAGTCCACCACACATCCAAACGTACCCTAAAGAACACAAATAAGTCATATATATTATTTATGAACAATACGAAGAGTCAAATATAAATCTACTTGTCCGTGTCAAAATATGACATGCTCAAAGTCCCGTGTCGGAGAAAAAATCTCCAAATTAACACGTATCACCAAATTGATGGGATACGACCTACACGTACCCAATTGTGGATACGATACTAGCCCCAAACACACAAGCACATGCCAAATTGATCTATATGACCAATTGACACACACAACAAATGTCAATTTCGAAATTCCCCTAAAATTGACATAAAAAGTTCCATAACTTTCTTAATAGGCCTCATATGAACACAAAACCAAAACCTATGGGTAGTCTATGCATATGGGTTGATTTTTTATGGTTAAATCTCAGATTTAGAACATAAATTAAGGAGAAAAACTGAATTATACATATTGGGAGATGGATTTCCAATGAAACCTCCAAAATTGGTGAAATTGGCCTCCAACTTGTAGATCCTTGCTCCTCTTTGTAGATCCATGCTTCCTCCTTGTAGATCCTTGCTCTAATAGCCTCCAATGATGATTTAGAAAATAATTGGGTGAAAATTTGGTAGGAATTTGGTTGAGAAAATTTTCTAGATCTAGATTTGGAATAAAAAATGAACAGAGAGAAAGTTTTATCCCATTTATATAGGCCTCACTTGCCCCCTCCCTCAAGCTACTATATAAAGTCTAAAATACCCCTTGGGGCCTCTCATGAAGAAATTAATTAAGGAGGGAAGCTTCTAGTCTAATGGGTTTAACATAATTAATCATCCTCCTAATAATTGGGCTTCTAATTATTGGGCTCAATTCTAACTAGAATTAAATGTTGGTCCATGAGTCTAAACTAAACTAGTTGGTCCACTAACACAAGTCCAAAAATAAATCTAACATGCTAATAATAAATAAATAATATAATAAATAAAATTTAACATGCATAATATTTAATTAATTACCAAATGACTAAAATATCCTTTCCTAGAAAATATGGTAGTGACAATTCCTTAGTTGAAATCGAAGCAATATAGTCGTAGACCTGCATGGGCCACCAAAAAAATTATGTCATGCCCAAGTCCCAAAATACCAAGGGACTAGCCACGTGACAATGGCCAGCAGCACAAATCCAATGGACAAACCCAATTTAATGGACCCGTTAGAGTGCACTTAAGCTATAAATATAAATACAGGTATACACCATCAATCACAGTATAATTTTAATCTCATCCACAGAAAGTAAACACAAGTCAATATAATAAACCATTCAAGATAATAGATCAAAAGAAATAGTCCACCATCAAGTCAACATAAGTAGTATCTCGGGGAACAACCCGACAAAATAAGAAAAGAGAATAATATTAATATATATGTCCATGAGTCAAGATATAAAATAACCATAAACATAAATACTGAGTAAGTAACTGAATACTCAGGAGAAATTCCCTAGCACAACCTCGTCCTCTGGTGCTATTACTGCTCCAAAGATATCTCCTGTCCCGTAAACCTCGGGGTAATCCTCCTCTGCAGTACCTGGGGACATAATCTGAATTCAGGTCCTCAGGGGACATAGCAAGGTACAAGAAACACTCAATCCAAATGAATTACAGTAAATATAAAATAGATCCTCAGGGCAAGCTATGTAACCAGCTATATAAAATGCAAATGAGAGATCACTAGTACTCAGGCTGAGACCACTACAGGCTATGTGTCGGGGAGCCCATAGCAGCAAGTAGTATCACGACTCCAGTATAAGTGCCAAAGCAAGTAATATCATGTATTCTAGTAGTATATATATAAACAGCCTGTAGCCTGTGTGTCTCTTCCCACCCAATGTAACCTCATATCTTATGTCCACAATGTCTCATGTCCAAAACACGCAAGATCATGACCTCTAGCTAGTACAACGAGTCATAATGATATCTATGTATATGCAAGTATCATGTTACAAATTATGTAAGCCTATACAGAATCACTATGAATAACTCAGAAAAGATTCTGTCACATGAATAGTGTTAAGTGTCCTATGGTATGACGTAGTTGGTAAGGCAAGCACGTAAAGATAGGATCGTGGTATCAACTCTCTAAGTGGCGTTACACGACTCCGCGTACGGCGTCGATACACGAATCTTGTTCGGACGCTAAGCAACGTCTCACGGTCCTAGGTTGAATAGACACATCACAAAAGTATATATATAGAAAGAACTCAAGAAAATAATGTAACAGGATCTCTGCAGATTTGGCAAGGTACACTTGCCTGGGTTCTGAGCTCCGTCAGTTGCTCTGATAATAGTAAAATCTCCAAGTACGACTCCAGATGCTGAAATAAATATCACCATTGCTCTCAGAATACTTGAAATATGTAGAATTGACTACCCATAAGTCCAATTTGGACACAGAGGCAGAATTGATAGTTTTTAATCAAAGCGGGGTCCACAGTGGCATACTTCGCACCAAAAAATGTGCCAAAGACAAAGTTTTCCAAATTCATCAAACTTAGTATCTACGAGTCCAGAACGATGATACGAACCCAATAGAACGTCCAGAACTAGATTTTGATGAGTCGGTCACGAAATTGCCCGTCAAGTGGAACCGTAGGGCCCGCGAAACGGTGTTTCATCAACGTTATCAGAATCGAACCAAACTTGGGTCACAGGACTAGCTTAACGTTGTGAATCCGATGGCGCAAGTTTTGTTACGAAATGACAGGCACACACAAAATTATGACGAGTGTCAGAACAGGTTGATACGGTATTTTCGATAGATACGAGTTGATTCCGGTGTGCACGCACATCCAAATCAACTTTCGTAAAATCCCACACGTTCGCGTTGACTATACGCGGCTTTTGGTGTAATTCGCACACAACAAAGTCATCTCGTTTAGCGGGACGTACCTATTTTTAAAAATTTTGCGTTTAAGAAACTAAGTTTTTGACATATTTCAACATCAATTAAATCACAATATACATCGAATTAAAATAAACTAATTGAAGAGATTAAAATTTGTTTATGTTGTCTAAATTACTGTTCAAGCCGAATTTAAAAATCTTGTGCCATTATGAAGATAACGGGACTCAAACACGCGCACCTGGTACAGTTTCTATTCCTAAAAATAAGTTATTTTTTTCTGTTTTGCGTCGCGATTTGCGATCAACACAGGACATAATACACTAAACAAATTACACAGGGTTCAAGGGGGTCATGTGGTCTTCACATAGGACTCGACGGTTCGCTGTTAGGTCTACTTTGCAGGGAGATACAAGGGCGAGAAGTTGAGTACCTCGTTACTGTTGCTGCTCATCTTGACTACGACGGCTGTTCGCGGTG
Organism: Iris macrosiphon; assembly: GCA_036927795.1. Lineage (NCBI taxonomy): Eukaryota > Viridiplantae > Streptophyta > Magnoliopsida > Asparagales > Iridaceae > Iris > Iris macrosiphon. The sequence continues at coordinate 223,467,459 of JAYESA010000006.1, forward strand.
GTGGAGTGCGGTGGTCCGGAGGTCGTCGACGATGGTCGGGATGGTAGAGGAGATGATGGTGGTGGTGGTCGGCTAGGTTGGGGTTTATATAGGGTGAAGGATGGGAGGTTGCAGGGAGAGGAAGGGGATGGGTTGACGTCAATTTCGGGGGAGGGCAAGGGATCGGTCGGGCAAGGGATCGATTACTGTAGCGGGGCTACAGTAACGAGTTTAGGTCTAGGTTACAGTAACGAGTTTAGGTCTAGGTTTGGTTTTGTTTGGTTTGGGTTGGTTTGGTTTAGGTTGATTTGGGTTAAATAAATAACCAATATATATATATATATATATATATATATATATATATATATATATATATATATATATATATATATATATATATATATTGCTATCTAAAAATAGTTTTGGACCTCAATAAATTTCAGAAAATTATACAATAATCTAATATTAGTTGTACACCCAAAAATATATTTTTTGCACTATATTATTAATTAAATACAAATAAATATCAGTGCATGAACTAATATTTATTCTAATTAGCTAAAAATACAGAAAAATCTCCCTCTTAATTAAAGATAATCAAATCAGGGTGTTTATAATCTTTCCAACTTAGAAGAATTGCGTCATCGCAATTAAGAAAATAAAACGTAACCGGTCAGGAAAGTTTTGCTCTAGAAGAGATGACACGGTTGCAAGACATGTTTATTGAAGCATGACACAAAGGATAAGGGACCATGAACAAAAAAAAATTCGAGAAGAAAGGTGAGGGTTTTGTTCAAGCAGAACACGTAGGAAAGTAATGAAAACTTTTTCCTAGTCAATAAGAGATAAGTAACTCAATAGTAAATGAGTCTGGTTAGAGCGAGGATCAATAACATCTTCTGAAAACTTGGGTACCACTTACATACTACTCTAGACCAACAAGTTCATGCTAACATAATACTAGGTATAGACTAGGAAATGGAACTAACAGGCACATGCTAAAGTATTACTAGAAATATTTGCTACTATAGCTAGCTATGATAAAACTAAATCTTACTCATATTCGCTACTCCTCGAGTTCGTGCCTCCTCCACTGTCATCGCAAAAGCCTATTCACGTCCCTGTGGGGGTGCCCTCTGTTGTTGCTGGGCCTGCTGAAAGAGTATTGCCTGTGATGCCAAAGGTGGCCTTGGCTGATACCCTCCTGGAGCTGGTGGTTTGAATCCTCCATCTTTCGCCTGTGATGCTCCTGGTGCTGGATAAGCTGGTCGATGTGGCTGCTGGACTGGTCTCGGTGCTGGTAAAGCTTGTTAGTTTACCATCGGTGCTCCCTCTCGACGCTCAGGGAAATCATTGGTTGAATGTTGGCTGGATCCGTAAATCAAGCATAATCTCAACTTGCGTCTGCACTCACTCTCTTAATGACCTCGCTTGGCAAAAAATTGACATATAGGCAGTGCCTGAGGAGCTGCTCGGGTTGGCTGGTGTATGAGAGGTCTCTTTGCAGCTTCTCCCTGTGGTGCTCTGGCTAGTGCTGATATAAACGACCGTTTCTGGCTGGACTCTCTCCTGGTGACGCGCTCCACGCGTCCTACTACAGCAAGGACGTCCGTATAAGAAGTAGGTGCAACAGAGCCAATTAATCTCTGTAGCTCAAACCTAAGTCCGTCGAAGAACTTCTCCGCCTTCTTTTTTTCTGTTGGAATCATAGTAGGGGCGAAGCGACTCAAACGGATGAACTCTGCATTGTACTCTTCTACCGTCATGTTGCCTTGAATGAGGCGGTTAAACTTATCCCTAAGTTCTGCTCTAGCAATTGATGGAATGTACATCTCCTGGAAGAGTCTAGAGAACTCCTCCCAAGTGACTCGGTCTGGTCCGAGCTGTCTCTCCTCAGATAGCCACCAGTGATGTGCATTTTCTATCAACTGCATCCTGACGGCAGTCATCCAACGCTTCCTCGGAAGCTCAGCTGCTTCTAATTGGTGTTGAGTGTTTGTGAGCCACTCATGAACTTCAATGGGCTCCTCCTTGCCTGAAAAGGTATGGGGCTTCTGCTAGCAAAAATCAGCGATAGATCCATTCGATGGCCGTCTAGCTGGTGGGTTCGCCTGCTCCAGTGTTGTCACTAGGTTGTTCCTCAAGTTCTTCGCATGGCATTGCTGGGCCTCTTGTTAAACATGTTGTTGTGCTTGCATCATTGCGTAGAATATTTGGAACAACCGTTGTCCGTCTATAGGCTGTCCTGGTAGAAAAATGGGCATTGGCGGAGTAAACTGCGATGGTGGTGGAATGTCGTCTCGTCGGAACCTCGTGGCGTGCTGATCTGCTTGATTTCTTTGTTGAGTGGAGGGATATCCACTTAATGGCATCAACCCATCGTCGTAAGTGACCACAACACCTTGTGGTGTTCCCGTGGGAGTCTCATCGTTGGCTCGTGGATCCATTACTCTACATACAAAGTAAACTATAAGAGGCGCACAGAGGAATCAAGGCAGGATACAAGTCAAAAATTTATTTTGAAGTCGATATAGAGGTCAAGAACGTGTCAATATGTGGATGAGATCCTATAATTCATCCTATCCTAATTGCAGGCTTGCTTGGTTCATTAGTTGAAACCAAAGCAATATAGTCGTAGACCTGTATGGGCCACCAAAAAACTATATCATGCTCCAGTCACAAAATACCGAGGGACTAGCCATGTGGTAATGGCCAACAACACAACTACAATGGGCAAATCCAATTTAATGGACCCGTTAGAGTGCACTTAAGCTATAAATATAAATACAGGTCTACACCATCTATCACAGTATAATTCTAATCTCATCCACAGAAAGTAAACACAAGTCAATATGATAAACCAGTCAAGATAATAGATCAAAATAAATAGTCCATCATCAAGTCAACATAAGTAGTGTCTCGGGGAACAACCCGACAAAATAAGAAAAGAGAATAACGTCAATACATATGTTCATGAGTCAAGATATAAAATAATCATAAACATAAATAACTGAGTAAGTAACTAAATACTCAGGATAAATCATCTGGCACAACCTCGTCCTCTGGTGCTAGTACTGCTCCAATGGCACCTCATGTCACGTAAACCTCGGGGTAATCCTCCTCTGCAGTACCTGGGGACATAATCCGGATCCAGGTCCTCAGGGGACATAGCAAGGTATAAGAAACACTCAAGCCAAATAAAATACAGTAAATATAAAACAGATCCTCAGGGTAAGCTATGTAACCAGCTATATAAAATACAAATTAGAGCATCATCAGTACTCAGGCTGAGACCAATACAGGCTCTGTGTCGGGGAGCCCATAGCAGCAAGTAGTATCACGACTCCAGTATAAGTGCCAAAGCAAGTAATATCATGTATTCTAGTATTATATATATAATCAGCCTGTAGCTTGTGTATCTCTCTCCACCCAATGTAACCTCACATCTTATGTCCACAATATCTCATGTCCATAACATGCAAGATCATGACCTCTAGATAGTACAATGAGTCATAATGATATCTATGTATATGCAAGTCTTATGTCACGAATCTTGTAAGCCTATAGAGAATCACCATGAATAACTTAAAAAAGATTCTGTCACATGAATAGTATCAAGTGTCGTATGGTATGACGTACTTGGTAAGACAAGCACGTAAATAGAATAGTGGTATCAACTCTCTAAGTGACGTTACACGACTCCGCATACGACGTCGACACCCAAATCTTGTTCGGATGCTAAAAAATGTCTCAATGTCCTAGGTTGAACAGGTATATCACAGAAGTATATATATATATATAAATAAATCAAGCAAATAATGTAACAGGATCTCTACAGATTTGGCAAGGTACACTTGCCTGGGTTCTAAGCTCCGTCAGTTGCTCCGATAATAGTGAAATCTCCAAGTACGCCTCCATATGCTGAAACAAACATCATCATTGCTTTCAGAATACTTGAAATATGTAGGATTGACTACCCATAAGTCCAATTTGGACATAGGGACATAATTGACAGTTTTTGGTCAAAGCGGGGTCCACATGTGGCCACTTCGTACCAAAAAATGTGCCAAAGACAAAGTTTTTCAAATTCTTCAAACTTAGTGTCTACAAGTACGGAATGATGATACGAACCCAACGGAATATCCAAAACTGGATTTCGATGAGTCGGTCACGAAATCGCCCGTCAAGTGGAACCGTGGGGCCCGTAAAAAAGTATTTCGTCAACGTTCTCAGAATCAAACCAAACTTGGGTCACAGGACCAGCGTAACATTGCGAATCTGATGACGTAAGTTTCGTTATAAAATGATAGGCACACACAAAATTATGACGAGTGTCAGAACAGGTCGATACGATACTTTTTGACGGATACGCGTTGATTCCGGTGTGCACACACAGCCAAATCAACTTTCGCAAAATTCCACACGTCCGCGTTGATGGTATGCGCCTTTCGGTGCAATTTGCACACAACAAAGTCACCTCGTTTAGCGAAACATATTCTGTTTCAGGAAAATTTGGGTTTAAGAAAACAATTTTTTGACAGATTTCAACCTCAATTAAATTACAGCATACATCGAATTAAAATAAACTAATTGAAGAGATTAAAACTTGTTTATGTTGTATAAATTACTGTTCAAGCAAAATTTAAAAATTGTGTGCCATTATGATGATAACGGGACTCAAACACGCGCACCTGGGACAGTTTATGTTCCTAAAAATAAGTTATTTTTTTCCTGTTTTGCGTCACGATTTATGATTGACACAGGACAAGATACACTAAACTAATTACATAGGGTTCAAGGGGATCATGTGGTCTTCGCATAGGACTCAACGGGTCGTTGTTTGGTCTACTGTGCAGGGAGATACAAGGGCGAGAAGTTGAGTACCTCGTTACTGCTGCTGCTCGTCTTGACCTCAACGGCTGTTCGCGGCGGTGGAGCACGACGGTCGTCGGCGGTCGGAGATAGTCAGGGTGGTAGAGGAGATAATGGTGGTGGTGGTCGGCTAGGTTGGGGTCTGTATAGGGTAAAGGGGGGAGGTTATAGGGAGAGGAAGGGGATGGGTCGGCGTCGATTTTGGGTGAGGGAAAGGGATCGGTCGGGCTGCGGGAGTTACTGTAGCGGGGCTACAGTAACGGGTTAGGGTCTAGGTTTGGTTTGGTTTGTGTTGGTTTGGGTTAGAATAAATAACCAATATATATATGCATATATGTCCATCTAAAACTAGCTTTGTACCTCAATAAATTCCAAAAAAATTATACAATACTCTAATATTAGTTGTACACCAAAATATATATTTTTTGCACTATATTATTAATTAAATACAAATAAATATCAATCCATAAATTATTATTTATTCTAATTAGATAAAAATACAGAAAAATCTCCCTCTTAATTAAAAATAATAAATTCATGGTGTTTACACGGGTTGTAACCCGTGACATTATTTATATTGCTTAGTTTGACAGATTATTTTATATTATTGTGACTGGACTTGTCTCTTTATGATTTCAATGCTTATTGTGGGTGAGAATAGATATATAATCTGTGATAGATATTTGTAGACCATTTTATATGTATTACAACTTAAGTGTACTCTAACGGGTCCATTAAATTAGGTTTGTCCATTGGAGTTATGCTGCTGGTCATTGCCACGTGGCTAGTCCCTTAATATTTAGGGATTGGGGCGTGACAAATAATAAACTTGTACTCTAAGGCACTAGTTAGTATCAACAGTTCTCTTAATGCAAGTTCACACAATATTGCTCGTATTCACTTTTCCAGTTATATTTTTATTTCCTAGTCACATGTGCATCTTATATTCATTTTTATTGCTGTTGTATATTCTCTACCATGTATATGAAACTGTTTTCAATTTTTGTACTTCGCACCTTTTCAGATTGGATATATTTTTCCAGACGACTGCTTAGAGGACTGGTGTCCTACCTACTACGGCCCGCAGGACGGAGAGCCAGCTGAGGTAGATCCTTTTGTCTAGGATGATCTAATTCCAGGTGACACACCTAGCTATAACAAACCAGTAGCTAGTATCTTTTTATTATATTGGATATTTTTCCAGCTTAGACCTTGGCATGTTATTATATTGATACCCTTTGTGTTAATTACTAAACTTTAGACTCGGATGATTGTGATAACTTGTTATTTCCCTTTTTTTATGACATCATGCCATTATCTATCTCTAGATTATTTGATTGAGTATTAATGTTATATATATTCATCTTGTCCTCCTTTTGGAGTGAGTTACCATTGACATGATATACTTATATCATTGCGTGAGTTGTTAGATGGTATTATAGACCCTTACAGCGTTCTACCATCGATGCTGCAGCGTAGGATGAACGTACGCACGACTTATGCCCAAATTTTGAGTACGAATTATGACACATTTTTAGTGGTGGCCCATGCAGGTCGAGTCATATCTAGTGCGATATCGTAGTGGTACTCGGACTTAGAGGACCATTACGAGCCTGCTATAGGATATAGAATGAGAGAATACTCAATCCCAACTAGGAAATTTCTAATCCATTAAAAAATTTTAGTTCTCATTCATTCTAAATATTTGCTTCCTTGAATATTACTGCCCTTCTTTGATAATATCATATCTTGTGCCTTATTGACTTTCTTTTTTGATCTGTCTTCAGGATGCCACCTAAGACTAGGTCCCAGCGCTCGGGAGAAGCTTTAGAGAGGTCGACAACTTTTTGACCTCCCGTTCAGACAGCGACTGATGCTGCCCCGCAGCCACCTGTTCATAGGGTTGCCTCGCTAGTTCAGGTGGGGGCCTCGACAGTTTTTTGGGGGTCCTCCTCCTCCACCTCTTCGGAGGGTTATTTCGGCCACTACGGAGGGTCATCCTCCCTCTCCTCCACCAGCTCAGGGAGCGGCACCAGCAGTAGCAGGGGATCCACCACCACCACCTATGCCAGCGGATGCGACACAGATGTTGGAGATACAGCAGAGGCAGGCGGATATACTACGCTAGGGCATTGAGAATGCCCACTAGGTGGCTATCGCAGCAATAAAGATGACGGCACCACCACAACCACAAGAGGCCCAACCCAAGCCGAGTAACATACAAGACTTCAAAAAGTTGAATTCCCGTATTTCAAGGGGACGGAGGGCATTATATATGTCGATGACTGGTTGGAGAACATGGAGCGCATTATGCGCTTACCGTGCCTAGTAGAGGATCTGAAGGTAGAGGCAACCGGGTTGCAGATGTTAGACATTGCCAGTACTTGGTTTCAAAATGAGCCACAGATCGCTACCCCAGGATTGACGTGAGATGGCTTTAAGGACTTGTTCAAGAAGAAGTTCTTCCCGCCTTCCGAGAGACTTGATCTGGGGCGACAATTTGAGAACCTTTAGTAGGGGAACCTATCTGTCGAGGAGTACACCGCGGAGTTCAGCATATTGAGCCGGTATGAAGCTAATATGGTACAAGATCCGGAGGACAGGGTGAGCCAGTTCAGAGAGGGCCTGAACTGGGACGTAAAGGCCATTATTTCTTCAAGTCATGAGACCTACGAGGCGATACTTAAGGAGGCCCACAAGGTCGAGAGGGACTTAAGTTTGAGGCCCAAGAGGGACCGAAAGATATTCAGTGGCAGCAGCAGTGCAGGTCCAGCCAAGCGACCTCAGCTCCAGCAGTAGCGGACGTTTCATCCTCAGTGTCAGCAGTTCCAGCAGGCGCATTCAGCAGCCTCAGAGGCATCAGTAGCAGACTATTATTTGTCCCTTCAGCAAGAAGCCAGGACATGGATGGGACGTCTGCAGAAAGAGATTGGGAGTGTATTTGTTCTGTGGAGTAGTGGGGCACCAGCTGAGAGTCTGCCATTTGGCCCCAGCTCATCCAGGTCAGGGTGGAGCTCCTGCTCAGAGAGCACCAGTTAGAGCACCAGCAGCACCTGCAGCACAATAGTGGGGACCTCCACTCCCGACCCAGCAGCAGCGTTTCGTGCAGCATCGACAACAGAGGGAAGCACCGCAAGGGCGAGCTTTCGCCATGACGATTGAGAAGACGGAGCCAGTCGGAGACGTCATCGCAGGTTCAGTTCTTTTAGATTCTATTCCAGAATTAGCTTTATTTGATTCTGGTGTATTCCATAGCTTTGTATCAGTGTCTTTTGCTCTTAAGCATCATTTAGAGGCTGAACCCTTGAGTAGGACTTGCAAGATCATGATTGGGGATGGCATCATCCTGGTCAGTGATGTTTGTAAGGATCGGAGAGTTACCTTGGGAGGCTAAAAATTGAGTGCGTGCTTACTCGTAATATCACTTCCGAGTTATGATATTATACTCGAAATAGATTGGTTGAGTAGGTACCATGCTAGTATAGATTATCGTGGGGCAGAGTTTTGTTTTGGCTGCCGGGAGAGCCAGAGTTCGAGATTGCTAGAGGAGCAGTTGAGTAGAGTAAGGAATTCATATGTGGAGCCCTGGTGGAAGAGGAAGAGTTGCCACATCCTTTGATTATGGAGTTCCTGGATGTCTTTCCAGAGGAGTTGTCGGGCTTGTCGCCAGACAGAGACGTTAAGTTCTCTATAGACTTGGTACTAGGCGCAGAGCCGATATCACAGCATGTCTATAGAGTTAACAACAGCGAGCTAGCAGAGTTGAAGAAGCAGGTGGACGAGTTGCAGGACAAGGGCTTCATCAAATCCAGTTCTTCACCGTGGGGTACTTCGGTATTTTTTATACCGAAGAAGGATGGGTCGGTACACATGTGTATCGATTACATGGCTTTAAATAACCTCACTATCAGGAACAGATATCCGCTGCCGATGATAGATAATCTCTTCGATTAGTTGAGCAGAGCGAAGGTATTTTCGAGGATAGACTTGAGGTCAGGCTACCACCAGGTGAAGGTGAAGAGAGAGGATATTCCAAAGACAGCTTTTTGAACTCGGTATGGTCAGTTCGAGTTTATGGTGATGCCGTTTGGGTTGACCAATGCTCTAGCAATGTTCATGAACCTGATGAACAAGGTGTTCCACCAGTACCTTGGTAAGTTTATAGTGGTGTTCATCGATGATATCCTTGTGTATTCGAAGATGCCAGAGGAGCATGAGGAGCACCTCAGGATAGTTCTGGAGACTCTTAGGAAGGAGAAGCTTTATGGAAAACTTTCAAAGTGCGATTTCTTCCTTGACAAGGTCAAATTTCTTGGTCATGCGGTGATAAAAGATGGGATCTCGGTTGACCTTAGGAAGATCGCGGCAGTGGAGTTATAGGCCACTCCAAGTTCAGTGGCGGAGATCAGGAGCTTTCTGGAACTGACAGGGTACTACATGAGGTTTGTGAGGACTTCTCCAGAATTATAAAGTCGATGACTAGGCTGACCAAGAAGGACGTAGAGTTTGTATGGACAGAGGAGTGTCAGGACACTTTTGATGAGCTGAAGAAGAGATTGACGACGGCTTCTGTCTTGACGTTGCCATCGGGGATAGGTGGATTTATAGTGATGCTTCGGGAAAGGGTTTGGGTGACCCACAATTTGGAGTTGGCAGCGGTCATTTTTGCTCTAAAGTTGTGGAAATATTATCCATACGGAGAGCGTGTGAAGATCTTCACAGACCACAAAAGCTTGAAGTACGATGTTTAAGCAGAAAGAGCTAAACATGAGACAGCGACGGTGGTTGGAGTTGATGAAGGACTTCGATATATCGCTATAGTATCACCCAGGGAAGGCCAACGTGGTCGTCGATGCCTTCAACAGGTATCCGGTGGCTATATACTTGACATCATACAGGCACTTATTGGCTGATTTGGAGAGCCTAGGAATTGAGGTAGTAGTTCCTGGTATCGAAATGCAGATATGTGGATTACAGATACATTCAGAGCTGATCGATAGGATCAAGACCACGCAGTATGATGACGTGACTCTGAGGATCATCAGAGCACAGGTTCAGATCGGGTTATTGGATGACTCTACCATTGTTGAGGATGGTTCCTTGCGACACAGTACGAGGTTGTGTGTATTGAGTGGAGAGTTGCACGAGGAGGTTTTGCAGGAGGCGTATCGCTCTCAGTACTCTATACATCCTGGTGCCAACAAGATGTATAGGGATATAAGGGAACATGTATGGTGGTATGGCATAAAACGGGAGGTGGCGCGCTTCGTATCCAGATGCTTAGTGTGCTAGTAGGTGAAAGCAGAGAGGCAGAGGCCAGGCAGTTTACTTCAGCCCTTTCCCATTTCCGAGGAGAAGTGGGAGCATGTTACCATAGATTTTTTTGGGGGGCTTCCGCGATCTCCAGGAGGGCAAGACGCAATTTGGGTCATCGTGGACAGGTTGACCAAATTTGTCCACTTCTTGTCATTTAAAGTGGGTACGTCTACGGAGAAGCTAGCAGAAATGTATGTACGATAGATTTTTAGATTGCACAGGGTCCCTGTAAGCATAGTCACGGATTGGGATAGTCGCTTTATTTCCCACTCTTAGAGGAGTTTGCAGGCTAGCTTGGGCACCCATCTCAAGTTCAGTACCGTATATCACCCCCAGACGGACGGGCAGTCGGAGAGGACTATTCAGACTCTCGAGGATATGCTACACACTTGTGTTCTGAACTTTGAAGGTTCATGGCAGGATCATCTCCATCTGGTATAATTTTCTTACAACAACAGTTACCAGGCCAGTATTGAGATGTCGCCATTTGAGGCATTGTATGGACAAAAATGTCGCACTCCCTTATCTTGGGATGATGTTGGAGAGAGAGCCTTGTTGGGGCCGAAGATGGTTGTGGATGCAGCCGAGAAGGTGAAGCTTATCAGAGATAGACTCCAGGCGGCGCAGGACAGACAACGGCATTGGGCCGACAGCCACCGGAGGCCTTTAGAGTTTGAGGTAGGTTTTATTTTGTATTGCTTGTGATTCTTTTGTTGTAGTCGAGTGTTAAGATGGTGTTTTGTTCCAGGTTGTCGATCTGGTGTTCTTGCAGATTTCTTCGACACGGGGCACGATTTTCTTTGGTGGAGGCATGAAGCTTAGTCCGCGGTACATAGGACCCTTCAGTGTACTTGCGAAGGTTGGTGCAGTGGCCTACATACTAGACTTGTTGCCTGCACTAGAGGAAGTACATGATATGTTCCATGTGTGACAGCTGAGACGATACGTGGCAGATCCTAGTCACATATTAGATCACTCTGAGATTGAGGTGGGTCTGACTCTCAGTTATCCAGAGCAGCCATTAGAGATTCTGGATCGCAGGGAGAAGGTGATGCGGAATTAGACGATTCCCTTGGCATACGTCGCATTGAGGCATCACTCTCCGGGAGAGTCTACCTGGGAAAGAAAAGCCGAGATGCGCGAGCGGTACCCATATCTTTTTGAGCCGTGAGGTATTTTCTATTCTTATTATGATTGATGATTGCCTGTGTAGTACTAGTTCTTCTTAAATTTTAAGGGCAAAAATTTTCTAAGGAGGGTAGGATTGTAACCCTCACTTTCCAAGATAGGGGTATTTTAGTCATTTTGGTATTATTATTTTGGATATATTTTATTTCATAATAAATTGTGTGCATATATATATATATATATATATATATATATATATATATATATATATATATATATATATATATATATATATATGATTGTATGTTAGCCCTTAGTTAGACTAGACTTTAACCCAACTGGAGTTGTCATGACCATTAAGACACCAATTAGTTAGTCATAGTAGATTATTTTAATAATAGAGAATGATCAATAAATTCTTGTAATTAAATTAGAGGCCCTCTTAGTTAAAACTCCATGAATTAAATAACTCTTCATGGCAACATGGAGGGACATTTTGGGTATTGTGCCTTAGCCAACCCTAACCCTAAGGTGGCCGACCCTATTTAGAGGGAGGGGAGCATCATAAATGCTCACCACTTTATTTATTCCTCCTCATTAGTAGTTCATCCACAAGTTTATCCATTTCCTCCACCAAATCCCTTCAAAACCAAGCCCCATCCCTCTTATTTTTATCCCCATGGAGAGCTAAAAGCGTAAGGATTTTAAGAGACTAGAAGAAGAGGAGCATTGTTAGGAGTTGAAGTCTATTTCTCATCCTTGTGTTCATTGGAAGGAACCACATTGGGAATACATCTCCCAATAGGTAAAACCTTATTTTTCTTATCATTTTCATACTAGAATGGTGTAATAGACCCATAGAAACCCCTCATTGGCTTAAGGATAGCCATAGGAAGAAGAACTAGATCCATATGAGGCCATTGGAGAGAGTTACATAGAGTTTTGTGGTCATTTGGAGAAACTCCGAGGTGGCACATCAAGTATTTTATGGAATGCTTAATGGGTCATTCGGGCTTTGTTTCTCAGTTTTACACTTGTTTATAGGTTAGTATACTCATTAGAGGTATGTATTCATGTTCTTAGGTGTTATATGCATGTGTATATAGAGATATATGTATATGGTTTGGATATATATATATATATATATATATATATATATATATATATATATATATATATATATATATATATATATATGTGTGTGTGTGTGTGTGTGTGTGTGTGTGTGTGTGTGTGTGTGGAGTATGGCAACTAGGCCTGTGTCCAAGCAGTGAATGAGAGAGTGTGTGTGTCAGTAATTTGGTTGAGGTAAGGAGAGTCGGGTGAGTATCAACATTTCAGTGAATTATAGTGCAGTGCACTTGAGGGGGGGTGTATCAACACTACAGTGAGAGGTTGTTCCGGAGGACTTCTGTAAAACCCCTAATTTTAAAACCCGTATTAATTATTTAATTAATTACTTAATTGATTTATAGTAATTATTAGCTAACTAAAAGAAATAGAATTTATTTGATTTTTATTTCTAGGTATTTGCGCATTTAGGGATTTACGGAGCAATTATAATTTTTTTCTTAATTTATTTCATGTAGGAGACCTTGTGGACAGTTTATAGATTTATTGTATGCACCAATGTAAATTCCTCGAATTATATATATATATATATAATTTATTAATAGAAAAGAATAAAAGAAATAGTAATAAATAGTATAATAATAATAATAATAATAATAATGTTAATAATAATAATAATAGAATTAGTAATAATAATAAGTAATAGTTATAATAATAATAATAAGAAGAAGAAGAAGAAGAAGAAGAAGAAGAATAGCAATAATAATAATAATAATAATAATAATAATAATAGAAACAAAAGAAAAACAAAAGGAAAAGAAAAGAAAAGAAAAAAATTATTAACTAAAAACCCATCACTTAATTCTAAACCCTAAGCCTTAATCCTAATAACCTACCTAAACCCAACTCAGCAGACCCCCGCATGAACCATCCCAATCTCTTCTCCCTGTCTCTTCCTCTATATATATGTAAACACATAAGTAAACCATCCATAAACCCAATTCCTAAACCCTAACCCTAAACCTAGCTCCGGCACCGCCGCCCCCACGCTGGAGACCACCCCACGCCGACCGCCGTGCCTCGCCGCCGCACCGCCGTTGGCCGCCGCCGCCGCTGCAGCTGAAGCCGGCCGCCATCAGCGTGCGCACAGCGCAAGTAACAGCGCAGTCCATTGCCCCATCTTCACAGTATGTTATTTCCCTCATCTCTCGTCCTTTTTACGTACGGTTTGTTCATGTACATTCACAACGTGGTCCTCTAGGATTTTCATGAAAGCGGCACGAGTTTTTGTGTACCGGATTGGTCGAAAATTCAACGAGAAAATGACCGAAAAACTGACTAAAATCAATCCAGAATTTTAACACCAAACCCCCATGTTCACACCCAATTTGCCGTCAACCTGTTCATTATTTTCAAAAACAAATAAAAGTGTTTTTCTTCTCCATATAACCAAGAATTTTTCTGTTCTTTTAGTTTTTGTTAATTCGTTCTATGTGTAAAATTATCCAACCTCCAAATTGACCAAAAACTTGATTTTTAAAATATTAAAATTTGTGATACGGAGCGCGTCCCGCCAAACGGCACCGCCCCGTCGTGTACCAAGTGTACCAAAAGGTGCGCACGGTATACCTGGACGTGTGAGATTTCGCGAAAACTGATTTGGACGCGCGTGCGCGTCGGAATCAGCCCGTATCCGCATAAATTTTCCGTATCGCAACTTTTGCAAAATGCTTGCGCATTTAGTGCACGCTCGTCAGAATGAGACAAAACTTACGCCACTAGACTCGTGGTATCGCGCCGGTCCTGTGACCCAATTTTCACGCAATTATGAGATAGTTGACCAAGTCGCCTATTGGCGGGCCCTACGGTTGACTTTTTGGACGAATTTGTGTTTGGCTCATCGGAATCCAAAATTGGATGTACCGTTGAGTTTATATTGACGTTTAGAATTAGGTTGACCTATAATTTGTCCCATTTAGAAACTTTTACCCCTGCGAATTTGTGTACGCTTTTTGGTGCAAAGTGGGCCACATGTGGACCCCGCTTTGACCCGAAATTACCATTTTGTCCCTGTATCCAAATTGGACGAAAGGATAGTGTTTTCTAGCTATCTCGCTTATTCTGGGAATGTTGGTGATATTTATTTCAGCATCCGGAGACGTTCATTCTGAGGTCGTAGCTTCTGATCATGTGTGCTTGACTCCTGGACGTTACACTTTGCAGCTATCTTACCAGGCAAGATACCTTGCCAAATTGCTTACAGTATTTTGCATGCTTATTATATTTTTGTATATTCATTGCATGTGTAGTTTTTTTCAGTCATTACTATATATTAGATATGTTGACACACACTTGACACTTAGTATCATGAGAGGACAATCAGTAGGCGTATGGGCTTTAACCACTTTGGTGAACCGTAGTAACTAGCAAGCACTATGGTAGTCGTGTCCGATGGTCGCTACCCCCGCAATATGTCGATTGATGATGTCACAAGGGTCGCTACCCCCGCGGTATGTCGGCTGATGATGTTCCTGACGTGTGTGTGAGTTGTGAGATTATATAGAGTAGCCTACCTATGCCCATACGTCAAAAAGTTGTCCTCATTTGCATTCATATAGATTGTCTTGTACATCGTACTTATATATTTTCAAACATTATGCATGTTTACTGTATTCAAATTGGCATGCTTCTATGTATCTTGTTACGTCCCTCTGAGGACCTGGTCCCTTTCCAGGTGTAGATGTTCATGACTATTCGCAGGAGCACGGATCAGGACTTACTACTTATCTCTTCCGAGGAGATCTTACCTTCTGAGCATCAGAGATTATCTCTAGCGAGGGATTGCTTCGCTGATACACTTCTATCATCACCTTATTTTATATTAGAGATTTACCCTTCTCCCTCATTTTAGTATTGATATAGTCATTGGTAGTGGATTTGTCTCCACCCGACTATTAGTTTATGGATTATTCAGACTCTTTATTCTAGTTTAGTTATTTTCTTCCTGTGACTTGTTGTGTGAATAAGATTAGTATATCTGTGACTTGTGACCATATTTATACCACATGTGAGTTTATATTCATATTACAACGTACGTGTGTATTGTGGTATCCATATATTGGAGTTTCCATATACATACGGCTGACATGCTTACGTGTTCCTGGTCCTACGTATTTTGGGACTGGGGCATGACATATTTTTGTGGTGGCTCATGCAGGTCGAGAGCATATTATCTCGGTTACGTTACTGTACCGAGCAAGCATGCGCATAAGATTAGAATATAGGATCTCATCCACTTATTTATCACCTCCTTTGATTTTATTTCGTATTCTCATTTGATTGCTTACATTGCATCTTGCTTGATCCCTTCTCAACGTCAATCTTCTCTCGTGCTTGATAGGGGTTAGGAAGATGACTTGTACTAGGTATATACACTCTAGTATTCAATAATACTATTAGTTAAATTTTTGTAAGTCGGTAGAATGCCTCATAACCTAGTAACACATAGTCCTATTGCCCTATTAATAAAGTGTAATTGAATGACACCAACTATAGGCTTGCATAAGAAGATAGTGTTTATCTAGACTATAGAACCTTAGTGTTTATCTAGACTATAGAACTTAGAGGCCCATACACCCATTTGGTTGACTTTAGACTTAGACAAGAAATTAGTATGACAACTGTAGAGGCACAACACCGATCTTCTTGGTGAACTTAAATTATTTTGTACCTTCCTCCATCATAATCAAGCGTACTTATATTATTTTCTACTACCTCGACTTATGCTGCTATTATAGCCTAGCTTTGCAAGCTTATTCTTTTATTGAGCTTGTTCATGACATATGTATTATTGGGGGCCCATACTAATACATTGTCTAAATCAGAATCAGTGCATTATGGTCTGATCAACCTTAGTGCGCTTGGTTCGATCTTTGTATCACTACCTTACGTGGATTGAGATATAGTTGACTCAACTTGTTAGACAAATATACTTGCCCTCTAGACTGGTCAGTGTATATCATGTCAGGTACATAACTGTTCTGGTACGGACATGCGAATAGAAATTTACCAAAATAAGGTTTCAATCCACAACTGCCTTGGCAACTCTCTTTTGAATTCTCTAATCCCTTTGAATCCCGTACTTGTATTCTATCACCTCCTCCTTGAAATTCTTTATTGTTGTTTTTTTTTCGTCTTCCCCTATTTCGGAAAGACGAACGTTCGTGCTTAGTATAAGTTGATACGCGGATAGTACTAGATATATCCCATAAGCCAAGCACTCAGGATGACAAACAGGAGAGCATGCACAGGAATTCGTAGATATAGGTACGACCTTAGTTATATTTGTCATTTTATACTCATAACCCCCTTTATGATACGAGATCTTAGATGTACAAGTAGACGTGGAATTATATATAAGGTAGTTTCACAGATATGATGATATATTGATATTCTACCCAGATGACATACACGCGATGCTAATGGATGATGCGAGTAGCAGTAGTAGTATTCTTTTCCTATCACCATCTCGTCCCCTTGGGTGGCTCATCTTCTCGTCTCTATCCATTCCTTATCTCGTGCTTAATTCTCCCTATCGTAGTTACGTCTTTTCGTACCATCATGAATTATTGGTTTACTTCGACCCCACCCTTATTAGTGTTAGTTAAAACATAAATGTGTTAGTAATTATTAATAACTAAAAGATGAGTACATAAGGATAACCCTTATGTATATGCACCATAGCAATATCTGTATCCCCTTATTATTTTAAAACATGTATAACATCCCTTAGTCTAATAGGAATTTGTTAGATTGTTTGAAATAGTTCATACTTCTAATAGTTTTATAAGTTAGTCAAGACCTTAAGTGTTGCCCTAAAACTTATACTAAGATTAGAAAAGAGTTGAAGGCACTTATTACGAACTGACAACTATGACAAATTGCTGGCAAAGTAGCGACAGCTGCAGCTAGACCGTTGTAGTAGAGTAGTCGAAGTAATTGCAGACATATTGGTCAGATGGCATGGCAGTATTAGACTACGATACTTGACGGTTACAAAAAAAAATCATGGTTGTGAGATTCAAGACAAGTACCCCAAGATTCTCGACCTAATAAATATATTCGTCTTACAACCTAGACAATAGCCTCAAGAGACTGTGACTACTGGTAGAACTCTTGTAAGTTGGATAGTGTAGATGAGTTAGAAATAGAATAATGTATGGACAATAAATGAGGAAGTGTTAGAATGACAGACTATGACTTTAGGAAGCACTGCTAGATAGCAATGTAGTGTAATAGCTATAGTGATTATTATGATAATGGGTTAGTGTCAATTTCGAGGACAAAATTTTTATAAGTTGGGTAGAATATAAAACCCATAATTTTAAAAACTGTATTAATTATTTAATTAATTACTTAATTAATTTATAGTAATTATTAGCTAATTAAAAGAAATAGAATTTATTTGATTTTTATTTCTAGGTATGTGCGCATTGAGGGATTTACGGAGCAATTATAATTTTTTCTTAATTTATTTTATGTAGGAGACCTTGTGGACAGTTGATAGATTTATTGTATGCACCAATAAAAATTCCTCGAATTATATATATATATATATATAATTAGGTATATATATATAAAGTTTATTAATAGAAAAGAATAAAAGAAATAGTAATAAATAGTATAATAATAATAATAATAATAATAATAATAATAATAATAATAATAATAATGTTAATAATAATTATTATTATAGAATTAGTAATAATAATAAGTAATAGTTATAATAATAATAAGAAGAAGAAGAATAGAAATAATAATAATAATAATAATAATAATAATAATAATAATAATAGAAAAAAAAGAAAAAGAAAAGGAAAAGAAAAGAAAAGAAAAAGAAAAAGAAAAGAAAAAAAAATCATTAACTAAAAATCCATCACTTAATTCTAAACCCTAAGCCTTAATCCTAATAACCTACCTAAACCCAAGCCAGCAGACCCCCGCGTGAACCATCCCAATCTCTTCTCCCTGCTCTTTCTCTATATATATGTAAACACATAAGTAAACCATCCATAAACCAAATTCATAAACCCTAACCCTAAACCTAGCTCCGACGTCGCCGCCCCCACGCCGGAGACCACCCCACGCCGATCGCCGCGCCTCGTCGCCGCACCGCTGCAGCCGCCGCCGGCCGCCATCAGCGCGCGTAACAGCGCAGTCCATTGCCCCATCT
This sequence comes from Iris macrosiphon, assembly GCA_036927795.1. NCBI lineage: Eukaryota > Viridiplantae > Streptophyta > Magnoliopsida > Asparagales > Iridaceae > Iris > Iris macrosiphon. Next base: position 223,486,057 of record JAYESA010000006.1, read on the forward strand.
TCAAAGTATGTTATCTCCCTCATCTCTCATCCTTTTTATGTGCGGATTATTCGTGTACGTTCACAACGTGACCCTCTAGGATTTTCATGAAAGCGGCACGAGTTTTCGTGTACCGGATTGGTCGAAAATTCGACCAAAAAATGACCAGAAAACTGACCAAAATCAATCCAGAATTTTAACACCAAACTTTCATGTTCACACCCAATTTGCCGTCAACCTGTTCATTATTTTCAAAAACAAATAAAAGCATTTTTCTTCTCCATATAACCGAAAATTTTTTTGTTCTTTTAGTTTTTGTTAATTCGTTCTATATGTAAAATTATCCAACCTCCAAATTGACCAAAAACTTGATTTTTAAAATATTAAAATTTGTGATACGGAGCGCGCCCCGCCAAACGGGACCGCCCCGTCGTGTACCAAATGTACCAAAAGGTGCGTACGGTATACCCGGACGTGTGGGCTTTCGCAAAAACTGACTTGGACGCGCGTGCGCGTCGGAATCAGCCTGTATCCGCATAAATTTACTGTATCGTAACTTTTGCAAAAGTCCTGCGCATTTAGTGCACGCTCGTCATAATGCGACAAAACTTGCGTCACTGGACACGTGGTATCACGGCGGTCCTGTGACCCAATTTTCACACAATTCTGAGACAGTTGACCAAGTCGCCTATTGGCAGGCCACACGGTTGACTTTTTGGGCGAATTTGTGTTCGGCTCATCGGAATCCAAAATTGGACGTACCGTTGAGTTTGTATTGACGTTTAGAATTGGTTTGACCTATAATTTGTCCCATTTAGAGACTTTTACCCCTGTCATACTTTTTGGTACAAAGTGGGCCATATGTGGACCCCGCTTTGACCTAAAATTACCGTTTTGCTCCTGTGTCCAAATTGGACGAAAGGGTAGTGTTTTCTAGCTATATCGCTTATTCTGGGAATGTTGGTGATATTTATTTCAGCATCCGGAGACGTTCATTCTGAGGTCGTAGCTTCTGATCATGTGTGCTCGACTCCTGGACGTTACACTTTGCAGCTTTCTTACCTGGCAAGATACCTTGCCAAATTGCTTACTGTATTTTGCATGCTTATTATATTTCTGTATATTCATTGCATGTGTATATTCTTTCAGTCATTACTATATATTATATATATTGACACACACTTGACACTTAGTATCATGAGAGGACAATCAGTAGGCGTATGGGCTTTAACCACTCTGGTGAACCGTAGTAACTAGCACGCATTATGGTAGTCGTGTTCGATGGTCACTACCCCCGCGGTATATCGATTGATGGTGTCACGAGGGTCGCTACATGTCATGCCCCAGTCCCAAAAATATGTAGGACTAGGATACGTAAGCATGTCAGCCGCATGGATATGGCAACTCCAATATATGGAAACCATAACCCATACGTACGCTGTAATATGAATATCAATCCACAAGTGGTAAAAATCTATCACAAGTCACAGGGTACAATCTAAATCTCATCCACAGAAAATTAATATAAATAAATAACCAACATCTATATAACTAGGTCTCAATAAGAAGAATCTAAAGATGATAGTTGGATGAAAATAAATCCACTACCAACCCGAATGAAAAAGTACAACACAATAAACACAATATAAGAATACCAGCTAACACTCACGGGCTCGAAGAGAAGACATCCACGAAACATATATAACCATCCGAATCTGCGCTCCTGCGAATACTCAAGAACAGGTACACCTAGAAAGGGACCAGGTCCTCAGAGGGACGTAACAAGATACATAGAAGCAAGCCAATTTGAATACAGTAAACATGCATAATATTTGAAAATATATAAGTACGCTGTACAAGACAATCTATATGAATGCAAATGAGGACAACTTTTTGACGTATGGGCAAGGGTAGGCTACTCGATCTACCTCACAACTCACACACACGTCAGTGGACATCAGAAATTGACATACCGCGGGGGTAGCGACCAGCGAGACTCCAGAAATTAATATACCGCGAGGGTAGCGACCAGCGCAACACACGCCCGTAGTGCGAGCTATATACTACGGTTTACCAGAGTGGTTAAAAGCCCATACGCCTAATGATTGTCCTCTCATGATACTAGGTGTCAAGTGTGTGTCAACATATCTAATATGTATAGTAATGACTGAACGAACTACACATGCAATAAATAAATAGAAATACAATAAATATACAGAAATATACTAAGCATGCAAAATACTGTAAGCAGTTTGGCAAGGTATCTTGTCTGGCAAGAAAGCTGCAAAGTGTAACGTCCAGACGTCACGCACACAAGATCAGAAACTATGGCCTCAGAACAAATGTCTTCGGATGCTGAAATAGACATCACCAACGTTCCCAAAATAAGCAAAATAGCTAGAAAGCACTTCCCTTTCGTCCAATTTGGACACAGGGACAAAACGGTAATTTTGGATAAAAGTGGGGTCCACATGGGGCCACTTTGCACCGAAAAATATGCCAAGGGTAACAGTCTCTAAATGGAACAAATTATAGGTCAAACAAACTCTAAATGTCAATACGAACCCAACGGTATGTCCAAATGTGGATTCCGATAGGCCGAACACAATTTTGCCCAAAAAGTCAACCGTGGGGCCCGCCATTTGGTGACTTGGTCAACTGTCTAAGAATTGTGTGAAAATTGGGTCACGGGACCAGCGCATTACCACGAGTCCAGTGGCACAAGTTTCGTCGCAATTTGACGTGCGGCACAAAATGCGCACAACTTTCGTAAAAGTTGCGACACTGGATTTGTCCGCGGATACGGGCTGATTTCGACGCGCACACGCGTCCGAATCAGTTTCCACGAACTTTCACATGTCCGGATATATTGCGCGTACCTTTGGTACACTTGGTACACGGCGGGGCGGTCCCGTTTGGCGGAGCGCGCTCCGTTTCACAACTTTTGGAAATCTGGAAAAAGTGTGTTTTCGGGGTTTTCCAACGAATTTAATTCTACCTACAACATTTACTAATCTAATGTTAATTAACAAAAATTAAACTAGGTCAAGTGGTCTCCGCATACCAAAAAAAAAAATCGAATTCGGATCTCTGTGGTGGGAGATACGAATCCGGGAGCATAGGTGGTCACCGCAGTTTTCTGCGATACCCAGAAATTGGCCTTTTTCTGCCAACTTTGACGTTGTTTTTGCCTATGATTATGCGCTGTTCGAGGTCTACTATCACACATATATTGGAGAGGGTTCAGGGGTGAGCATACCGGTGAAGACGGGTGGCGTTTGGTTGAGCGAGGCGACAGAAAACAACGCTGGAACACAGGTACCTTGCTGCTGAATTCTGCAGTTGCGGTGCTGCGCGGAGTCGCGGTCGTCGGGGTCAGTTCTGGACGGTCTGGGCGGCGGTTCTGGCTGCTTTTCTGGCGGCGTCCAGGTCTAGATGGGAAGAGGAGGAGAAAGGATGATCTAGGGTTAGGATTTGGTTGAAATAAGTTATATATAAGAAGAGAGGGAGAGAATTAGATACCCGCGAGGGGGGGTCTCGCATAATGGGCGTTGTGGTGTTGCTTTTCTTTTTGCTACATATGCTTAAGGGGGGTGTGGGCTGCTGCTAAATCCAGCGGGTGCTGCTGCATATAGAAGGGGGCGGGTCTAGCTAAGTGGGTAGGGTAGTTTAGGGGATCCAATAAGGAATATAAAATTCTATTTTTCTTTTCTTTTCTAACTTTCCTTTTTCTTTTTCCATTTCTTTTTCTTTCTTTTTCTTGTAAATATATATATGTATATATATATACCCATAGAAAAATTTAGAATTATATTATTGCATATCATTAAGCTAGCAACTGCTCAAAGGGTCTCCTACATAAAATAAATTCGGAAAAATTTCTAATGGCCCCATAAATCCCCTAAGTGCACGAACACCTAAAATAAAAAATAAAAAATCTATTTCTCCTAATTAGCCACTAATTACTATAATTAAATTAATAATTAAATAAAATAAATATAAAAAGGACAAGTGTGTGAAATTATAGGAAGTCAGTGACTAGTGAAGTGCTCCAATTATCGAAGCAATGGTAAGGTGCGCTAAGTGGTACAAATAATGGAATAAAAATACCGTGTTCTATTTCTAATTGGATTCGAGCTAGCCTCAGTCTCACTACCTAAGCCAATTAGGTCTAGTTTTGGGTGAGGGAGTGTTACAATCCAGCCAACTTAAAAATAATTTCATCCTCAAAATTAATCTAGGATATAATTTGTTAATTCCTTCACATTTGCATAAGGCAAGTCAATCGCAATCTCTTTGCGATAATTAAAATCCTAATCATATCCATCGCAATCACTTGAAGGTCAAGATAATCACTATTCCAATCAAAATTCAACCTATAGTAATCTCTACTCACTTTTTTAAATTATCAATATCCACATTTAAATTAATCCATATAACATCTTCAAGAATTAAATACGCATATAAATTTTAGATCACGATCTCCAACTATCATAATCTCCTCTAGAAAATAATTTTAGTCCAATATTATTCCTATTTTCACTTATAAATTTTTGGTTTTCTTCAAATTTTTAAATTCAATTCACATCCTCAATATTTCAAATACGTAATCCAACAATCGAATTTTTAACTCTTAATTCAAATCATCAAATTGTAAAAAAAAAAAAATTAATTTATTCCACCAATGTTCAAGTCTGAAATTCTACATTTATCCTCAAAATTTAAATTGATGATTTTACCTTCAATATTCAAAATTTTAAATCATGTACTTGAGGTATAAATATTTGGTCCGATATATCAAGATTTTCAAATTTATTAAATACTCATCATCTAACTCCTTAAAAATTTTCCATATTTGAAATGACTTAATCTCTCAATCTAATCCTACGTGATCACAATCTAAAATAATTTAACCTCAAATTAATAATTCGACTCCTACCCAACTTAGAGTTTACCCATCTATCATATAAGGCTATACATCTAAGAAAAATATTCTCGAATTTTAATCATGCTATTCAATCCTCAAAACTTTAACACCAAATATATCATATATGATATGCCCTTAATCAATTATAAAAGATAGTCACCAAATAATGCGATTGGCCTATGGGTATATCTAGTACTATCTATTTATCAAACTTATACCAAGCACGAGGTTTTGTCTTTCCGAAATAAGGGAAGACGGAGATCAATAATAAATAGTTCAAGGGAGAGGTAATAGAATAGAAGTATCGGGATCAAGGCATTTAAAAAAAATTCAAATAGGAATTGTCAAGGCAGTTGTGGATTGAAATCTTATTTTGGTAATTCCTATTCACATGCTCGTATCAGTACAGTTATGTAACTGATATGATATGCTCAGACATATCTAGAGGGCAAGTACATTCGTCCACTAATCACTATATATCTCAATCCACGTAAAGTAGTTATGCGAAGGGCAAACCAAGCGCACTAAGGTTAGTTAGACCCTAATACACTGATTCTGAAATGTATTATTGTAGTACTCCAATAATATATGTCATGAACATGCTCGATAAGAGATAAGCTTGCAAAACTATGTTATAATAGCAGCATAAGTCAAGGTAGTACAAGAATTATAAATATGCTAGATTATGATAAGAGAATTTATGAAATAATTCAAGTTCACAGAAGAGATAAGACTCCACAATCTCAACAGTTATCATACTAATTCCTTGTCGATAGTCGACAAAGTAGGGGTATAGCCTCTAAGTTCTACAGTCTGAATAAGCACTGTCGTCTTAAGCTAGCATACAGTTAATGTCGTTCATTTACACTTCAATAATAGGTCAAAAGACTATGTGATACTATGTTGTGAGGTATACTACCTAACTCATAACAATAAACTAGTACTGTAATTGTCTTAAGGATACCGTAGAAACTCCTGTTAAGGTCTACGAGAAGGGGTCTTGGTACTTATTAGGGTATCCTCTTATATTACATATGTCATGGTCGTCTTTAGTAGGCGTATGGGACACCCACTTCCTTTATTCAGATTCCCCGTTCGACGGAACGGTATAGACGTTATACTATGCAGATTGACCGTTCTTCAGAGCGGTATGGACGTTATATTATTCAGATTTTCCGTTCTTCGGAGCGGTATGGACGTTATACTATGCAGATTCCCCGTTCTTCGGAGCGGTATGGACGTTATTATATTACAGTGCCCATGTATGGGGGCATATGTGGCATATACTAGCCAGTTGTCACGATTGGTGAATTACGTCAGCATATATCTAGTCTACACTTTCCTATACACTCAAGTTGTCCTCAAGTTGTATTTCACTTAGATGGTTAGGTCACCCTTGAGTTTTTACAGTATTTACTTTATGGCATACTTTTATGTATCTTGTTATGTCCTGAGGACCTGGTCCCTTTCCAGGTGTATTGTTCATGAGTATTTGCAGGAGCGCAGATCTGGACTGGCTACTTATATTGCGAGAGGTCTTCTCTTCGAGCCTCGTGATCGCTAGAGGTGGTATTTATATTATTTGTCTTGTTTATTCTTCATTCTAGTCCGGCAGTGGATTTGTTTCCATCCGACTGTCATCTTTAGATACTTCATTTTGGGATCTGGTTATGGATATTGGTTATATATTTATTCATTGATTTTCTGTGGATGAGATTAGATTATTCCTTTGTGATTTATGATGGTTTATATCACTGGTGAATTGTTATTCATATTACAGCGTACGTGTGTTATGGTTTCCATATATTTGAGTGCCATATTCATACGGCTGGCATGCTTACGAGTCCTGTTCCTACGTATTTTTGGGACTGGGGCGAGACAATATGAGTATGTCGTCGATGAACACCACCACGAACTTGTCAAGGTATTGGTGGAACACTTTGTTCATCAAGTTCATAAATAGCGCCGGTGCATTAGTCAAACCAAACGACATCACCATAAACTCGTACTGACCATACCGAGTTCTAAAAGCAGTCTTCGGTATGTCCTCCGGCTTCACCTTCACTTGATGGTAGCCTGATCTCAAATCTATCTTAGAAAATACCTTCTCACCACTCAACTGATCAAACAGATCATCAATCCGTGGCAAAGGATACTTATTCTTGATAGTGAGATTATTCAAAGCCCTGTAATCAATGCACATGCGCACCGATCCATCCTTCTTCGGTACAAATAATACCGGGGCTCCCCACGGTGAAGAACTCGATCTGATAAACCCTTTATCCTATAATTCGTCTACCTGCTTCTTCAGCTTGGCCAGCTCGATGTTGTTTACTCTATAGATATGTTACGAAATTGGTTCTGCACCTGGCACCAAGTCTATAGAAAATTCAACATCTCGATCTGGCGGCAAACCCGATAATTCCTCAGGAAACACATCCAAGAACTCTGTTATCAACGGATGCGGCAACTCCTTGTCTTCCACCATAGCTCCACAAATAATGCCTTCTCCCTGCTCTGCAGCTCCTCTAGCAAACTCGAACTCTGGCTCTCCTGGCGGACCAAACAAAACTCTACCTTCTCTATAATCTATGCTAGCACGGTGCCTACTCAACCAATCCATCCCGAGTACAATGTCGTAGCTCGAAAGTGGCATTACAAGTAGACACGCACTCAACTTCCGGCCTCCCAGAGTAACTCTTCGATCCTTGCAAATATCATTAATCAGGATAATGCCGCCCCCGGTCATGATTTTGCAAGTCCTAAGCAAAGACTCAGCTACCAAACCATGCTTCAGAGCAAAAGAAATAGATACAAAACTATGGGAAGCGCCACTATCAAACAAAGCTAAAGCTGGAATGGAATCAAGAAGAATAGAATCAATATGGCACATGATATAAGACACTCAAGGAAAGGACAGTTTAAGAGATCAAGTATCAATATCAATGGAGAATAGTTGAATCAAAAGAATTTTCCTAGATGTGATTGAGTATATCAGCCTATATCCTATATCCTATCGCAGGCTCGCAGTAGTACAACTAAATTGCCTCACTATATCAGTGGAGAATAGTTGAATCAAATGAATAGTCTCACCAATGTCTGACACGGTGCCTCGAAGGCCTAGATATGGAATACAACATCAATACAAGGTTCTGGGAAGAAAATAAGTTAAACTAGTCAACTTCTAGGTCAATAAGTCAATTCTAAGTCACAAGTCAACTATGGTCAAACTATGGTCAACTACCTATTTCTAGGTTGCATAAACATAATACAAAAATATTGGGTCAAGATACTAAGGTCTAAGCCAAGAAACCCACATCATAAAAGTTAGGATACCGTATCTCCGGATACGTAAATTCCAAGATAAACATCACAATATATATATATATATATATATATATATAATCACAATTACAATATTAATTAGGTACCGTGGTTTTGAACTAACTTGGTATCTCAACAAAATCACAAACTTGATACCCAAATCCCATATCTTGGGTATCCCCAATTACCTTGGTTCCTCAAGGTAATCCCCAATACCTTGTTATATTAACTACCCGTATATATATATATATAATACATATACTAAATATTATAGATATAAGAAATTAGCAATTAAGAATACATTACATCAATATTAATACTAATATATATATATATATATATATATATATATATATATATATACATATATATATATCTATAAGTATATAAACATATAAATATATAAACTGCCCACTGTCGCTAAAAACTGTGCTGAAATACTGATATTCTGATACGCTGCCTTTTTAGTGACAGTTCTGCCTGTCGCTGAAACTGCCGTCGCTGTTGTTGTTGATTTCCTTCACTGCTGATGCTGCTGCTTTGGTGACGGTTTGCAACCGTCACCGATTCAATTGTCGTTGCTGCTGCTTATTCCCGCCGTTGTTGCTGCTAATTAATGACATCGGCTGCTGTCATTAATATCCCGCCACTGCTACAGCGGCTGCTGCTGTATTAAATGACAGTGGCTGTTGTCATTAATACCCTATCGCTAATATATATATATATATATATATATATATATATATATATATATATATATATATATACAACCCCTTATTAATATGTACATATTATGACATAGCCACAAGCACACACATACATAAATACATTTATAAATATTCAAATATGCATATGTATAAATAATCATATAGCAATTATATATAATATATTTATCCAATTAAATATACATATATACATATTGTCACAACATACATAAATATTTACACATAGCACATATACATATACATTTATATTTATACATGTAGCTACATAATATATATATTCTTAGTACATATATAATACATAGATCTAGGATACAAGAAGCACAATTATATATACTATAATATATATAATAATATCTATATATATGCACAAATATAATCTACATGAATTAAGAGCACAAGAATTAGATCTACATATAATTACACAACAAATGGAGAGTATCACACTGTATCCCACTAGATCTAGGATACGCATGTGACACGAGTCCACCACACATCCAATTGTACCCTGAAGGACACAAACAAGTCAGATATATTATTTATGAACAATACGAAGAGTCAAAAATAGATCTACGTGTCTGTGTCAAAATATGACATGTACAAAGTCCCGTGTCGGAGGGAAAACCCCCAAATCAACACGTATCACCAAATTATTGGGATACGACCTACATGTACCCAATTGTGGACATGACACTAGCCCCAAACACACAAGCATATGCCAAATTGATCTATAGGATCAATTGACACACAAAATAATTGTCAATCTCGGAATTCTCCCAAAATTGACACAAAAAGCACCATAACTTTCTCCATAGGCTTCCTATGAACACAAAACCAAATCCTATGGGTAGCCTATGCATATGGGTTAATTTTTCATGGTTAAATCTTATATTTAGAAATTAATTTAAGGGAAAAAACTAAATTGTACCTATTGGGAGATGGATTCCCAATGAAACCTCCAATTGAGATAAAATTGCCTCCAACTTGTAGATCCTTGCTCCTCTTTGTAGATCCTTGCTTCCTCCTTCTACATTCTTGTATCTCAAGTCTCTAATGGTGATTTGGGAAGGAATTGGAATAAAATTTGGTAGGGAAATAAAATGGGAATGAAGGAATTTGGTAGTAAAAAAATCTAGATCTAATTTTGGAATGAAAAGAGGAGAGAGAATTTCCCCCCTCTTTATTAATAGGTCGGCCCCTATTTCCCCTCCCTCAAGTTATCATGTAATGTCCATTATACCCCTTGGGGCCTCTCATAAAGAAATAATTAAGGAAGGAAGCTTCTAGTCTAATGATTTAATTAATTTAACCCATCTCCTTAACAATGGGCCTTCCAATTGGGCTAAATCTAACTAATTAATTCATGTTGGTCCGTGGGTCCAAACTAAACTAGTTAGGTCCACTAACACCAGTCTAAATTAAATAATTAACATCTAACAACCATTAAATAATACAATAAATAATTATTTATCAAGCACAATATTTAATAAATATAAAATTACTAAAATACCCTTTCATAAAAAATATGGTAGTGACATTCTTGGAGGAAAATACTGCGCACGAACGTCCATCTCTCTTAAATAGGGAGAGATGATAAACAATAATAAAGATTTCAAGGGGAATAAAAGAGTACAATTATGAAGTCCAAGGGCGATAATCAAATGCTCAGAAATTTTCAAATTGGTTGTGGATTGAGATACTAATACTGCTAATCCTGATTACAGGCTCGCTCGGTACCAAAAAGTAACCGAAACGATTTAATCTGACCTGCATGGGCCACCACAAAAATATGTAACGTCCAAGTCCCAAAATACGTAGGACTAGGAATACGTAACATGCTATCTACGCATTCGACCAGACTCTTGTCTGACTCGAATACGTATAAGCTGTATTATAATGGTCACTATCTAAATAATCAAGTACAGATAAATATCTATGCCTCAATGCATAATGAACAGAATATAACAAGAATGAGCTACATGTGCTAAAGTTGGTCGTTCCATAACACATAAGCTCTAATAGACTTGAGAAAGAAATATGAGTCTATAAAACTAGGCTACATCAGCAGATGAATAAATAATATGAATAAATAACCATAACTCCGGTAGAAATGATATAAGTACATGGCACCAATGGCCGCACGACAAGCAACACACATCAGCAACTCCAAAGGCTTCATAACCGTCTATGCTGCAAAAACTGGCAGGGGACCAGGTCCTCAGAGGGATGTAACAAGGTACAAGAAACAACATGCCAAAGTAAAATAATATAATGCCACATACTAAAGGGTAAACTACTGTAACCATCTAAGTGATATGCACATGAGAACATCACTCATACTCAGGCTTAAACCACTACAGGCTCTGTATCGGGGAGCCCATAACAGCAAGTAATATCTCGTAAGGCCAGTAAATGTGCCAAAGATCTGTGACAGTCTAAGGCACCTCCAGTAATATAGTATACATATATATAAACATAATCAGCCTGTAGTATGGTGTGTCTCTCCCCACCCAATGTAACCTCACGTTTCATGTCCATAACACGCAAGATCATGACCTCTAGCTAGTACAACGAGTCATAATGATATCTATATAATATGCAAATCTCATATCACGAATTATGTAAGCCTATACAGAATCACCATGAATAACTCAAGAAAGATTCTGTCACATGAAATAGTGTCAAGTGTCCTACGGTATACGTACTTGGTAAAGCAAGCACGTAAAAATATGATCGTGATATCGACTCTCTAAGTGACGTTACTCGACTCCGCGTACGGCGTCGATACCCGAATTTTGTTCGAACGCTAAGCAACGTCTCACGGTCCTAGGTTGAGCAGGCACATCACAAGAATATATATATATATATATATATATATATATATATATATATATATATATATATATATATATATATATATATATATATATAATACAAGCAGTTAATATAACATGATCTACTGTAAGTTTGGCAAGGTATACTTGCCTAGGTTCTGAACTCTGCCAACTGATCCTGGGAAAGTGGAATCTGCACGTGCACCTCCAGATACTGAAACAAACATCACCAATATTTTCAGAATACTTGAAATAGCTAGGATTGACTACCCATAAGTCCAATTTGGACACAGGGACGAAAACGACAGTTTTGGGTCAAAGCGAGGTCCACAAGTGGCCCACTTCGTACCGAAAAATGTGCCAAAGACAGTATCACGCTCCGATCCCGAAGGTCCCGACAACGCCCCCGTCGGGCACGAATCACCGTACCTCGAAGCTCCCGCAAGGCGTGTATTGTCGTTTGCCATCGGGACGTGATGTCGTGCGAGCCTGGGGTTACGCTCGCGCAAGGCAAATACCGGAACGACTGTTCATAACTAGTTCACCAAGTCGATATAGCGGAAACATTGAATAACACAAGTATTGAAGTAAAGCAAACTCTTTATTGATATTGAATAAGGTTACAAGCGGTGCTAGGCCAAAATTACAAGTCCCTCAAGCGCTCTCTCTTTCTCTAAGAATAAAGACGTGCCAAACGGCTTACAACTTGGGATGATACATAGGCGATGTTTCAACATTATGTCTTGTATATGTGCTTCAGCTCCGGACGCAACACTCCAAGGCTCCAGAGCAAACTCTATGCCTTAGCACGCACGAAGGAGGCATCCGCACCGAACGACGCTTTCCCGCACCCTATAAGCAATCTGGTGGATTATCAGTATATAAATGTACTAGTGGATAGGCTTCTCGATCGCTCAAAAAATCCAACACATTAATATTAGTTCTGTGCACCAACTATTAAGTGATCTTGCTATTCTTGCCTTAGGATTAATTTCATGCATAAGATACAAAACCTATCTCGTGTGGCAGTGCGTCGTGCGATTTATAAGAAACACGACGATACTTACCAACTTACCATTTGTCCTTCCCTGCCGAAGTATAAAACCAAGTTAAATCCAGCACGAATATAGATATATAAAATCCCAAGATTGCATAACGAACACATGTATGCTACGAGCGTGTTTCTAAAGCAAGTGCACGATACACACAATTTATAATACTCTTATCATTTTATGACTCAGGTTGTGCAGATTACTCAGATGTCTTATACTCATTTTACACTAGCATGCTATACTTGTATAGATATGTTTTACTCAGACTACTCAAATGCATTTCAAACTTTAAGTTACTTTATATCCGTTACTTTCCACAAGTTTCTAACGAGCCCATACGCGGGTTACCGCCACGTATATAATATACTAAAGATAAACATGGTCTTATGACCTGACGAGCCGCCATGGACAAGGTATAGTCTCGGTACGGGAATGGAATGCAATGTAGGTAGCGAGCCTCGCTACACGCCTTCCCTTCGGAAGCAACGACTATCTGAAATATTCTTGACCGGTTAGGATCGGCCCCGGTGCGACCGGCGTACCGTCCGCAAGAACCTGAAGCCTGTGCTGAGGTTGTCCATGACCATTGACAATCAACACTAAGTTGTTTATTATATGTTATATTTTAAGACCTTGAATGAACATAGCTACTTGAAACAGTGATTATTCATTTCACTCGTTCAAAGATCTCAAGATCTGTTGTGTTCTATTCCATGCATTATTTACGCTGCCATCTTACTACTTATTATAGTTTCTATTTTGGGAGTTGCCTTGTCGACCCAACGGTCCCGAAGACTTTCCACGTTTCTATTGTATAGCTTAGAATGACTATTTTGATAGTCTTTTACCACAGGTAAGTTAATCAGAATCTATGTTGTGAAGTTAATCAGAATCTATGTTGTGCTTTTGCACCAAGACCGTATCTATGTGATGAATACTTCAAGACTTATGGAGCAGTGAACTCCAAAGAACATATAAGGAACAAAAGTAACATTTCGAGGTGAAGTTATAAGAACTGTAAAGCGAGCCTACCATTCCGTTCAACCGATCTGCTTCCATGTTCTATACAAAGATGTATTAGATGGGATTATTCCCTTAGCTAGATGTGTTGAATTCTTTACTAGCATCCAAGGGGTGATTCTTCTAGCGACTAGCATATATCAACCGTATTTTAAGTGTACTGGCTAAGCAAAGATAAGTTCATCATAGCCACCCACATTAGCGATGATTCACCTCAGTCGAGCGATACTCCGAGCGAGCCTCTGAAAGTCTAAGTCTGAACTCCTGAAGGGCCAAGTCTGGAATTACTTTACCTCAAGCAAGTCTTCTCGCTGAGCAAAGCGGGTCGGGTCATCACACTTGTGCCATTTGTATCGGCTATCCACATAGATGCGAAGCGGGTTGTTATATTGTACACCACTCAAAGCAAGTCTCGTCCTCGAGACTTCCTGTGTGCAAATCGTTCTATCGCACACTATAGAATCTAACTCAAGCATGTCAATCTGCATCATTAGATCCACTCAAACATAATTTTCTACTTGCTTCTCATTCTTGTCACGTGCGTGCGAGGTCTGCCTTATTGAATGACTCTATCATTCAATCCAACTTCTGACTCGGTCTATACTGCAACTTAGAGAAGAACATATATCGCTTAATGCGGAGTATGTTATAATCTATCACAAATAATGATCTTGGGCTGAGGCAATCTTACTTCAGTTTCTATACTCGTCCATGCGAATCCGAATATTTTTATTTGCAACTGTATTCGAGTTATGCATATCGCTAAGTCTGGATCGTACCCATATTCAAGGTGTCCCCCAAATATGTGTATTCCAACCAAGCTTAGTGATAGTTAAGGCGGACAAGCTACTCGTAAAAATCTTTCGAATCGCCGATCGCTTCGCTATTCTAATAACCGAACTCTAGTTCGTTTTAGTTATCGTCTACTCCAATCTCACCCAATTTCAAGTATTGCATTACTAGCAACTCACCTCTTCCTAGCAATGAATTGACTTGTTATGCCAGCTTATCTCGAGTATCACCAATTCCAAATCTAAGTGTTCCGTCCGACAATTTTCTAATACCGTCTTATTCCTCACTGTCGTATAACTTATCCAACCAAATCAATTATCACTCAAGTCCTATATTCTATTATATTCATTTTAACGCCAACGTCGCTAGCATACACTTCCAGTTCCAAGTTCTAACTCTAAGTCTCGTTGCCCCAGTTCTAATATTTTTTCGAACGATACTCTGAAGTCAGTCACTCCAGTTCAACTCAAGGCATAGGGCCGTCTGCCTATTCGCTAGGTCAGCTCACAAGGCCATAGGTACATTTTAAGTTTGTGATTCTTTATCGAGCAAATTCGTTGCACGATACTCGCCCCAAATTCCTAAGGTCAAACCATTGTTCTTTCGTACGAGATATTCTACCCAAGCTCGTTTCACTCAAATTTTTTAAACATCGAGCACATATCATACTATCCACATCAATATGTTCGCTTGCACAGTATCCATGTTTGTTTGGCAAAATTGTTCCTAAGACACGTTTGTTTAATCAAATCTATGATCTATTCACGTCGCAGGTCCAATACATCGATTTGCATAGTTTATTTCCTCTCTTACGTTTGATAGAATCCACTTATCTATTCTTTTCTAAACCTGGACTACCAAATCACGATCCCATTTTAAACCATCGATGTATATCATGACTCTAAGTCGTCTAACACGATCTACGTATCTGTTCATGAAACCATCCAGCATATCTTACTGCACGTTGTAGACTAACTCCTCCTCAAAAATACTTAGATTTATTTGAATCCAGAAACTCATCTTATCGTGTCGAACCACAAGTCAAGACGATCCTTTAATTATCATGCTCTGGTCTCCTGCAAGTTCAATCATGTAAACCCCCCTGAATTTTTACAATTTTTAAAACTAGGATTTTTCACAATTTTCTGGAATTTTCTGGAAATTTTCTGTAATTAAAATCAAGGTTTTAATTATTAAATGATTTTTAATTGTTAATAAATAATATTAAAATATTATGGAAATAACATTTTTGGGTGTAAAATGAAAAACTGGACTTAGGGTAATTTTTCTGGATTTTTTTGGGCCTCAGACCTATTTTTAAATGCCTAAAAACTATTATTATTTATTTATTTATTAATTTACTTATTTACTTACTTATTTATTTATTTAATAAATGATTTATTTCTTAAATTCCGGCCCAGCCCGTTTCTCAGCCCAGCCCGCGGCCCACCTGGCTAGGCCAGCCCGGCCCAACTGCCATCCGGGTCGGGTCGGCCAGACCCGACCCGCGAGCCGCCCGCTGACCCATCTTCTCCCCAGCCCGCCTGAACCGCTCCGGTGCCGCTTTTCCCGCTGCCTCCGGCGGCCAGCCCCCCCACGACCCCCTCTTCCGCTCCGCCCCGCCTTCTCCGCCACGTAGCCCTCTCCTCCGCCCTTCCCGGCTAACCCCACGCCCCTCTCCGCCTATTTAAGCCCGACCCTCCCCTCGGCTCCGGCCATTCCCCTCCGCTCCGCCACCCTCGCCAGACCCCCTTGCCATCGACGACCTCGCCCCACCTCCGGCCCTCCCCTCCTCTTCCCTCCACCGCCTCCGGCGTCCAGCAGCAGCGGAGGCCAGCAGCAGCCAGCAGCTCCGGCCGTCGCCCGTCGGCTCCGCCGCCACCAGCCACCGCCCCAGCTTCCCCCGGCGAGCCGCCCTCGGCCTCCCTCCACCTCAGCTCCGGTCAGGCCGCCGTCTCCGGCCAAAACCCTAACCCTAACCCTAATTTCCCAATTCCTGTGTCGGCGTGTCGGACACGACACGGACACGAAAATTTTTGATTTTTCGAGGCTCGTTCAGGTACTCGTATCTTGCACCCTGTATCTCCGATTTCAATTCCGTAAATTGTGTTGCGAAGCCTGTATGACCCTCTCGGTGTCCGGATAAACCGCTCGGGGCATCGCGTCCTGTGGTGATCGCACACCGCGATCCAAAAACAGGAAAAATATCGACCTGATTCACCCCGGAACTGGGTACGCTCCGCCAAACGGGATGACTTGGTCGCGCGCGGTCTTCACAGATACGTGCGCACCGTCTATACGGACGTGTGAGATTTTGCGAAAGCTGATTCGGGTGTGCGTGCACACCGGAATCAACGCGTATCCGCGGACATCGTTCCGTATCCGACTTTTCTATAATTTGTCCTAACTTCTTGTACACTCGTCGGATCGAGACAAAACTTGCGCCATCGGACTCGTAGCAATACGCTGGTCCTGTGTGTCAAGTTTGGTTCGATTCTGAGAACGTTGACGAAATCGCGTGTCGTGGGCCCCACAGGCCCCGCTCGACGGACGATTTTGTGATCGGCTCATCGGTATCCAAATCTGAAAGTTCTGTTGGGTTCGTATCATCGTTCCTGACCTGTTGACACTAAGTTTGGTGAATTTGGAGACTGTTGTCCCGGACACGTTTTTCGTTGCAAAGAGGGCCCACCGGCGGACCCCGTTTTGACCCGAAACTGCCGTTTCTGCCCTTGTCTCCAAATTGGATCCAAGGACAGGCGTTTCTAGCTATTTGATATCTTCTGAGCATGATGGTAATGTTTATTTCAGCATTTGGACTCATTTCTGAAAATTTCCCCGAGATACAAACTATATTTGGATCCAAACAACAGGCAAGTACCTGCACTTCAAGTTTAATCTTTATATTGTGATAATTAATTCCCTGCTCTACTAGTACCCTTGATGATTACACGTAGTGTTAGAATACTGGATTTTATGTCTTGAATACTGGAGTTCATGTCTTATTTTTCATGTCGGGTGGGAGAATACTAGAAGGCATGTAGTTTACCTTTCCCCCTGCCGTGTTTAATAGCTGTTGGTACGCGACTGTACCCTCAGCCGAATCTCGATTATTCCTGTTTAATAGCCGTTATGACGGCCGGATTAGCCTTATAAACCCCTACATGCCAACTATGTATTCTAAAACAAATACAAGTTCACACAGATAGCTTCTGGTCTTGTTATAATTCTTGCTGACTGTTGTAGTTTCATTTCCTGTCTTATTTATTCCTGTTTTCTCATATCCCTATTTATAGCATTAACTCTTAGTTATTGTTGTTTCTTTTATGCATATTCTCAATATGATACTCAGTCTAATTGTCATAAATATTTAGTTTAATCTTGTGGTGCATAGTGTACTTTGCTCCTTTCCTGACTGGATCCGTTGATTTTAGGCGATGATGAGGATTTTGCCCCTACCTATTATGGCCCCTATGAGGGAACAGATGACACATATGAGGAGCCAGTTCCCACCCAGGAGACTACTTCTACAGAGTAGTTAGCAGTAGCTTTTATTTATGCTCTTTTATCTTAGTAATCGGGTTTGTCCCCGATTTCATTTCTGGATTCTGTACTAAACATTTGAGCTGTTGTCACATTTATTTCATTTGGAATCTCAACATTCTTTTCCTGTTATTATCTTTGTCTATTTCATTAATTGTGAATGAGCTAGATTAGTTAACTGTGGATATGACCTAGACAGCGTACTACCGCCGACTCTGCGGCGTAGGCTGGACGTACCCACGTACTCGTGCCCGAATTTTCGGGTGCGGGTCGTGACACATTTTTATGGTGGCCCATGCAGGTCAGTATCCATAAATAGGGTAATACCCTAGGACAGGGTATGGAATAGGATTGAGGATTCTAGGAAAAGCTCATTTACAGAATAGGATCTTCATTTCAATTCTTGATATCATTTCTGATCAACTTTCCTATCGCCCTTGATTTCCAAGTAATCTATTCTGATCTTCCTACCCCTTAATCTTACAGAATGGTCCAGACAAGGAACACAGTAGGAGGCACATCAGAACCAGCTGAGCAGAATGTGCCCGAAACTCTTGCACTCCCGCCGCCTCCATCTACTCCAGCAGTTACTCTAGATGGGGCACAGCTACTCGGAGTGTTCCAGGGACTCGTAGAATCCCAGAAAGAACAGACTGCACTTCTACGAACCAGCCTCTCAGAAGTTCTTAGGTCCCAGGAGTCGCCACACAAGAGGCCAGGGAGTGCCAAAGACTTCAAGAACCTTAAACCCCTGGAATTCTACGGAACTGAGGGCATTCTCTATGCCGATGAGTGGATAGAGAATGTCGAGAGACTCCTGAAGACCGCTCGGGTCCCTGATGATCTCAAAGTGGAGTCCGCAAGCCTGCAACTGTTCGACATAGCTCGGACATGGTTCAGAGATGAACCCCAACTATCTGCTCCTGACCTCACCTGGGAGGACTTCAAGAGGCTATTCAAGGAGAAATTCTACCCCGAAGTGGCTCGGGAAGCTCTCGAAAGCCAATTCGAGAGACTGGAACAAGGTAACCTATCTGTTGATGAGTACACTGCTGAATTTAGCAGGTTGAGCCACTTTGCAGAGTACATGGTTCGTACCCCGGAGGACAGAGCCCGTAGATTCAAGAAGGGGCTGTCTCCGGATATTCGCCTTGCTGTCACCACTAGCCGAGCTCGCACCTACGAGGAAATCCTGAGCGTGGCACAAGGCGTTGAGAGAGACATGGGGCATAAACTAAAGCGAGAGAGAGATACCGGAAATACGGGACCCAACAAACGCCCTTTCCAACAACAACAACAGCAGAGGGCCCCGCAGCAAACTCAGCGTCCTCTCCCTCGAGCTCCAGCACCCCAACACCAGGCTCAAGGACAGAACCAACAAGCTGCCGCTTGTAACTTTTGCCAAAAACCAGGTCACACTTGGCAAGTTTGCAGGAAGAGGCTAGGTGCCTGGCTCTACTGCGGCTCAGCAGCGCATCAAATGAGAGACTGTCCTGCTGCTCAAGGACGCCCAGCCGCACCAAAGGCTCCAGTCCAGGCCAGGCCCCCAGCAGCACAGCAGAGGGGACCCCCGCTTCCAACTCAACAACAATGCTTTGCTCAGCAGCAACAGCAGCAACAGAGGGGTGCACCTCAGCAAGGCCGTGCTTTTGCAATGACTCTGGAAGAAGCTGAAGCCACAACAGACGTGATCACAGGTTCCGTGCTTATAAATTCAATACCAGCCATTACTTTATTTGATTCTGGAGCTTCACATTCATTCATGTCAGTAGATTTTCTTATGAAGCATAGCTTAATCACTGAACCCCTTAGGAATTATAAGATCATTACCGGTGGAGGAATCATCCCGGTTAGTGATGCATGTAACAATTGTCCTATTACATTATGTGGAAGAGAACTATATGCTAGGCTACTCGTAATGCCAGTTCCCAGTTTTGACATTATACTGGGTATGGATTGGTTGAGTCAACACCATGCCACTATAGACTGTCACAGAGGTAGTGTAATCTTCAGCCCCCCTGACAAGCCAGAATTTGAATTTTCTAGATGTTCTAGAGAAATGGGTAGTAACAAAATTTGTGGAGCCCTAGTAACAGAAGAATTGCCACTACCTATCATCTCCGAATATCTTAATGTCTTCCCTGAGGATCTCCCAGGCTTACCCCCAGACCGAGAAGTTGAATTCTCTACTGACTTAGTGCCGGGAGCAGCGCCAGTATCTCAAAATCCCTACATAATCAACAAGAAGGAGATAATAGAACTAAATGAGCAGATTAAAGAGTTAGAAGACAAATGCTTCATTAGGTCTAGTGTCTCACCCTGGGGAGCTCTAGTATTATTTGTGCCCAAGAAGGACGGAACATCCCGAATGTGTATTGACTATAGGGCCTTGAATGCCTTAACAATTAAGAATAAGTATCCCCTACCCAGGATAGATGACTTATTTGATCAGTTAAGCGGAGCTCGGGTATTTTCAAAGATTGACTTGAGGTCTGGTTACCACCAAGTAAGGGTGAGGAGGGAAGACATCCCTAAAACTGCTTTCAATACCCGGAACGGACACTACGAATTCTTAGTAATGCCGTTCGGGTTGACGAATGCTCCCGCAGTTTTTATGAACTTAATGAACAGAGTCTTCCAGCCATACTTAGACAAATTTGTAGTGGTCTTTATTGATGATATTTTGATCTATTCTAAGACTCCTGAAGAACATGAAGAACACTTGAGGCTAGCAATGGAGACTTTGAGGAAGGAAAAACTTTATGGAAAATTATCTAAATGTTCATTCTTCCTAGACAAAGTAGAATTCTTGGAACATGTTGTGACTGGAGATGGGATAGCAGTCGATCCCAAGAAGATAGCGGCAGTAGAATCATGGCCCACTCCAGACTCTGTAGTGGAGATTAGAAGCTTCCTGGGACTAGCTGGCTACTATCGGAAGTTTGTGAAGGACTTTGCTAGAATTGCTGAACCCATGACAAAACAAGGAAGGATGAAGAGTTCACCTGGACTGATGAATGTCAGCATGCTTTTGAGGAATTGAAGAAAAGGCTGACTACTGCCCCTATTCTGACCTTACCTTCTGGAACCGGAGGATTC
This sequence comes from Iris macrosiphon, assembly GCA_036927795.1. Lineage (NCBI taxonomy): Eukaryota > Viridiplantae > Streptophyta > Magnoliopsida > Asparagales > Iridaceae > Iris > Iris macrosiphon. The sequence continues at coordinate 223,507,349 of JAYESA010000006.1, forward strand.
GCTATATATAGCGATGCTTCTGGAAAAGGTCTAGGTTGTGTATTGGAGCAGAACAAGAAAGTAATAGCGTATGCCTCTAGACAGCTTCGACCTCATGAAAAGAACTATCCAACTCATGATTTATAATTGGCAGCTGTCATTTTTGCTCTTAAGCTATGGAAGCATTATCTTTATGGAGAAAATGTGGAAATATTTACAGACCATAAAAGTCTAAAATATATCTTTACTCAGAAAGAGCTGAACATGAGGCAAAGAAGGTGGCTGGAACTAATGAAAGATTTTGATATCACCCTTCAATATCATCCTGGGAAGGCCAATGTAGTTGCTGATGCTCTAAGCAGATATCCTATGGCGATGTACTTGACTATGGACCGACACTTGCTCGAGGACTTAGAAAGTTTGGATATTGAGGTAATTATCCCAGGAAAAGAAGGCCAAATGATGAACTTGCAGATTCAGTCTACCTTAATAGATAAGATCAAGGAGACTCAGTTTCAAGACGAAGGCCTGCGAAGCCTTCGAGGTCAAGTGCAAGCTGGATTAGTGGAGGATTTCAAAGTTCATGAAGATGGATCTGTCACGCCCCGGTCCCGCCCGGGCCGCCGCTCCATCCTGCCCCGCCCCGTGCGGCCGAGAATTAACGAATCGGACACGTATCACCGTACCTCGGCGCGCCGGACGCGAATCACCGCGCCCGTCCCGCGGGTGCGAGGGAGGAAGGGAGCCAAGCGAATGGCCCGTTCGAGCTTTCGGGGGACGTGATGCCGCACGGGCCTGGGGTTGCGCCCGTGCAAGGCCAATCGTTTAAGTTGATAGTTGGCTATCATCGCATCAATCGAGTTAGCAGCGGAAAGGGACTTGTTGCAATGCAATGCATTAGCCAACTGAGTGTTCGGGACAATCGAGGCAACTTGGGTTTCCTTTAGCAAAGGCACACGTTCGTTCCATACATTATGCCCCCTTATACGATAGCATTCTCGGGGCAACAATCGAAACCAGGATTCCGGGTCTTAGGGACTGTGGCACGCCTATCGCTTCCTCGGACGATCCAGTACCTGCGAACAAGTAAACTGTTGGTGGGTCAGCACTTTATACAAGTACTGGTGAGATAAATCAACTGAACAGAAACAAGCATTCACTCAAACAGGCACTAAGTAATCATGTTATAAAATATTACATTACTAGTGATCTTTCTAGTTTTACCTAGGTTCGTTTCATGCAGTTCTAGCAGAGTCGATTTACTTGTTTAGAAACATGTTTGGAAACAGAGTTTCATATTGAATATGCAAGCAAGCAAACCGTTCATATTTCAGGGTGTGCGCAGCGTGTCTCGTGCGACTCGAGGGTCTGATGCAAAGCTAGACACACGATGCACATTCTTAGGGGCAGTCACTATCCAAGCCAACACAATGACTTAGCTATATGCAGGGCGGTCCCCGAGTATCTCAGGATCGGCAGCTGGTGGAACAGCATACCAATGACTCTTTATCTGATGCTAGAGGCAGCTGTGACTCATGGTTGCTTTGCACTATCATGGTAGCAGCCGTGACACATGCAGTTCAGCTCTCCACCAATAGCCATTGTTCGACCGCGTGCGAATGCATGGAACACTATCAAATAAACTCTAGTATGCAGACGAGATGAACCATCAGAATACACTCATTGTTGCGGGACAATCCGACTTATCACTTGAACACGTTCAGGCACAGTATGGTTCTCTCGAAGCATAGACGATAGTGAACATATTCATGCACTCTAAGCAGGCGATTCAGGATTCTCGTTAAGCAGGCATTGTTTCAAAGACAAGCTAGGTGAGTTCGTTCATTAACATGCAAGGCAGGTTCTATCATTCTCTTAAGAAAATATTGCAAGCAAAAACTCAGGTTATTATTAAGGCGTGCAAGAATCAGAGAACGAAGTTCTGCCCACTCACCTTGATATATAACGCCGTCGCGGAGCGGGGCGTTACATACTTACCAACCAACAAAAAGTTTCGTCATCGAAACTTCAAGGATAAACTTCTCGATATCCCGAGTAGCGATAGTGCCGTCCCTCGCCGTACTCAATCGAAACAATCAAGCAATTCAAGTTCAGGAAATATTTTGCACTTTGAGAATATCTATGGACTTATTGTATGGAACGCTCTTTGCAAAACCATATCGATAATATCTCAGAGTCATAGCAACGGTTTGGGCCAGAGAATCGATTCCGCTCTGATACCATTCTGTCACGCCTCGGTCCCGCCCGGGCCGCCGCTCCGCCCTGCCCCGCCCCGTGCGGCCGGGAATTAACGAACCGGACACGTATCACCGTGCCTCGGCGCGCCGGACGCGAATCACCGCGCCCGTCCCGCGGGTGCGAGGGAGGAAGGGAGCCAAGCGAATGGCCCGTTCGAGCTTTCGGGGGACGTGATGCCGCACGGGCCTGGGGTTGCGCCCGTGCAAGGCCAATCGTTTAAGTTGATAGTTGGCTATCATCGCATCAATCGAGTTAGCAGCGGAAAGGGACTTGTTGCAATGCAATGCATTAGCCAACTGAGTGTTCGGGACAATCGAGGCAACTTGGGTTTCCTTTAGCAAAGGCACACGTTCGTTCCATACATTATGCCCCCTTATACGATAGCATTCTCGGGGCAACAATCGAAACCAGGATTCCGGGTCTTAGGGACTGTGGCACGCCTATCGCTTCCTCGGACGATCCAGTACCTGCGAACAAGTAAACTGTTGGTGGGTCAGCACTTTATACAAGTACTGGTGAGATAAATCAACTGAACAGAAACAAGCATTCACTCAAACAGGCACTAAGTAATCATGTTATAAAACATTACATTACTAGTGATCTTTCTAGTTTTACCTAGGTTCGTTTCATGCAGTTCTAGCAGAGTCGATTTACTTGTTTAGAAACATGTTTGGAAACAGAGTTTCATATTGAATATGCAAGCAAGCAAACCGTTCATATTTCAGGGTGTGCGCAGCGTGTCTCGTGCGACTCGAGGGTCTGATGCAAAGCTAGACACACGATGCACATTCTTAGGGGCAGTCACTATCCAAGCCAACACAATGACTTAGCTATATACAGGGCGGTCCCCGAGTATCTCAGGATCGGCAGCTGGTGGAACAGCATACCAATGACTCTTTATCTGATGCTAGAGGCAGCTGTGACTCATGGTTGCTTTGCACTATCATGGTAGCAGCCGTGACACATGCAGTTCAGCTCTCCACCAATAGCCATTGTCCGACCGCGTGTGAATGCATGGAACACTATCAAATAAACTCTAGTATGCAGACGAGACGAACCATCAGAATACACTCATTGTTGCGGGGCAATCCTACTTATCACTTGAACACGTTCAGGCACAGTATGGTTCTCTCGAAGCATAGACGATAGTGAACATATTCATGCACTCTAAGCAGGCGATTCAGGATTCTTGTTAAGCAGGCATTATTTTAAAGACAAGCTAGGTGAGTTCGTTCATTAACATGCAAGGCAGGTTCTATCATTCTCTTAAGAAAATATTGCAAGCAAAAACTCAGGTTATTATTAAGGCGTGCAAGAATCAGAGAACGAAGTTCTGCCCACTCACCTTGATATATAACGCTGTCGCGGAGCGGGGCGTTACAGGATCACTGAGGCAGGAAGATAGATTATGTGTACCTCAAGGAGACATAAGGGAAGAAATTATGCAAGAAGCGCACAGATCGCAATACTCTATACATCCAGGAGCCAACAAGATATACAAGGACCTGAGGACGCATGTTTGGTGGCATGGCATGAAAAGAGAAGTAGCCAGATTAGTATCTCGTTGTTTAGTATGCCAACAAGTCAAGGCTGAAAGACAAAGACCTGGGGGATTGCTTCAACCACTACCCATTCCGGAGTGGAAGTGGGAACATATTATAATGGATTTCGTTTCTGGGCTTCCAAGGACACCTAGTGGTAAGGATGCAATCTGGGTGATAGTAGATAGACTGACCAAATCTGCACATTTTCTACCTTTCAAAGTAGGGCTATCTACAGAAAAGTTGGCAGATTTATATATCAGACATATTGTTAAATTGCATGGAGTTCCAGTAAGTATTGTCTCCGACCGAGATTCAAGATTCACCTCTCACTTCTGGAAGAGCTTACAAGCCAGCTTGGGGACTCAACTCAAATTCAGCACAGCTTATCATCCCCAAACCGATGGATAATCGGAACGTACAATCCAGACCCTTGAAGATATGCTCCGTACATGTGTTCTGGATTTTGGAGAATCCTGGGAAAACTATCTACATCTTGTGGAGTTCTCTTATAATAACAGTTACCAAGCAAGTATTGAGATGACTCCATTTGAAGCTCTGTATGGCCGAAGATGTCGTACCCCGCTATCATGGGACGACGTTGGAGAAAGAGCCCTACTGGGACCAGAGATGGTGATCGATTCAACTGAGAAGGTAAAACAAATAAGGGATAGACTTCGAGTGGCTCAAGACAGGCAACGACATTGGGCAAATAGCCACCGAAGGCCCTTGGAATTTGAGGTAATTAAATTTATAAAATTCAAGTTAATTTAAACATTATGATTATGGAACTAAGACTTGATTTTGACTTTATTAAGGTTGGAGAACTGGTATTCCTGAAGATTTCTTCGACACGTGGCACCATTAGGTTCGGAAGGAGTGGAAAACTCAGCCCAAGATTTATTGGACCTTTTGGCATACAGGAGGAAATCGGAGAAGTGGCATACCGTCTGGTATTGCCACCCTCTCTGGATGGGGTCCATAACGTCTTCCACGTGTCGCAGCTGAGAAAATACGTGTCAGATCCCAGCCATATTTTGGATCACTCAGAGCTCGAAGTAGGCCCAAGTTTGACTTACCAAGAGCAACCCGTGGAGATACTGGATCGGAGAAAGTTCTAAGGAACCAGGTTATTTCTCTCGTTCGTGTAGCTTGGAAGCACCACTCTCCCGGCGAATCCACCTGGGAGCGAGAAGACGAGATTAGAGAACGCTACCCTTACCTTTTTGAACCCTGAGGTATATTTTAACTCTCGGCCCTTCTTTTCGTGCCATTGTTATTCTTAAATTTTGAGGACGAAATTTTTATAAGTTGGGTAGATTGTAAACCCTCCTGAATTTTCATAATTTTTAAAACTAGGATTTTTCACAATTTTCTGGAAATTTTTGGAAATTTTCTGTAATTAAAATCAAGATTTTAATTATTAAATAATTTTTAATTGTTAATAAATAATATTAAAATATTATGGAAATAATATTTTTGGGTGTAAAATGAAAAACTGGACTTAGGGTATTTTTTCTGGATTTTTTTGGACCTCAGACCTATTTTTAAATGCCTAAAAACTATTATTATTTATTTATTTATTAATTTACTTATTTACTTACTTATTTATTTATTTAATAAATGATTTATTTCTTAAATTCTGGCCCAGCCCGTTTCTCAGCCCAGCCAGCGGCCCACCTGGCTAGGCCAGCCCGGCCCAACTGCCATCCGGGTCGGGTCGGCCAGACCCGACCCGCGAGCCGCCCGCTGACCCGTCTTCTCCCCAGCCCGCCTGAACCGCTCCGGCGCCGCTTTTCCCGCCGCCTCCGGCGGCCAGCCCCCCACGACCCCCTCTTCCGCTCCACCCCGCCTTCTCCGCCACGTAGCCCTCTCCTCCGCCCTTCCCGGCTAACCCCACGCCCCTCTCCGCCTATTTAAGCCCGACCCTCCCCTCGGCTCCGGCCATTCCCCTCCGCTCCGCCACCCTCGCCAAACCCCCTCGCCGTCGACGACCTCGCCCCACCTCCGGCCCTCCCCTCCTCTTCCCTCCACCGCCTCCGGCGTCCAGCAGCAGCGGAGGCCAGCAGCAGCCAGCAGCTCCGGCCGCCGCCCGTCGGCTCCGCCGCCACCAGCCACCGTCCCAGCTCCCCCCGGCGAGCCGCCCTCGGCCTCCTTCCGCCTCAGCTCCGGTCAGGCCGCCGTCTCCGGCCAAAACCCTAACCCTAACCCTAATTTCCCAATTCCTGTGTCGGCGTGTCGAACACGACACGGACACGAAAATTTCCGGTTTTTCGAGCCTCGTTCAGGTACTCGTATCTTGCACCCTGTATCTCCGATTTCAATTTCGTAAATTGTGTTGCGAAGCCTGTATGACCCTCTCGGTGCCCGGACAAACCGTACGGGGCATCGCGTCCTGTGGTGATCGCACACCGCGATCCAAAAACAGGAAAAATATCGACCTGATTTACCCCGGAACTGGGTACGCTCCGCCAAACGGGACGACTTGGTCGCGCGCGGTCTTCACAGATACGTGCGCACCATCGATACGGACGTGTGAGATTTCGCGGAAGCTGATTCGGGTGTGCGTGCACACCGAAATCAACGCGTATCCGCGGACATCGTCCCGTATCCGACTTTTCTGTAATTCGCCCTAACTTCTTGTACACTCGTCAGATCGAGACGAAACTTGTGCCATCGGACTCGTAGCAATACGCTGGTCCTGTGGGTCAAGTTTGGTTCGATTCTGAGAACGTTGACGAAATCGCGTGTCGTGGGCCCCACAGGCCCTGCTCGACGGGCGATTTTATGATCGGCTCATCGGAATCCAAATCTGGAATTTCCGTTGGGTTCGTTTTATCGTTCCTGACCTGTTGACACTAAGTTTGGTGAATTTGGAGACTGTTGACCCGGACACGTTTTTCGGTGCAAAGCGGGCCCACCGGAGGACCCCGTTTTGACCCGAAACTGCCGTTTCTGCCCTTGTCTCCAAATTGGACCCAAGGACAGGCGTTTCTAGCTATTTGACATCTTCTGAGCATGATGGTAATATTTATTTCAGCATTTGGACTCATTTCTAGAAATTTTCCCGAGATACAAACTATATTTGGATCCAAACAACAGGCAAGTACCTGCACTTCAAGTTTAATTTTTATACTGTGATAATTAATTCCCTGCTCTACTAGTACCCTTGATGATTACACGTAGTGTTAGAATACTAGATTTTATGTCTTGAATACTGGAGTTCATGTCTTATTTTTTATGTCGGGTGGGAGAATACTAGAAGGCATGTAGTTTACCTTTTCCCCTGCCGTGTTTAATAGCTGTTGGTACGCGACTGTACCCTCAGCCGGATCTCGATTATTCCTATTTAATAGCCGTTATGATGGCCGGATTAGCCTTATAAACCCCTACATGCCAACTATGTATTCTAAAATAAACACAAGTTCACACAGATAGCTTCTGGTCTTGTTATAATTCTTGCTGACTGTTGTAGTTTCATTTCCTGTCTTATTTATTCCTGTTTTCTCATATCCCTGTTTATAGCATTAACTCTTAGTTATTGTTGTTTCTTTTATGCATATTTTCAATATGATACTCAGTCTAATTGTCATAAATATTTAGTTTAATCTTGTGGTGCATAGTATACTTTGCTCCTTTCCTGACTGGATCCGTTGATTTTAGGCGATGATGAGGATTTTGCCCCTACCTATTATGGCCCCTATGAGGGAACAGATGACACATATGAGGAGCCAGTTCCCACCCAGGAGACTATTTCTACAGAGTAGTTAGCAGTAGCTTTTATTTATGCTCTTTTATCTTAGTAATCGGGTTTGTCCCCGATTTCATTTCTGGATTCTGTACTAAACATTTGAGCTGTTGTCACATTTATTTCATTTGGAATCTCAACATTCTTTTCCTGTTATTATCTTTGTCTATTTCATTAATTGTGAATGAGCTAGATTAGTTAACTGTGGATATGACCTAGACAGCGTACTACCGCCGACTCTGCGGCATAGGCTGGACGTACCCACGTACTCGTGCCCGAATTTCCGGGTGCGGGTCGTGACAAATCATTCCCGTTGGACGTAAAATTACCATGCCAACGCTCTCGCGGGATAACTGTCCTAATCCGGGCGTGATGCATGTACGAGCATAGAGTTACGCTCGTACAAGACAAGAACGTCGAACAATACGGTTATCAACGAAAAAATCGAGATACCTTATAATTTTACTTTGCTCCATCCAAGTTATATATACTTATCCATCAAGTCATATCTAATTATGCCATGATCATAATCTGTCTAGTAAAATCATCTAACTTCAATGTTTTCGTTTGATAAATCAATAGTCTACTTCTAGCATTCCTCAAATAACTAAGTTTCAAATCCCAAACCCAAGTCTATTCACTTTCGATACATTCCATTTTATTGAGTTCGTTTGGAAAATCTTCGAACATGTCCCTGTGAGTTCGATTATCCCTGTCGAACGTGAAATCACCACACCAGCGCTTCCGCGAAATAATCGATCTCGACTGGGCCAGATGTCGAGTGTTACCTTTGAACTCGACTCAAGATCATTCATCCAAGACAATATTAAATCCATTATCGCCTACCTTAATCATTGAACCAAGATTTTTTTAACTTGCATCAATCCATGATATCTTCCAACCATTGATATGATATAAGATCTCCCAAAATTTAAAACCATAGCATTCGTACTTACACCAAACTCTATCAAGCGATATCCTACTCAAATCCAAATTTTTCATGCGCGCTATCATTTGTTCGTGCCATATTCCCATTGTACTAGTTTCGATCACATCTCCGATTATTCTATCTAAACTCAATTTTTAATTCGTTTGATTAAATTCAAAATTGCTCGTACGATCTACTAAGTTTTTCCGACCGTGATATCAATTTCGAGTACTCTTTATTTCTATTTGATGTAAGCCTTATCCCATGTTCAACTCATTCTAACTTGTTCGAATCAAATCATTCATGATTCCTTCGAATTCTTTTACTTGCTAGGCATTATTTATACTAAGGCTTCATACAATTACGTCGCTTGTTGCTAGACCCATTTAATACTCCGAAACCCATGATTCGTTCGAACATTTCTAAGTCGACCAATACACCACTCACGATTCGAGCTATATCTATGAATCTTTATAGCTTATTATTTTTATTCTCAATTCACATATTCGAACCTGGGACTATCGTATACACTACTCAAAAATTGAGTCATCTTATTAACTCCTGAATTGCGTACGCATCATTCACTCGTATATCCAATTCGTTTCTTAGAACTACAGCACGGTCCCTATTCGCTGCCTTTATGATCTTAGACTCGTACGTACCTCTATCGATAGTCCTTCATACAAACTATGTTTTGAGTCATAACTTATCAATACGAACAACCGTCTGAACTATACGTCGAAACCCAGGCACGACTCCCAAGGTTCGCCTAAGCGATAGTTCGATCACGTTTCTATTGATAGCCTTTCTAAGTCCAAATTTATTCTTATCTGAACGATATTCAAATCTCGTTCACCAACTTGCTCGCACCCAAGGATCTTATCATGAGATATTTAACACAACTTAGCCAGAAGGCTGTGTGCATAGGCAACTGTCCAAACGATATTCTGTCTCTCACACTAACCCGCTTGGTATTCTCGTATAGGCATTCGGGTTTACAAATAACTTGCAGATTCTAACATAAGTCAATTCCCATAAAGTCTGACACAGGTTGGCACAAAGGCCTCCGCTTCACAATTTCGTACTAGAAGTAATATCATTCATATGCACTTGAAAATATTTAGACTCATTGTATGGAATATCCCGTTGGAACTTTGAGAGAGAGCGTCTGTAATATAACCCACGAACGAGATTTTGAAACTGAGAGAATCTATAAGAAGTCCAAGGACGTAAAGCCATGTTCTGATACCAATATGTCATGCCCCGATCCCGAAGGTCCCGACAATGCCCCCGCCGGGCGCGAATCATCGTGCCTCGGCGCTCCCGCAGGGCATGTATTATCGTTTGCCATTGGGACGTGATGCCGTGCGAGCCTGGGGTTGCTCTCGCGCAAGGCAAATACCGGAACGGCTGTTGATAACTAGTTCACCAAGTTGATATAGCGGAAACATTGAATAACACAAGTATTGAAGTAAAGCAAACTCTTTATTGATATTGAATAAGGTTACAAGCGGCGCTAGGCCAAGATTACAAGTCGCTCAAGCTCTCTCTCACTCTCTCTAAGAATAAAGACGTGCCAAACGGCTTACAACTTGGGATGATACATAGGCGAAGTTTCAATATTATGTCCTGTATATGTGCTTCAGCTCCGGATGCAACACTCCAAGGCTCCAAAGCGAACTCTACGCCTTAGCACCCACGAAGGAGGCATCCATACCGAACGATGTTCTTCCGCACCCTACAAGCAATCTGGTGGGTTATCAGTACATGAATGCACTAGTGGGGAGGCTTCTTGCCCGCTCGACAAATCCAACACGTTAATATTAGTTCTGTGCACCAACTATTAAGTGATCTTGCTATTCTTGCCTTAGGATTAATTTCATGCATAAGATACAAAGCCTATCTCGTGTGGCAGTGCGCCGTACAATTTACAAGAAACACGACGATACTTACCAACTTACCATTTGTCCTTCCCTGCCCAAGTATAAAACCAAGTTAAACCCGGCACGAATATAGATATATAAAATCCTAAGATTGCATAACGAACACATGTATGCTGCGAGCGTGTTTCTAAACCAAGTGCACGATACACAGTTTATAATACTCTTATCATTTTGTGACTCATGTTGTGCAGATTACTCAGATATCTTATACTTATTTTACACTGGCATGCTATACTTGTATAGACATATTTTACTCAGACTACTCAAATGCGTTTCAAACTTCAAGTTACTTTATATCCGTTACTTGCCACAAGTTTAGCCCATACGCAGGTTGCCGCCACGTATGCAATATACTAAAGACAAACTTGGTCTTATGACCTGACGAGCCGCCATGGACAAGGTATAGTCTCAGCACGGGAATAGAATGCAACACAGGTAGTGAGCCTCGCTAAACGCCTTTTTGTCGGAAGCAACGACTATATGAAATGTTACTGACTGGTTCGGATCGGCCCCCGTGCGACCGGCGTACCATCCGCAGGAACCTGAAGCATGTGCACAGGTTATCCATGACCATTGACAATCAACACTAAGCTGTTTATTATATGCTACATTTTAAGACCTTGAATGAACATAGCTACTTGACACAGTGATTATTCATTTCACTCGTTCAAAGATCTCAAGATCTGTTGTGTTCCATTCCATGCATTATTTATGCTGCCATCTTACTACTTATTGCAGTTCCCATTTTGGGAGTTGCCTTGGCGACCCAACGGTCCCGAAGACTTTCCACGTTTCTATTGTATGGCTTAGAATGACTATTTTGATAGTTTTCTGCCACAGGTAAGTTAACTAGAATCTATGTTGTGCTTCTGCACCAAGACCGTATCTATGTGATGAACATTTTAAGACTTATGGAGCAATAAACTTCAAAGAACATATAAGGAACAAAAGTAACATTTCGAGGTAAAGTTATAAGAACTGTAAAGCGAGCCTACCATTCTGTTCAACCGATCTACTTCCATATTCTATACAAAGATGTATCAGATGGGATTATTCCCTTAGTTAGATGTGTTGAATTCTTTATTAGCATGCAATGGGTGATTCTTCTAGCGACTAGCATATATTAATCGTATTTTAAGTGTGCTGGCTAAGCAAAGATAAGTTCATCTTAGCCACCCACATTAGCGATGATTTGCCTCAGTTGAGCGATACTCCGAGCGAGCCTCTGAAAGTCTAAGTCTGAACTCCTGAAGGGCCAAGTCTGGAATTTCTTTGCCTCAAGCAAGTCTTCTCGCTGAGCAAACCGGGTCGAGTCATCGCACTTGTGCCGTTTGAATCGGTTATTCGCATAGATGCGGAGCAGGTCGTTACACAAAGTTCTCCAAATTTATCAAACTTAGTTTTTATGAGTCCAAAACGATGGCACGAACTCAACAGAGTGTCCGAAATTGGATTTTGGTGAGCTGGTCAAGAAATTAGTCGTCAAGTGGAACCGTGGGGCCTGCAAAACGGTATTTCGTCAACGTTCTCAGAATTGAACCAAACTTGGGTTACAAGACTAGCGTAATGCTGTGAATCCGATGGCACAAGTTTCGTTGTGAAACGACAAGCACACATGAAGTTGGGATAATGTGTCAGAATAGGCCGATACGGTATTTTTCGAGCGTTGATTCCGGTGTGCACGCACATCCAAATAAAGTTCCGCGAAATCCCACACATCCGCGTTGACGATATGCACCTTTCGGTAAAATTCTCGCGCGATGAAGTCACCTCATTTGGCGGACGCACCCCATGTCGAGAAATTTTAGAGTTTTAAAAACAGATTTTTCTTGATTTTGGAACTCAATTCTACAGATATTAAAAGCTATAAAAAATAAACTAAAAGAAGGGATTGCAACTTGGTTATGTTGTCTAAAATCATGTTCAAGACAATTTTTAAAATATTAAATAGGTTGGGAGAAAATGAATCACGAACAGGGGAGTTCGGGTGTCACGCCCCAGTCCCAAAATATCGAGGGACTAGACACGTGGCAATGGCCAGCAGCACACACCGAAGGACAAACCCAATTTAATGGATCCATCGGGGCGTACTTAAGCTGTAAAAAAATAGTCAGGGGTCTAAATCTACTAATCTCATCCACAGAAAATGAATAAATCAATATTTACAAAAGGAAATATAAACATCATCATCAAGTCACAAGTACATAAATCGGGGAACAAGCCCGATACAAGTCTGATACAACTGTCAAGATACAAAAACAAAGATATCAATAAAAGTACTGAGTATGGAAACATTATATACTCAGAAAATACCCAAAGAGATCACTCGTCTACTGGATCTGGTACTGCTCCAGTGCCTGCTTCTGCTCCTGCTAATTCTCATGTTCCTTGTACCTCAGGGTCGATCTCGTCTGCTATATCTGGGGACATAATCCGGATCCAGGTCCTCAGGGGACATAGCAAGGTACAGAAAATATAAGCCAAAGATAATGCAGTGCAGCAAGTAAATGAAACAATAGGGTAAATATATAACCAGCTAAGTGATATGCAAGATGAGAGCAGCACTAGAACTCAAGCTGAAACTACTACAAGCTCTGTGTCGGAGAGCCGATAGCAGTGATATCATGTGGTTGTCTAGCTCAAAGGGAGACTATGACGCCGGCATAATATATAATCAACCTGTAGTTTGTGTGACTCTCCCCACCCAATGTAATCATGCATCTCATGTCCACGACGTCTCATGTCCATGCCATACAGGATCATAACTAATGCATCCAGTCATATAATATCTAAGCAAAGAAATAAGTCATGAAAACTGTATCCTATACAGAATTACCATGAATATCTCAGGACGATTCTGTATCATGAATAGTGTCAGGTGTCCTGGGTAAAACGTACTTGATAATGCAAGTACGAGAATGCAAAGGGTCACGATATCCATGTCTATGTGACTTTACACAACTCCGCGTACGGGGTTGGCACCCGACTATAATCGGATGCTAAGTAAGTCACACGGTCCTAGGTTGAAACATGTATAACAATAATGTATAAATAAGTCAAAGAAATATGTAGCAAGAACTGCAGGATTTGGCAAGGTACACTTGCCTGGGGTTCTAGCTCCAACTGTAGCTCTGACTTCCGTGGGAATTCCAGGGACTGCTCCGGTTGCTGAAATAGATATCACCATCAGATCCAAAAAATATCAATCAGCTAGAAACACCTGTCATTGAGTCCAATTTGGACACAGGGGCGAAAATGACATTTCAGGGCAAAACGGGGTCCAAATGTGGGCCGCTTTGCACCAAAAAATGTGTCAGGGTGAAAGATCTCCAAATCTGTCAAACTTAGTGTCAACAGGTCAGGAACGATGATACGAACCCAACGGATCTTCCAGAATTGGATTCCGATGAGCCGATCACAAAATCGCCCGTCAAGTGGAGCTTGTGGGGCCTACGACACGCGATTTTGTCAACGTTCTCAGAATCGAACCAAACTTGGGTCACAGGACCAGCGTATTGCTACGAGTCCGATGGCGCAAGTTTTGTCTCGATTTGACGTGTGTACACTAAGTTACAGCGAGATTCAGAAAGGTCGGATATGGGGCGTTGTAGGCGGATACGCATTAATTCCGGTGTGCACACACATCCGAATCAACTTCTACGAAATCTTGCACGTCCGTATCAACGACGCGCATGTATCGATGAAGACCGCACGCGACCAAGTCGTCCCGTTTGGCGGAGCGTACTCGATTCCGGGGTAAAACAGGACGTTATTTTTCCTATTTTTGGATCGTGGTTCGCGATCACCACAGGACGCGATGCACCGAGCGGGTTACACGGGCATCGAGGGGGTTACGCAGGGTTTGTGTCACAACTGACGGAATCAAAAACGGGGCCGCAAGGAGAGAGAAATGGGTACCTGAATAGGGCTCCAAAAATTCTGTGTCCGGGTGTCGTCTCGACACAGTTCCCGTGTCCTGTGTCCTGGCTGCCGTGTCCGGGCTTTGGCTAGGGTTTCTGCTGTTAGGGCTCGCTGGCCGGGGCTGGGCGGAGGCGGAGCGGCTCTGGCTCGGCGGAGCGACTTCGGCGAAGGCGGATTCCGGCAGCGGGCTGCGCTGGAGGGGATGTGACAGCGTCGGGTCGGGGTGAGCTTGAACGGAGGGAGGAGCAGAGGGAGAGGTGGCTGCGGGTCAGGGGAGGCCGGCGGAGTACTGAGGAGGGCGGTCTGGAGGCGCTGCTGGCCGGAGGGCTGAGCGGACGGGCTCGCTGGCGGAGCGCGGGGACGGCTCAGGCGAGGCAATGGCACTCGGGAACGGAGCCGGCTTCTCTGACACAGCGGCGGGGAGAGCTGGACATGGCGGCGGTCGAGGCGGGTCAGGCGAGGGCGGAGGGGTCGGATCGCCGGGGAGAGTCAGGCGTCGGGCACGGTGGGGTGGCGGAGCGGAGCTAAGTCGAGGAGACGGCGGGTGGCAGCGGGTTCGACGGGGACGAAGGCGGCGGGTTTATAAAGGGGAGGAGGGAGGCGGATGGTCGTCCGGTGAGGGGGAGCCGGAGCGGCGCGGGGTTACGGGCGGAGGAGGCGGAGCGTTGCAGAGGCGAAGCGGCGGCAACGGCGTAACGGCCGGCGGCAAGCTGATGGGTCGGGGAGAAGAAAGGGTGTTGGGTTGTTGGATCAGGGTCGGGTCTAGCGGATCCAGCCCGATCCACTAACCAGGATGCGGATTCGGGTCAAGCGGGTTTCGGGTCGCGGGTTAGACCCGGATCTGACCCGCTAGGCTTAAGTTAGGTTGGGTTTGGTTCGATTTAACAGTTGGGTTTGGTTTATTTAAATTAAACCCGATTTATTTAGGGTTTAATTCGGTTTAATTATAAAATAGTTTTTAGGGCTTTAAAAATACTTCCGGGGTCCAATAAATTCCCAAAAAATTACCTTATGTCTAATTTTTTATTTTACACCATAAAATATTATTTTTATAATATTATAAAATTAATTAATAACAACTAAAAATTATTTAATTACAAAATACCTTAATTTTAATTCCAGAAAATCTCAGAAAATTACAGTAAATTGGGGAAAATTCTAAATTATAAATTTTTGAAAATCAGGGGGATTACAATCTACCCCCTTAAGAAGATTGCGTCCTCACAATCAAAGAATAACTGGTCAACAGAGATGACACGGTTGCAAATATTTTTCGAAGCATATTAATATCAAGAAAATCAAAGTTGAGGGTGTAAAAATAACACATAGGGAAAATCATTTCCCTAAGCGATGAAAGTTATGAAATTTCCTGGATGAAGGAAATCTACATAATTACAGTTTTAGAAAACCAGGTTTATCCTTTTAAACATATTAGACTAACAATTATAAAACATTCTAGGTTATTACTAGGTTATCTATTATTAGCAATTTAAAACTGTTAGGTCAAGTCTAGGGTTACGAACCAGCAGGCACGAACTAAAGCAAATCTAGAAGCAGATAACTATAAAACTTACGCGTATTAGCTACTCCATGCATCTGCGCGTTCTCCAAGGTCATCGTCAGGGCTTGTCCGCGTCCTTGCCATCGATTCCTCTGCTGCTGCTGAGCCTGCTGGAAGAGCAGTGCCTGGGGTATCAAAGGTGGCCTCGGCCGAAGACGGAGGAATAATCTTTGTTTGCCTGATACCCTCCTGGAGCTGGTGGTAGGACTTCTTGAACTTCCTTTTACGGTGCTCCCAATGCTGGATAGGCTGGCCTCGGTACTGGTAACGCTTGTTGGTTTGCCCTTGGTGCTCCTTCTCTACGCTCAGGGCATTCCCTCAATAAATGCTGACTGGATCCGCAAGCTAAATATAATCTTATTTTTCGTCTGCATTTGTTCTCTATATGGCCTCGCCTGTGACAATATGGACAGACAGGTATTGCCTGTGGAGATGCTTTTGGTGGCTGGTGCATGTGAGGTCTTTTTGTAACTTCTTCTTGTGGTGCTCCGGCTGGTGTTGATGTGGATGGCCGCTTCAGACTGGTCTCTCTCCTGATGACGCGCTCCATGCGTCGGGCTGCAGCAAGGATGTCCGGGTATGATGTAGGAGCAACGGATCCAATTAGTTTCTGCAGCTCAATGTTTAGTCCGTCGAAGAACTTCTCAGCCTTCTCTTCTTTTGTCTGTATCAAAGTTGGGGCGAAGCGACTTAGACAAATGAACTCAGCGTTGTACTCCTCCACTGTCAGATTGTCTTGAGTGAGGCGATTGAACTTGTCCCGAAGTTCTGATCGAGCGATAGCTGGAATATACATCTTCTGAAAGAGTCTAGAGAACTCTTCCCAAGTGACTTGGTTTGGTCCGAGCCGTGTCTCCTCAGATAGCCACCAGTGATGAGCATTGTCCGTCAACTGCATTCTAACGACGGTCATCCAACGTTCCCTTGGAAGCTCAGCTGCTTCTAATTGATGTTGTGTGTTGGTGAGCCACTCATGAACTTCTGTGGGCTCCTCTTTTCCTGAGAAGGTACGACATTTCAGCTGGCAAAAATCGGCGATAAAACCCGTCGTTGGCCGTCGTGCTGGTAAATCTGCCTGCTCTAGTGCGGTTACTAGGCTGCTCCTTAAGTTCTCTGCCTCATGACGCAGAGCCTCTTGTTGAATTTGTTGTTGAGCTTGCATCATTGCGTAGATTATTTGTAATATCTGATGCCCGTCCATAGCCTGCCCTTGTGGGAATACGGGCATTGGTGGAGTAAATTGCGTCGATGGTGGAATGTCATCTTGCTGGATTCTCGAGGTATGCTGATTCGCTTGACTGTGTTGTTGAGCGGATTGACCTTCGTCAACTGGTGTTACTTCCTCTTCATTGTTTACCAAAACATCCTGTGGTGATATTGTAGGAGTCTCGTCGTTTGCTCGTGAATCCATAACTCTGCAACCAAAATAAACAATAAGAGGCGTACAGGAATCAAGGCAGGATGCAATTCAAGAATTAATTCGAATCCGATATAGATATCAAGAACGTTTCAAGCAAGTGGATGAGATCCTAAAAACTTATCCTATCTTATTGCAGGCCTGTTCGGTCCCTAAGTTAAAACCGAACAATTTAGTCGTTGACCTGCATGGGCCACCACAAAAATCATGTCACGCCCCAGTCCCAAAATATCGAGGGACTAGACACGTAGCAATGGCCAGCAGCACACACCGAAGGACAAACCCAATTTAATGGATCCATCGGGGCGTACTTAAGCTGTAAAACAATAGTCAGGGGTCTAAATCTACTAATCTCATCCACAGAAAATGAATAAATCAATATCTACAAAAGGAAATATAAACATCATCATCAAGTCACAAGTACATAAATCGGGGAACAAGCCCGATACAAGTCTGATACAACTGTCAAGATACAAAAACAAAGATATCAACAAAAGTACAGGGTATGGAAACAATATATACTCAGAAAATACCCAAAGCGATCACTCGTCTACTGGATCTGGTACTGCTCCAGTGCCTGCTCCTGTTCCTGCTTCTACTCCTGCTAATACTCATGTTCCTTGTACCTCAGGGTCGATCTCGTCTGCTATATCTGGGGACATAATCCGGATCCAGGTCCTCAGGGGACATAGCAAGGTACAGAAAATATAAGCCAAAGATAATGCAGTGCAGCAAGTAAATGAAACAATAGGGTAAATATATAACCATCTAAGTGATATGCAAGATGAGAGCAACACTAGAACTCAAGCTGAAACTACTACAAGCTCTGTGTCGGAGAGCCGGTAGCAGTGATATCATGTGGTTGTCTAGCTCAAAGGGAGACTACGACGCCGGCATAATATATAATCAACCTGTAGTTTGTGTGACTCTCCCCATCCAATGTAATCATGCATCTCATGTCCACGACGTCTCATGTCCATGCCATACAGGATCATAACTAATGCATCCAGTCATATAATATCTAAGCAAAGGAATAAGTCATGAAAACTGTATCCTATACAGAATTACCATGAATATCTCAGGACGATTCTGTATCATGAATAGTGTCAGGTGTCCTGGGTAAAACGTACTTGATAATGCAAGTACGAGAATGCAAAGGGTCACGATATCCATGTCTATGTGACTTTACACAACTCCGCGTACGGGGTTGGCACCCGACTATAATCGGACGCTAAGTAAGTCACACGGTCCTAGGTTGAAACACGTATAACAATAATGTATAAATAAGTCAAAGAAATATGTAGCAAGAACTGCAGGATTTGGCAAGGTACACTTGTTTGGGGTTCTAGCTCCAACTGTAGCTCTGACTTCCGTGGGAATTGCAGGGACTGCTCCAGTTGCTGAAATAGACATCACCATCAGATCCAGAAAATATCAATCAGCTAGAAACGCCTGTCCTTGAGTCCAATTTGGACACAGGGGCAAAAATGACATTTCAGGGCAAAACGGGGTCCAAATGTGGGCCGCTTTGCACCGAAAAATGTGTCAGGGTCAAAGATCTCCAAATCTGTCAAACTTAGTGTCAACAGGTCAGGAACGATGATACGAATACAACGAAACTTCCAGAATTGGATTCCGATGAGCCGATCACAAAATCGCCCGTCAAGTGGAGCCTGTGGGGCCCACGACACGCGATTTTG
Source organism: Iris macrosiphon (assembly GCA_036927795.1). Classification (NCBI taxonomy): domain Eukaryota; kingdom Viridiplantae; phylum Streptophyta; class Magnoliopsida; order Asparagales; family Iridaceae; genus Iris; species Iris macrosiphon. Next base: position 223,526,346 of record JAYESA010000006.1, read on the forward strand.
TCCACGTTCTCAGAATCGAACCAAACTTGGGTCACAGGACCAGCGTATTACTACGAGTCCGATGGCGCAAGTTTCGTCTCGATCCGACGTGTGTACACTAAGTTACATCGAGATTCAAAAAGGTCAGATACGGGGCGTTGTTGGCGGATACGCATTGATTTCGGTGTGCACGCACATCCGAATCAACTTATGCGAAATCTCGCACGTCCGTATCAACGACGCGCACATATCGGTGAAGACCGCACGCGACCAAGTCGTCCCGTTTGGCGGGGCGTACTCGGTTCCGGGGTGAAACAGGGCATTGTTTTTCCTGTTTTTGGATCGCGATTCGCGATCACCACAGGACGCGATGCACCGAGCGGGTTGCACGGACATCGAGGGGGTTACGCAGGGTTCGCGTCACAACTGACGGAATCAAAAACGGGGCAGCGAGGAGAGAGAAATGGGTACCTGAACTGGGCTCCAAAAATTCTGTGTCCGGGTGTCGTCTCGACACAGTTCCCGTGTCCTGTGTCCTGGCTGCCGTGTCCGGGCTTTGGCTAGGGTTTCTGCTGTTGGGGCTCGCTGGCCGGGGCTGGGCGAAGGGGGAGCGGCTCTGGCTCGGCGGAGCGACTTCGGCGGAGGCGGATTCCGGCAGCGGGCTGTACTGGAGGGGATGTGACAGCGCCGGGTCGGGGTGAGCTTGAACGGAGGGAGGAGCAGAGGGAGAGGTGGCTGCGGGTCAGGGGAGGCCGGCGGAGTGCTGAGGAGGGCGGCCTGGAGGCGCTGCTGGCCGGAGGGCTGAGCGGCCGGGCACGCTGGCGGAGCGCGGGGACGGCTCAGGCGAGGCAATGGCACTCGGGAACAGAGCCGGCTGCTCTGACACAGCGGCGGGGAGAGCTGGACAGGGCGGTGGTCGAGGCTGGTCAGGCGAGGGCGGAGGGGTCGGATCGCCGGGGAGAGTCAGGCGTCGGGCACGGTGGGGTGACGGAGCGGAGCTAAGTCGAGGAGACGGCGGGTGGCAGCGGGTTCGACGGGGACGAAGGCGGCGGGTTTATAAAGGGGAGGAGGGAGGCGGATGGTCGTCCGGTGAGGGGGAGCCGGAGCGGCGCGGGGTTACGGGCGGAGGAGGTGGAGCGTTGCAGAGGCGAAGCGGCGGCAACGGCGTAACGGCCGGCGGCAAGCTGATGGGTCGGGGAGAAGAAAGGGTGTCGGGTTGTTGGATCCGGGTCGGGTCTAGCGGATCCGGCCCGATCCACTAACCAGGATGCGGATTCGGGTCAAGCGGGTTTTGGGTCGCGGGTTAGACCCGGATCCGACCCGCTAGGCTTAAGTTGGGTTGGGTTTGGTTCGGTTTAACAGTTGGGTTTGGTTTATTTAAATTAAACCCGGTTTATTTAGGGTTTAATTCGGTTTAATTATAAAATAGTTTTTAGGGCTTTAAAAATACTTCCGGGGTCCAATAAATTCCCGGAAAATTATCTTATGTCTAATTTTTCATTTTACACCATAAAATATTATTTCCATAATATTTTAAAATTAATTAATAATAATTAAAAATCATTTAATTATAAAATACCTTGATTTTAATTCCAGAAAATTACAGTAAATTGGGGAAAATTCTAAATTCTAAATTTTTTAAAATCAGGGGGATTACATCGGGACTATTTTTTGGACTGTTCTTAACCAGTTTTCAGCCAACTTTCGATTCGATTTACGCACGATTTACAACAGAAATAAACATTCAATTTGAAGAGATTTATAATCGATTATGTTATGAATCAAAAGGAATAGACAGATCGCAAATCGGATGAACGGAGGAGGAGAGAACAGACCTGAAACAGGGGGTTCTAGCTGCCAGCTGCTGCGTGTCCGTGCGCGCGGTGGGTGCAGCGGCGCTCCGGCGGTGCTGGGGCCAAGGCCAGGGTGGTCGCCGGCCGAGGGGCGACGCGGGGCTGGGTTCGGTTATGGTGTTGGCAGTGGTGTTGATGGTGATGGTGGCGGTGGAGGTGGTGTATAAATATGTGGAGAGAAGGGGGTCGGTTACTGAACAGAGGGTAGGGAAATGGGTAGCGGGTTTAGGATTTGGGTTTTGGGTTTGGGTTTTATCCTTTTCATTTTCTTTTCTTTTCTTTTATTCTCTTATATATATATATATATATATATATATATATATATATATATATATATATATATATATATATATATATATATATATGTTTGCACAAGAATTAAATTGTAGGAAAATTTTATAATACTTTAAAAATACTTTTACATTTAAAATTTTATTTTCTGACTTATTTTACTTACTAAAATTAAATAATAATTATACAAGTTATCAATAAATTATTTATTTCTACTTAGCTAAGTAGATTCCCAAAAAATTTATAATTAAGTAAAAATAATAAAATTAAAAGATTAAAATTGAGGGGGTTTACACTTCTGAAGATAAAACCTCCTGAAGAGATCTCGAGAAGATAAAACCTCCTGAAGTTATCTCCTCAAGAGATAAGAATTTTCATGAATAGATAAGGAATCTCCTGAAGGAAAAATCTCCTAAAGAGATCTTCGAAGAGAATATCTCCTGATGCGATTTAATATGAGTAGTTTTCATTCACCCAGTACACCTATAGTGATCAGGTCAATGAGCCCTATTGACCTATTTCAGCCGGAAGAAGAAAAGAACATGTTATGGGTCCTGAAGTACCATATTTAAATGAAATAAGTGAAATTCTTATTTAGCACAATGTACTTTGTGATATATCTTTTATGTGATTTGAACATAATGACTAGATATAGATATGCACCTACACATAGACACTAGAATGAGATAAATCACATATTTAAATAATTCAAAGGAATCATGCTTGATTTAATTCATATGGATGTACTGATCTTATTGAATATACATACACAAGTTATTTATCTGATCTCCATAAGGGAAGATCGCAAACAAGATATATTTTTCTTAACAGTGTTGCAGCTATTTTGGAGATTAATCAAACAAACCACTGCGGCAACCTCGACCTGGTACTTCATGAATCAAACAGAGAATGCGTATGGCTATAGTTTCACCCAGTTTAACATATCAAGGGGGTTACGAGCTTCCAGGAATCACAAATAAGCCTACAATTCTTCGTGAGGATACAAAGATAATGCATATAAATGTATAATTAAGCAAATAAAGTATTGGGCTTAGAAGTAATATTCAAATGTATTAGGGGTTGATTATTCATTTGAGTTGATGTAAGAACTAAATGTAATATTTTTAAAATAATTTTGAGGGGAAGCATCCTACAAATATAAAGATTTTTAACAAGGCAGTGTAAGTCGCACCCACCCACTTGGATCCTGAAGAATCATATTTCCGAAGAATCATATTCCTAAAGAATATTATGGTATTCTTTTCTTTTACTATTAATGTTTTTCCCAAAGATTATTTTTTTTTACTTAGAATTTTTTTTAATGAGGCAATGATTAAAGTGGACATCCAATGGGGAGTGCTGTGATTTGTGGATAAATTTAAATAATGGATGCCTTTATCTCTATCCATAACAACCATTATGTTATTTTCCTTATATATATTTTTAATAAAAGAATGCCTCCGTGGATTTGGCTACAATATTCCCTTTCTCTTGTATTTTATAACACTTATGTTATTTTTGGTTCATTTTTTTCTTTTCTTCCGAGAGTCATAGATCTAAATCCGGGTTGGATCAGGTCAGGCTCTTGTTCTCATCTGTTAAGAGCATCAATAATAAGGCTCATCCCACTTTCTAGATTATAGATTCAGAATGTAGACGCTCATTTTGTAGAATAATAAGGTTCAATTGGAGTTCCACGATGATCCCATCCTAGCCACATGAGCTGTAGTTTGGGTCTCAGAGTTTCTACATTCAAATTTAAGAGCTCATTTTGTAGAATAGTAAAGCTCAATTTGGAGCCCCAATTTTCTAGATTCTAGATTTTATAGTTTTTTCGAAAAAAATGTGTACATGGTTCACATCTCATTTGAGTTTCAAGATTTATGTTTTTACTATTCTCATACAAATTAAATACATTATATTTTTTTATAGAAAATTTGCTCCAACAAAGATAATTTTAACAAAATTAAGCAAATCGAAAGAAGTTTGGAAAAATTAGTGACAGAGAAACGTTCTGCCATCTCAGTTGGCGCCAACTGATATGGCAGAAATTTGTCATGGTGCCGAGAGAGGGGCGGGGGGGGGGGGGGGGGGGTAGCCCTTGGTGCAGGGAGGAGGCGTGGTTGGATTTTCGAGATTTTTCTATTTTCTCCTATAGACTACCTCCTTGTACCATGAAAAAAAATAAAAAAATTTAATAATTAAATAATTAAATTTTGCCAACAGAGTTAGCGGGAAATTGAGATTTGTTTTTAAAAAAATTCGCCAACATATTTGACTAAAATTGAACCTGTCAATTTTTTGCCAACTGAATTGGCGGAACATGTTTCTGTCACAAATTTTTTCAAACTTTTTTCCTTTTGACTAATTTTGTTAAAAATATTTTCATTTGAGCAAATTTTTTATTTGTTTTACAACTTTAGACCTCAAGATACAATTTTTTTAGGCTGTTGATAAGGGCACTACTAAATTTGCTCGGGGGCAGTCCAAATGTTTACCATTGATAATTACAAGTTTGCCTCTCCCAAAATTTACTCGGGGCTGTCCATTCTTGATTTTTTTTTATAATCAGGACTGTCAAAATTTTGATAGTTCTACCAATTGGTAGGACTGTCAAAATTTTGACAGTCCTAAAAATTCAATATATATTTTTAGGACTGTCAAACTTTTGACAGTCCTACCAATTGGAAGGATTGTCAAAATTGACAGTCCTAACATTCAATATATATTTTTAGGACTGTCAAACTTTTGACAGTCCTACAAATTGGAAGGACTGTCAAAATTTTGACAGTCCTGCTTATAAAAAAATCAAGAGTGGACAGTCCGAATAAATTTTGGAAGTGATAAACTTGTAATTATTAATGGTAAATATTTGTGTTGTCCCGAGTAAATTTAGTACTGCCCTTATCAACCAACTTTTTTTTTTAGCTCCATGCTCTCACGGCCCGACCCGAATCCAAACCCTAACCTAATAATAAATGTTCCACTTCCCTGGCACTCACCGCCTCCATTTCCCTCTCTCCTCTTCGCCTCCATTTCCCAGGCCCTCACCACCTCCATCTCCCTCTCCGCCTCCATCCCCTGTTCCTCTGCGAGCACAGGCGGCGGCGACGGAGAGAGGGGCTGCGGGTTGGAGAACAATTCCTAAAACAACTTGCTGCGGGTTGGTGCCTTTGCTTGTGTCGCCGGGTACGTATCGTGTCCGTGCGAAAAAAAGTTACTTTCCTTCTCCAGCTCCCGTCTAGTCAACTGTTTTTTTGTTTTAAATTGCAGTTTGCTTATTTTATTTCCAGACATGGCAAATTGTTATGTATTCAAGAGCCTGTTGCAAGAGTACGCACAGAAGGTGGGGTTCTCCACCCCCGTGTATCAAACCGAGAAGGAAGGTCCTTCGCACGAGCCGGTCTTCAAGTCCACGGTGATCGTCAACGATGTCAAGTACGAGTCCTTGCCCGGGTTCCTCAATCGCAAGGCGGCGGAGCAGTCCGCTGCCGAGGTCGCCCTCCTGCAGCTGCAGCAGTCGGGCGAGTCGACCGTAAACATACCCACAGTTGTGAGTGTTTTTTTGGCATACGATTTCCGTTACATTCTTTTTCTGAGCAGGATAGACTTGTTATTTCGTTATATGATGCTGAAGTTTAGAAAATTTTGCGTGCAAGTATCTTGTAATTGTTTATAATGCAGTGTTCTAAAAATCATCCCGTTTGGCTGCGTAGGCACTAGGCCCCCCGACCGAAGTGAAAACTCCATATTTGGTGGTATAATGCGGTTTTGTCTTTATGCGGTCCTGTTCGACGCCTAGGATCCTTGTGCGGCTTGTGTGTCCTGTTCGGCCTTATAGAAGCCGTCTTATTGTTCATACAAAATGATAGTTTGATCCAATATTTATATTGGTACAACCTTGTAGCAGTGTTTGAATGATGTAATAGATAACAAAAGACGTTTAGATATTAGAGAAATAGTAAATAGAATCTAAACTAGTTAAAAAAATACTACATAAGTTGTTACAAGGGAGTAGTAGAAAAGAGAAAAAAAAATTGCATGATACATGTTAGGCGCCTAGGCGGTCTACGCACTAGGTGTCCCTCCGCACCAAATCCGCACAACGAATTTTAAAACACTGTTCTAATATTGTGGTTGTCGTCGTCATACAAGCCTTCTTCGATCAAAATCGGGTCGGTTATGGCCTATGGAAGTTACATAAAAGAATGGACCAAGTTTTATGTTTGGTTGTCAACCTGATCGTCAACCCTTTGTACCTGTGACAATTTCCTATATACTATGTAGTTAAAAACCGTTATATATCGGATATATCACCGATATATAACGGTATCGGTGACGAACCGATTTTTTTTTTGGAAAAAATCGGTTAAATATCGGAACCGATAAAATCGGCCGATATTACCGATATTTTGTAAAATATCGGTTTTAATAAAAACCGATATCTCACAGTAACTTTTTTTTTTTTTAACAGGGATAGGGTCGCTGATGCGCAAGGTTGGTTATTGGTAGTAGGTTCATGAAAGCTACTAGTATATCAAACCTAAAACCTATAAAAGAACCTCACAGTAACTTTTAGCTTTCAAGATTGGTTAATAAGGTTCTTTTTCTGTTACTAGTATATTTCATATGAACCTATAAAAACCGATATATCCACAATCGGCCGATATAACTTTGTAGTTCCTCAAGTGATCTCCTTTATCTTGAATCTCTTGGATTTCTCGACGATATGTATACTTTCTGCATATTTTATAATAAAAAACTATTAAATGTATTGTTCATATATAAAAATTGTGTTAAAAATGTAAACCGATATTTACCGTTATAAAATCGATATATCGGTGATATATCTATAACTCTACTGGACCGTTATCATGAAAAAACCGTTATTAACTGCATAGCCTATATAAGGTAGCTATGAGCAAGAGATCCCAACATTTTGGTTGAAGATTCCATAAATTCCTTTGACATCAGCTTCTCAAGCACAATAGAACAACGACAACAGCAAAGCCTTAATACTGAAATGCATTCTTCTTCTTTATAGCCTCAATTCAAGTTTGTTTTAGGCAGTGTAGTCAAAGGCGCGCCTTGCTCCTAGGCGCAGGGGCAGCGCCTCAGGGCACTCCGGGCAGGACGCAATTCTTAAGGCGCGCCTAGGTGCGCCTTTTTCGAGCGGTTAGGTGCGCCTTTTTGAGCGCCTTGGAATAGCTAAGGCGCGCCTAGGTGCGCCTTCGAGTGTAGTCAAAGGCGAGCCTGAGGCGCGCCTTGCTCCTAGGCGCAGGGGCAGCGCCTCAGGGCACTCCGGGCAGGGCGCAATTCTTAAGGCGCACCTAAGGCGTGCCTAGGTGCGCCTTTTTCGAGCGCCTTGGAATAGCTAAGGCGCGCCTAGGTGCGCCTTGAAAATCTAATGGAAAAAATAACTATGTTTAGACTTTTTTAACTGTTGTACTGTTTTTAGACTATTTTTTCAACTGATGTACTTTTTTTTTACTGTTTTCTCTCACTCAATTCAAAGTGATTGCAACCTAGACATGGGAAAATTTGAAGCACACATGTTTATCAATGTAGAAATCCGATGTGAATATATATATATATATATATATATATATATATATATATATATATATATATATAATTTTTGTGCCTCGCGTCGCTCGGGCGCGCGCCTTAAGTGCGCCTTGCGCCTCGGGCGATTTGGATCCTTTGCGCCTCGAGTGCGCCTTGCGCCTTTGACTACCTTGGTTTTAGGGCCTTTAGGCCGACCCCTTATTTTAGCCACCTTCAGGCTTCAACTAATAGTATCCTAGCATTCCGTTCTACGCATCTATTAGTCTTCGTGCAAACGACTAAACCATGTGAGCTGATTTTTGCTATTGGTACTATCTCCAACTTCTCACAAATGCACTCATGTTGTATCTTTCAGTGTACTGGTATTATTTTGATTATGCTCAATTTTGGACATGTTGCACTTAAAGCGTGGTTAGTCTTGTAGGATTTTTCTTTCAACTTCGAGGTTATCCTATAATCATAATGTATTTCATATATACTACGACTTTAACCATCTTGGAATTTGGGAGGTAAATGTTGGTTTTTTTTAATCTTAACTCAAGAATAATACTTCACATCTAGTAGGACCCGTGTGTTTTTCAATATAAGATTCTTCTTTTATTGACTTGTGCACATGGACTTTCGTAGCCTATGTGGTTGAAATGGTGGGGTGTTTTCCTTAAGGGCAAGGATCACGATACCATGGAAATATTCTTGTTTTTTGTCCCTTATTCTTTGGGATTTTTCTTAGGAGCTAAGCCTCGAAAGGCTTAGCAACTCAGACTCGGACGAAGGGCGCAAAGTGGTGTTTTGATGATGCACTTTGCATTTCGCACGTATGCATCAAGTGCGAGATGACGCTTTTGCGCAAATTTGTGTTGTTTGCGCTCATTTTTTGCGCGAGTTGGTGCCGCACGGGGGGCCTTCCGCATGTACCTTCCACGTGAGGGCCTTTCGTGTGGGGCTTCTGCGCAGAACGCATGCACATCGTTTTCGCGTGGAAATGACTCTCGGAATGGCTGTTTGGGTGGATATTTTGTTTAAGCCGCTCCTTATCATTTGGGATTCAAAGATATTGGTTTGTAAGCGCCCCTTATTCTTCGGTTTTATCTCCGAATTAATGAGGGTTATGGCTGTTAGGGTGTGTGAGCCTTTCCTATTTATATTCTTTCTCTTATCTTCTAAGGGAGACAGAAATATATTGGCGACGAGAGGAGTTTGCAGTAGCTACAAAAAAGCCATGAAGCTAGGAAACGTCGTCAGTTCGTCCAGTTCATTCGTTCAAGATCAAAAGCAAAGGTGACAATAGCGTTTTAGAAGTTTAATGCATTGAATTTATTGGTTCCTGGGAATAGATCGTCGAAAGGGACGAATTTTGCTTTGATCAACGATGATCTTCATCATCCCAGCGAGTTGTTTTTCTTTCTTATTCTAATTTATGTTCTGTCTTTGTAGCATTTGCATTCACTAGAGTTATTTTTGTGAACTTTATTTTCCTTCAAGTTGTGGTCAGATCAAAGATTATCATCTGGTTGCATAAGTCCAGAGTTGCAGTTAATTGTAATATTTGGTTTTTACATATTTTTGTACGATCTCTGTAACCTGGCAATAACAATCTCAAAGTAAGATCCGAGTAACAGAGAAGAAAAATCGTGCAAGTCTTCTCGACACAAGTTTCCACAAACTTGAAAAATTCAACGAAGAACATTACAACAACTGGAAGAGTAAGATAACTCTAAATCTTCATCTCGTCAACGTCGTTTATGTGTTGACAGATTCAGAACCTACTGTTTGAGAAACTGATGACGAACAAAAGAAGAAAGAAGCGACTATTGCACAAGAAAAGTAGGGAAGAGGCAACAAACTTTACAAGTTGATTCTCAACTCCGTGGATAATTCCATGACATAGTTATATAGCAAGAAGGTAAATGCAAGAAACGTCTGAAAATTTCTTGAGAAACAATACTAAGATGACAAGATGTCAAACATCCATCTCCTCAATAAATTCATGAAAATGCAATTCGAAGACGAGAAGACAATGCTGTCTCAAGTCAAAGAACTGGTGAAGTTGCAGCAAAAGTTTGAGGAAGAAGACATGTCTCAAGCAGACAAGTTTATGGTCGGGCCATCGTCTCCAATCTCCCTGATGGTTGGAACAAATTCACAACTGATATGTACCTCAAGAATACGGAGAATATGCTAGAAGATCTTTTGTGCTGAATATATATTGAAGTTGAATACAGGCTCTAATGAAGATGGACACTCTGTACAAATAATTTCTAAGGCAAACATGGTTCATTGTGGAGACTCAAAAGGGAAGTAGCAGGCTTACAAGAAGAAAGACTTCAACCATCTGAAGGTGAAGTCATCTTCTTTCAAGCCCAAGTCTAGCAATAACGAAGTTTGCTTCAACTGTGACGAGAAGGGCCACTTCAAGAAGGATTGCAGGTCCAAGCCCAAATTAAAACCAAAAGAGCAATGTGAGCTTAACTTGGTTGCTATGATTGCATATGTTGGTTCATCTAGCGGGGACATTGACCGGTGGGTAGACACGAGTGCGTCTTGCCACTTGTGTTCTAAGAAGGAGTTCACCAAATATGAACCTATTTCTTAGAAGGTTTCTATGGCAAACAAGTCTCAAACAGAAGTTTTGGGGATTGGGACAAGTGGTGCTTAAACTGACTTGGAAAAGTTAGTTACCCTGGAGAACGTGTAGTATATACCGGTGATAGCCAAGAACTTGGTTTTGGGGAGTCTGCTATGCAACGCAGACTCGAGAATAGATATCAATGCTGGTCAAATGGTGATGTCTTACAAAGGAGCATACTTTGGAAATGCTTTCTGTATAGAAGGGATGTTCAAATTATAAATTGTATCTCCTTCTGAAAGTATTAATGTAGCATCTTCTTCTGGTTATCATCTTGAGTTGTAATATAATAGACTAGGACATATACATTGTAAAATAATTCACAAGATATCTAGTCTAGACATTATCTCCAAATGTGGAGGTAAGAAAGTGGAGAAGTGCGAAGTCTGTGCGCAGACTAAGATGGTAAGGAAGTTGTTCAGATGGATGAACCGAAGCACAGATCTTCTGGAGTTTGTGCACTCAAATATCTGTGACTTCAAGCAATTCTCCCAAAGGTTGGGATAAATTACTTCATTATTTTCATCTACGCTTCTCAAAGTACATGTTCGTTTACCTTTTCAAATCAAAAGATGAAGCGTTCGAGAAGTTTAAGGATTTCAAAGCCAAAGCTGAGTGTCAAACATGTCAACAACTCAATAGACTCGGAAGCGATCGAGGCGGAGAATATCGTTCCATTGAATTGACATCGTTCTACAAGGAACATATAATTGTCAATGAAACTACTGCTCCGTTTTTCCAATGATGTAGCAAAAAGGAAGAACCAGACATTGAGAGAGATGGTGAACTCTATGCTATTGAATGCTGGTCTTCTAAACTACTTCTGAGGGAAAGCAGGGCTTACGACCACGTTTATTTTAAATAGAGTGTCGTTCGCGAAATTAGATCTTACTCGTCATGAACTCTGGTTCAAAGTTAGACCCAATTTGAATGTTATTCGAGTGTGGGGGTGTATGGCTTATATGAAGCTTCCGGATATCAATATTCAGAAGCTGGGAATGAATACTACGAAGATCATATTCATGGGTTATGCCGAAAAAGTGATGCTCAGTGGTTCCTTAATATTGAATTCAATCATATCATTGAATTTCACTACGCAGAATTTTTTGAAGACAAGTTTGCCATACAAGAATATTGTTCTCGCGAATATTCTGAAGAACATTGTAAGCACCGAGGAGGCTAGTGCTTCCAAAGAAGATGTAGTCCTAAAGGAGGTTGTCATTGATGAGTTAATGTTTGAACAAGTACTTGCTGAGCAATCATCAAAGCGAGTGAGGAGGTCGAAGAATTTTGGAAAAAACTGTCACCTATCATGTGGAAGCAGATCCGCTTACCTATGATGAGGTGATGAAGACCAACGAAGCTGTCTTCTGGAATGAGACAATCAATGACGAGATTGACTCCATTACATCCCATAATACTTGAGTGTTGGTCAATCCGCCTGAAGGAGCAAAACCCATTGGATGCAAATAGATATTTAAAAAGAAGATGAAAGCCGAAGGATGTGTTGATAAGTTTAAGGCTAGGCCAGTGGCTAAAGAGTTTTCTCAGAAGCAGAGGATAGACTACTTTGACACATATGCTCCAGTTGTACGAATGACAACTATCAGGATGCTGATTGCTTTGGGTGTTATTCACAACTAGTGATTCATCAGACGAATACCAAAACAACATTCTCGAATGGAGATATGATCGAAGAAATTTACATGCAGCAACCAGAAGGGTTTGTCGTTAAGGGTCTTGAAGACAAAGTTTGCTAGTTCGTGAAATCTCTGTACGGTCAGAGTCAGTGAGACAGATAAGTGTGTGTACACTAAGTTCGCTGATGACAGGGATGTAATAGTCTATGTGGACGATATGCTAATTCTGGGTACGAATCTAGAATGTGTCACTGAGACTAAAAAGTTTCTTTTGTTCGAGTTTAGTATAAAGGACATGAGAGATTGATGTTATCATGGGGATAAAGATCATCCAGACACAAGTTGGACTTGCTTTATCACAAGCTTACTACGTAGACAAAATTCTCACATGTTATCGATATCAAAATATTTCAGAAATTGATACTCCTTATAGATGTGACAAGAAGTTGAAGCAAAATACATGAGAAAGTGTAAGACAGTTGCAGTATTGAAGCGTCATCAGAAGTTTGTTGTATGCTACGAGTACAACCAGATAATATATTGCTTTTGTCGTAGGGATGCTGAGTCGGTTCACGATCAATCAAACTGTTGAACACTGGAAAGATGTGAAGAGAGTTATGAGATATTTTAAGAGGACTCAGAAGTATGCATTGCACTACGACGATTTTCAGCTGTAGTGGAAGGTTTTAATGATGCATGTTGGTGTTTAGAAGAAGAGAGTGAAATGTCAACATGAGGATATGTCTCCATTGATGGAGCTACTATATCGTGGAAGTCGAAGAAGCAGACCTTGCTCTCTTACTCATCTATGAAATTTGAGTTCTATGCTCTGGCAGCTGCAACGGATGAAACAGAATGGATTCGGGAGCTCCTGTATGATTTTTTTCTCTGGTTGGTGCGTAGATTCCGGTCATATCAATCTATTGCGACAACCATGCAAATGCAGCAGTGGTATCAAATATTCTTTTCAATGGTAAGAAGATGGTTGTGCGATTTTGTCACACAGCACTGAATGAGCGCAACAAGGATGACATCATTGCAGCGGTTGATGTTTGGAACCAGAAAAATTTGGCTCATCCATTTACTAAAGGCCTCAAGCGCTACCTGGTCGAGGACACAACAAAGAAAATTGATTTGAAGGAATTTTGATACTAGTTCAAAGAGAAATCTACTAGGCATCTTATTTTTGGTTCAAAGAAGGACCATTGACCTGAAAAATATCAGGTACGGAGGCATTGTTGGAATCGTGTTCCGGAATCTCTGTGATATACTGTTTGCTCTTGGTATAGAGCAAGTCCTGTAGGAGAATGGTTTCAAGCCTTAATGAGTTCTTTTGTCATTTGGAATGTTCGGCGTGCTTTGCAGGAAGCACTTGTAGATTAGCACTACAAAGGAGTTAGTAACCCATGTTACGGTGGTGTGACACCACATGAGGTGGACCTTGACTTCGGGTCATGTCACAACGACGTAGCACCCATAGAGGCATGTAGTCTTATGCTGAAAGATAGAGAGTGGTAGGACAACACTACAAAGAGAATGAGACCTCATGCTACAGTGGTATGATACCACCAAGAGGTTGGACCTCGGTTTCTGGCCATGTCATAGCGGCGTAGCACCGCAAGAAAGCGAAAAACTTTACGCTGGATAAATCACTCTCTCTAAAGAACTCACATATGCGTATGAACAGAGATGCAAACCGTCTCTTGAGGGTAAACTTGTAGACACCCAAAATACGTACACAGATACTAAGTCAGCACAGAGCCTTTAACGTGCGACCAAAGGCACAATTAATGTCATTGTGTGAGTGGTAAGGATAGCAGCTATGGTACTGAATTCAAGGTATAGTCCATTATGTATCATACTATTGTTTGATCCATACGGGAAGATTTAAGTTGTAAGCGACATCTATCCTAATGCATGACGTACAGTCAATATGGGGAACGATAAGCCCATATATTAAAATATGCGAGGAATTGTTGGGTTTTTTGATCTTTAACTTAAGAATAATAGTCCCACATCTAGTAGAACCTCAAGTGTGTATTTCAATATAAAATTATTCTTTTATTGACTTGTGTACATGGAGTATGGTAACCCATGTGGTTGAAATGGTGGAGAGTTTTCCTTGAGGGCAAGGATTAAGACACCTTGGCAATATTCTTGTTTTTTATATTCATTCTTTGGGATTTTCCTTAGGAGCTAAGTCCTGAAGGGGTTTAGCGACTCGGACTCGGACGAAGGGCGCAAAGTGGTGCTTTGATGGTGTACTTTGCACTTTGCACGTAAGCATCATGCGCGAGATGGTGTCGTTTGTGCTCGTTTTCGCGTGGGTGCCGCGTTGGGTTGCGTGGGCCTTCCGGGTGAGGGATATTCGCGTGGGGCTTTCCCCGTAGTGCTTCTGGTTGAGCTTCTGTGCGGAACAATGCATGTACTGCATTTCCGTGCGGAAATGGCACTCATAGTAGCTGTTTGGATGGATATTCTGTTTAAACTGCTATATTTTTTTGGCATTCGGAGATAATGGTTTGTAACTACCCCTTATCCTTCGGCTTTATTTTCGGATTAAGGGAGGTCACGATTGTTAGGGTTTGATGTGAGCCTTCCCTATATATATATGGAGAGAGAAATATATGGGCTGTGAGAAGAGTTTGCAGCTGCCACCAAAAAGCCATGAATCGTCGTCGGATCGTTTAGTCCATCCGTTCGAGATCAGAATGAAGGGTGACAAGAGCATTCCAGAAGTTCAACACACTGAATTTACTGGTTCCTGGAAGCAGATTGTCGAAATGGACGAATCTTGTTTTGAGCAACGATGCTCTTCATCACCCAATCGAGTTGTTTTTATTTCTTCTAATTTCTGTTCTGTCATTGTAGCAATTGTGTTTGCTAGAGTATTTTTTTTGTAAACTTTTTTTCCGTTCAAGTTGTGGTCAGATCAAAGATTATCATCTGGTTGCATAATTCCAGAGTTGCTGCAATCAATTGTAATATTTGGTTTTTACGAATTTTGTACAATCTCTATAACACGGCAATAACAGTAAAATCATTCTCAATATTTCTGTCCCTGTGCATGATTAATCCTAAATTCTGAAACTATCACTTATAGGCATATGCTGTCCATCAATTTGGCATCCTTAGCCTTAAAAGTCCTAATTTTATGATTATAGTGATATTCCCTATCTCAAGCTAGGTCACATGTTTTTATATTAATTTATTTTGTTGTTCTTGTTAAACAATTTGTAAAAATACCCACATATCTTGATTTTTGCATAAATGTGAAACCAATTCCTGCCTTCTTCTTCTTCTTCTTCTTCTTCATCTTCTATTTTTCGAGTCCAAAACTCAATTCCATCCTATTTTATCGATTTTGTGATCATTATCACTTAAGTGAATTCTGCCACGGTCTATAAAAGATTTGGGTTTCCATCATTTTTATTAAAGAATCATGTTTAGGAATTAGAATTAGCATGTAGGAAACTATCATGAAATAATAAGAGTAGATTCTTCTACTGTCGATCAGCTATCTAGATCCAGGCATTTATGTGAATCTGTTACTAACTTGACTTGAGTGGAACTAATATAGACCAACTTGGTTGAACCATCTGATACTAATCTAAACAAAGCCGACCCAATTAAGTTTAATACCTAAACCTGGCAAGTCATGGATATAATAACAAAATAGAAGCCTTGTTTATTTCTTCTCAGCAATGCTGGTGGAGAACCTTGCTTCTGATGAAATATGGGAGTTACACTACAACAAATGCTCATAAATACAAAATTCCAATTGCATATCTTAGTTCTTAGCTGTATTGATATTATCTTCTCCTTTCTATCATGAAGTTAGAATCATGGCTAGTTTTCCTTTGGTAGCATTTGGTAAGCAGCTTGTTCAACATGATTATATTTTAGTCAAATCAATGCTTGAAAGGATAAAATGTAATTTAATGGGCCAATACTTCTCCTTTCTATCATGAACTTAGAAAATATAACTTAATTGGATATTTTCTTCTCTACTTTCTCTCGAATAGTAATGACTGTAGCTTAGTAATGACTGTAGCTTATGTTACATTTTCTTACCATGTCATAGCTTAGTTGAAATTTGGCTTCAAACTATTCTGAAGTTTCAATTATAGTATTTCCCTCCTTATTACTTACCCCTTTAAGTTCAAATATGCAGCATGAAACTGGTCTGTGTAAAAATTTGCTCCAAGAATATGCTCAGAAGATGAACTATGCAATCCCATCCTATATATGCCAGAAACACTCCTCTGGACCAAACCATTTTACCTGTACTGTCGATATTGGCGGGATCCAATACATTGGGGCTGTAGCCAAAACCAAGAAAGAAGCAGAGATCAAAGCAGCAAGGACCGCCCTTTTGGCAATCCAACGTATGTAAAAAACCTTCCATCCTTCTTTTAGTAGAATTGAAGTAATTACGTGAAAAACTTTTATTTGATTCCATGTGTGGCACAAGCAATGGAAGCAACTTTCTCCTAATAACTTGACTTAATCCCTAGTATCAAAAGAATAGGGAAAAAAAATGGGTAAACTATGTTTTTGGTCACTGAATGTTTGTCTAACCAAAGTTTTAGTCACCAAAGAATTTTTTTTAATATTTAGTCACTTAATGTTGTACCGATCAAAGTTTTAGTCACTCAAAGATATTTTTCAAAATTTTAGTCACTTAATGTTTGCCCAACCAAAGTTTTAGTCACTCAAAGATATTTTTCAAAAATTTTAGAGCATCATAATGTTTTTTGGAATATTCTGGAGAATTTTTTGCTAGTTGTGGAGAACTTTTTGTGATTTTTTTATAATTTTTCTACCATTTTTTTGATAATTTTTATAGTTTTCTAAGTTTTTTTTAATTTCAAATATCAAAACGACGTCGTTTCTAGGATTAAAAATTTTGAAAAAAAATTTAAAAAAATGCTTGGTTAATGGGGAATCTAGAATCATTGCATATTGTAATCCAAAATAATCAAAAAATAAAAAATAAAAAAACAAAAAACAAAATTAAACATAGTGGCCAATTTTTTTGACGGTGCAACATTAAGTGACTAAATTTTTGAAAGATATTTTTGAGTGACTAAAACTTTGGTCGGTACAATATTAAGTGACTAAATTTTTGAAAAATATCTTTGGGTGACTAAAACTTTGGTTAGACAAACATTCAGTGACCAAAAGTATATTTTATCCAAAAAAAATCCCATCTGAAGATAATGAAAGTGAAAGAAAAGAAAGTGCTTTCCTATTTCTCTCTTACATTCTCTTTCCTACACTTGGAAACGTAAATAGCTCTTGGGAAAATTTAGGCCACATTTTTCATCTTTGTAGCTAAAACATTATCAAAAGATAGTGGAGGCATAAGGAACTAATATTATAGATTCATATTCAACTTTTCCTTCCTCTTCATATTTTCTCATTTCCCATCACCTCCTCTTGAACAAATTACATCATTATTTGGTTAAGGAAGAGAATGTAAGGGGTGAACTAGAAAGAAGCACATTTCCCTTGTTTAGTTATTGGAAGAAGAAAATGTGGAAAAGCATTCCCTATACGTTAGTCCAAGAAAACTGGTGCTGCAGTCAGAGGAATGATATGGTGATTTATGTTCCTTTCCAATTCTTTTCTTGCCCTTTCATAAGAGTCGTTTTTTTGTTACTTTCCTTGGCAGAGACGGCCACTAATGGCGCTTCTCAGTACACTGTTCTTCCTGGCAAAAGGAAGGCAAAGGAGCAGGAAACACAGTCCAAATCAGTGCAGGAGCTCAAGCCGAAGAAGGCCAGCTTCAAGAAGAAGAAATGGTCCAAGAAGTTCCGCAGAACTAAAGATGATTTGGCAGCGGCACCGTTACCGGACACTGTTGAGCCTCTGAACCAAGCTATTGAGGGAGATGACATGGCGGCGGTTCATGGTAACAACGTTGAGATGTCTGGTAGAAGGGAAGATGAGCCTCTGGATCGTGTTAATGAAACGAAACCAAATGGCTGTTTCCAAGATCAAGAACAGAACAACTTGACGGCGATGAATGCTGAAAGATCCAACGAATCTCATGAGAGGAAACTGGCGGACATAGCGATGCTGCAACAGGAGGTGATAAAACCTGTGGACTTGGGGAGCATGTCATGCCTAGCAGGATAGGACATGCATGGAGCAATTAGATAGAGAGCATTGAGATGGATTAGTTGTGATACAATAGATAGAATGCCTCGAGTATGAACATTGGGTTCACGGTGTCAGTTGAGAACAAGGACTGTTAAAATGCTTTGAGTATGGAAATGTTCAATAGAGGTGCAGAAATGTACTTAATTGTTGCAATTAGTTACAGGAACTTACTTAATGCAGGGAGTAGGCTTAAACAAAAGTGATGCTATGTTGACAAACTTGCTCACAAACTATTTCTTGCGTCATCTAGCTTGCAAATCCTGACTGGATCTGGAGTTTCAAAAGGTGTGCTTTGTTTAGCCTATTCTCCAATTGGGACTTGATAAATAGACTTTGTAACAGACTTGGGTGAATTAGTTCATTAGCATACATTACTCTTGTGCTTATTTTGGTTAATCTTGTTGTTGTACTAATCTTTTTAATTGGCTGCATCATCAAAAAGTATGCTTGTTCAATGGAACTCTAATATAGTGTTGTTATACTAATCTATTTATCAAGAGTTGTGTTCCCGATACTATGTTAGGATTGTTCCTTTTGTATCTTCTCCATTTCGTTTAATTTGGCGAGATGCATTTGACTAATACCTGTATAGATTGCGAAATTCAACTTTCATCCCTCTTGAAATGGAACAAGAAATCAATGGTGCAAGGAATAAAGAAATCCATGGTGAAAACTACATTTTCTGTCATTTTTTTGTATTTAGTTTTTATTAATAATTTGATGACATAGATGTGAAGACATTGTCAAGTGCATTGTCTAGAACTAGATAACCAACTTCAAAATGTCTTCTTTAATTTGAAAATTTATAAATGTACTACAAAAGTTGATCGAGGCTGGTCCAAGCTTGGACTATCAAGTCCTAACAGCATATATGAGTGTCAAAATTTTGACAGTCCCAAACTGTCCACACCATCAAAATTTTGACAGTCCTAACAGCATATAGGAGTGTCAAAATTTTGACAGTCCTAAACTGTCCACACCATCAAATTTTTGACAGTCCTAACTGCATATAGGACTGTTAAAATTTTGACAGTCCAAGCTAGAAGAAATTGGGTCAGCTCCGATTAACTTCTGTAGTACCTTTATGAAAAGTCTTTAATTTTTATCACGTAACTTTCACAATTTACTTACCAATTGCATTAAAAAAATATTTTTAAATAAAAAATTACCATTCCTATGTGGTAATAACTTTTGGCAAGACTATATTTCATTCCTATGTGTAATGTGTTGTGATTTCTATGTGATATAACATAAGGTACCCGACAATGTTCTTCTGGCAAGACTATATTCACAAAAGACAATGAATGAAAAAAGTATTGAGATGTTTAGGGTCCGTTTGGATAAGCTTTCTGAAAATTTGTTCTAAAACACTTTTCTGAAAGTAAGTTATAAAGTTGTTTTTCGAGTGTAGTAAATTTGACTTTGTGTTTGGTTACTTTCATCTGAAAAGTGATTTTGAGAAATGAAAATAAAAAAATTATGTTTGGTAAAATATTTTTAGAAAATAGTTCTTTTAACTGTGTCCACATTGTTCGTGTGCAACTGTGTCCCTCCCAATACTTCTTCGGTCATCACCATTCTCATCGTCAACAACCCCACCATCGTCCTTGAGCCCGCGTCGTCGTCGACAACCCCACCACCGTCCATCGACGACGAGGGCGGATCCGGCGACCGAGTTTGTGGCCAAGACCGAGCTCGTGACCTTACGTCGTCGTCATGACTCGCCTTAGTCTCGGTGGACGAGCGGAGGAGGGCCTCCACCGCCGCCGGCCCGACGAGGCGACCTCTATCGCTAGTCGTCGTGAGGTCATCTATATGACCTCGGTCGCTTGTCGAGGGGCTAGAGCTTGAACTCGGTCGCTCGTTCGAGCGGAGAGGTCTCCGATGATGGCGAGATGGAGCCGTTGAGGAATATGAACTCGGGCATGTCGGCGGCGGCACAGAGCTCAGCGGTTCAGGTGGAGGAGGGCGGATTCGGCGGAGGAGGGCAGACCTCGAAGAAGGGTCGACTATGTCATCACCTGCCGCGAGGTCTTCGTCGCCATGGCCGTCGGTGGAGCTCGCCATGGCCTCCACAGATGACGAGGAGGAGGGAGAAGAAGGTGGAGCTGCTCGAGGAGGAGGAGGAGGAGGAGGAGGAAGATGACGAGGTAGAGGAGGAAGACGACTGCCGCCACCGCTGCTCTTGCCTCCTTCTCCTCCTCCTCCCTCTCCACCTCCGCCTCCCTCCTTCTCCTCCTCCTCCCTTGTCTCGTCTCGCGCAGACACCCTCCCCCTCCGGATTGTCAAAATTTTGATAGTTCTACCAATTTAAAGGACTGTCAAAATTTTGATAGTCCTAAAGAATCAACATATTTTTTTTAGCACTGTCAAAATTTTGAGAGTCATTTCAATTGGTAGGACTATCAAAATTTTGAGAGTCCATCATATTGTTAGGACTCTCAAAATTTTGACAGTCCTGAAAAAAAAATTTGGACTGCTCTGATCAAGTTTGGAGAATAGTAAATTTATAATTATCTAAAAATAAAATGGACTGTCCTGAGTCTTTTTTTAGTGCCTTTATCAAGGGCCAAAAAAATTGAGAAGAAAGGGAGAGAGAGAAAAGGAGATGCTTTTATAGAAGAAGTAACGGGATGGGTGGGTGTAAACCCCCAAAATTTTCAAATTATTAAATCTTGGATTTTTCCCAATTTTCTGGAATTTTCTGTGAATTTTCTGTAATTAAAATCAAGCTTTTCAATTAATGAATAATTTTTAATTAGCAATAAATAATATTAAAATATCATAAAAATAATATTTTTGGGTGTAAAATGAAAAATTGGACTTAGGGTAATTTTTCTGGATTTTTCTGGGCCTCAGACATATTTTTAAATGCCTGAAAACTATTTAATTAATTAATTAATTAATTAATTATCTATTTATTTTTATTTATTATTATTTATTATTTATTTTTATTTTTTCTTTTATTTTTGGCCCGTGGGCCGCGGCCCAGCCCGCTAACCAGCCCAGCCCAACCCGCTCTTATCGGGTCGGGTCGGGTCGGGTTCAGCCGAACCCGACCCACCGCAGCCGACCCGTCAGCCCGCGCGACCCCGTCCCCCACGATCCCCCGACCCCACCGCCGCCCTCCGCGCGCAGCGCCGCCCTCCGCGCGCTGCGCCGCTCCCCGCGGCCACGTCCCCCCCTACGATCCGCCTTGGCCGGCCCCCTGCAACCGCCTCGCCCCCTATTTAAACCGACCCCGACCCCGGCCGTCTCCCCCACTCCATCACCGTAACCCTAGACGCCGGCCGCCGCTCCACGCCGTGCCTCGCCGACCGCCGCCGACTTCTCCTCCTCCCTCCTCCCGCAGCAGAGCCGCTCCGCCGCCCTCCGGTCGACCCCGCACCTCGACAGCAGCACAGCAGCCAGCCGCAGCGTCTCCGGCCGCCGCCCTGAGCCGCCGCCGCCGCCGTCAACCGACACGCCGCCCCTCGGCGAACCATCCCCGGCCCCCTTCGGCGCCTCTCCGGCCGTCCTCCGCCGTCCTCCACCGTTTCCCGACGAAACCCTAACCCTAATCCCTGTTCCTGTGTCGGACACAGGACACAGTGTCCGACACGACTCGGACACGATTTCGACCCTGTTTTCGGGTCCCCTTCAGGTATGTGTAACTTTCGCCTCGTAGCTCCTTTTTCGATTCTGCAAATTGCGTTGTGAAGCCTGTATGACCCTCTCGGTGTCCGGACAAACTGTTCGGGGCACCGCGTCCTGTGGTGATCGCACACCGCGATCCAAAAACAGGAAAAACCAGACCCTGTTTCACCCCGGAACTGAGTCCGCCCCGCCAAACGGGACGACTTGGTCGCGTGCGGTCTTCACAGATACGTGCGCATCATCGATACGGACGTGTGAGTCTTCGTGGAAGCTGATTCGGGTGTGCGTGCACACCGGAATCAACGCGTATCCGCGGGCATCGCCCCGTATCCGCCTTTTCGGCAATTCACCCTAACTTCGTGCACACTCGTCAGATCGAGACGAAACTTGCGCCATCGGACTCGTAGCGATACGCTGGTCCTGTGGGTCAAGTTTGGTTCGATTCTGAGAACGTTGACGAAATCGCGTGTCGTGGGCCCCACAGGCCCCCGCTCGACGGACGATTTTGTGTTCGGCTCATCGGAATCCAAATCTGGAAGTTCCGTTGGGTTCGTATCAGCGTTCCTGACCTGTTGACACTAAGTTTGGTGAATTTGGAGACTTTTGACCCGGACACGTTTTTCGGTGCAAAGCGGGCCCAACGGCGGACCCCGTTTTGACCCGAAACTGCCGTTTTTGTCCTTGTCTCCAAATTGGACCCAAGGACAGGCGTTTCTAGCTATTTGACATCTTCTGAGCATGATGGTAATGTCTGTTTCAGCTTTTGGACTCATCTGTGGAAATTTCTCCCAAGACCCAAATTAAACAGATCCAAACAACAGGCAAGTACCTGCACTTCAAGTTAATCTTTATATTGTGATAATTAAATTCCCTGCTCTACTAGTACTCTTGCTGATTACACGTAGTGTTAGAATACTATATTTCATGTCTTGAATATTTGGAATTCATGTCTTGTTTCTCATGTCGGGTGGGAGAATACTGAAAGGCATGTAGTTTACCCTTCCCCTTGCCGTGAATAATAGCTGTTGGTACACGACTGTCCTTCAGCCGGATCTCGATTATTCGTGACTAATAGCCGTTCATGACGGCCGGATTAGCCTTATAAACCCCTACATGCCAACTAAGTATTCTAAAAACAAACACAAGTTTCATACAGATATTTTCTAGTCATGTTATCTTTCTTGCTGACTGTGATAGTTCACTCTGCTCATTTACTTCTGTTTTCTCATATTCCTGTTTATAGTTGTGACTCTGAGATATTGACATTCTTTATGCAATTTTCCTTAACATGATATTCAATAATTAATTGTCATAATTATTTAGTTTAACCTTGTTGTGCACTGTGTACTCTGCTCCTTTCCTGACTGGATCTGTTGATTTAGGCGATGATGAGGACCTTGCCCCTACCTATTATGGTCCATATGAGGGTACAGACGATACCTATGAGGAGCCAGACCCTACCCAGGAGACCCCTGCTGCTGAATAGCTTTTAGTAGCTATCTTTTATTTCTGTTCTTATCTTATTTAATCGGGTTTGTCCCCGATTTTATTTTGGAATTCCTGTACTAAACATTTGAATTGTTGTCTCATTCATTTCAGTTGCAAAATTTAAGTTTCTATTCTCATTATTATCTTGCCTATGTTAAATTGTGAATGAGTTAGATTAGTTAGATGGATTGACCTAGACAGCGTACTACCGCCGACTCTGCGGCGTAGGCTGGACGTACCCACGTACTCGTGCCCGAACTTCCGGGTGCGGGTCGTGACACGTTTTTATGGTGGCCCATGCAGGTCCTATCCTAAAATAGGGTAATACCCTAGGACAGGGTATGGAATAAAATTGAGGATTCTAGGAAAAGCTCATTCACAATATAGCGTCCTTATTTTATTTCTTGATATCATTGCTGCTCAATTTTTCCTATCGCCTTTGATTTCCAAGTATTCTATTCTGATCTTCCTATCTCTTAATCTTTCAGAATGGTCCAGACCAGGAACACAGTAGGAGGCACATCAGAACCAGCTGAGCAGAATGTGCCCGAGACTCTTGCACTCCCACCGCCTCCATCTGTTCCGGCAGTTATGCTAGATGGGGCACAAAGTGGAGTCCGCAAGCCTGCAACTGTTCGACATTGCTCGAACCTGGTTCAGAGATGAACCCCAACTATCTGCTTCCGACGTCACCTGGGAAGACTTCAAGAGGCTATTCAAGGAGAAATTCTACCCCGAAGTGGCTCGGGAAGCTCTCGAAAGCCAATTCGAGAGACTGGAACAAGGTAACATGACTGTTGATGAATATACTGCTGAATTTAGCAGGTTAAGCCACTTTGCGGAGTACATGGTTCGTACCCCGGAGGACAGAGCCCGTAGATTCAAGAAGGGGCTATCTCCGGATATCCGCCTTGCTGTCACCACCAGCCGAGCTCGCACCTATGAGGAGATCTTGAGCGTGGCTCAAGGCGTCGAGAGAGATATGGGGCACAAACTGAAACGAGAAAGAGATACCAGGAATGCGGGACCCAACAAACGCCATTTTCAACAACAGCAACAACAACAACAGAGGGCCCCGCAGCAAACTCAGCGTCCTCTCCCTCAAGCTCCAGCACCCCAACACCAGGCTCAGGGACAGAACCAGCGAGCTCCCCCTTGCAACTATTGCCAAAAACCAGGCCACACTTGGCAAGACTGTAGAAAGAGGCTAGGTGCCTGCCTCTATTGTGGCTCCCCAGCACATCAATTGAGGGACTGTCCTGCTGCTCAAGGACGCCCAGCTGCACCAAAGGCTCCAGTCCAGGCCAGGCCCCCAGCAGCACAACAGAGGGGACCCCCGCTTCCAACTCAACAACAACGCTTTGCTCAGCACCAACAGCAGCAACAGAGGGGTGCACCGCAGCAAGGCCGTGCTTATGCAATGACTCTGGAAGAAGCTGAGGCCACAGCAGACGTGATCACAGGTTCCGTGCTTATAAATTCAATACCAGCTATTACTTTATTTGACTCTGGAGCTTCTCATTCATTCATGTCAGTAGATTTCCTTATGAAGCATAACTTAATCACTAAACCCCTTAGGAATTGTTATAAGATCATTACCGGTGGAGGAATCATCCCGGTTAGTGATGCCTGTAACAATTGTCCTATTTCACTATGTGGAAGAGAACTATATGCTAGGCTACTTGTAATGCCAGTGCCCAGTTTTGACATTATACTGGGTATGGATTGGTTAAGTCAACATCATGCCACAATAGACTGTCACAGAGGCAGTGTAATCTTCAGGCCCCCTGGCAAGCCAGAATTTGAATTTGCTAGAGGTTCTAGAGAAATGGGTAATAACATAATTTGTGGAGCCCTAGTAACAGAAGAATTACCACCTATCATCTCTGAATACCTTGATGTTTTCCCTGAGGATCTCCCAGGCTTACCCCCAGACCGAGAAGTTGAATTCTCCATTGACTTAGTGCCAGGAGCAGCACCAGTATCTCAGAATCCCTACAGAATCAACAAGAAGGAGATAATAGAACTAAATGAGCAAATCAAAGAACTAGAAGACAAATGCTTCATTAGGTCTAGTGTCTCACCCTGGGGAGCTCCAGTACTATTTGTGCCCAAGAAGGACGGAACATCCAGAATGTGTATTGACTATAGGGCCCTGAATGCCTTGACAATTAAGAATAAGTATCCCCTGCCCAGGATAGATGACTTATTTGATCAGTTGAGTGGAGCTCGGGTATTTTCAAAGATTGATTTGAGGTCTGGTTACCACCAAGTAAGGGTAAGGAAAGAGGACATCCCTAAAACTGCTTTCAATACCCGGAACGGACACTACGAATTCTTAGTAATGCCGTTCGGGTTGACGAATGCACCAGCAGTTTTTATGAACCTAATGAACAGAGTTTTCCAGCCATACCTAGACAAATTTGTAGTGGTCTTTATTGATGATATTTTGATCTACTCCAAGACCCCCGAAGAACATGAAGAACATTTGAGGTTAGCATTGGAGACTTTGAGGAAGGAAAAACTTTATGGAAAATTATCCAAATGTGCTTTCTTCCTAGACAAAGTAGAATTCTTGGGACATGTTGTGACTGGAGATGGAATAGCAGTAGATCCTAAGAAGATAGCTGCAGTAGAATCCTGGCCCACTCCAGACTCTGTAGCAGAGATTAGAAGCTTCCTGGGACTAGCTGGCTACTATCGGAAGTTTGTGAAGGACTTTGCTAGGATTGCGGAGCCCATGACAAAATTAACAAGAAATGATGAAGAGTTCACTTGGACTGATGAATGTCAGCGTGCCTTTGAGGAATTGAAGAAAAGACTGACTTCTGCCCCTATTCTGACCTTACCTTCCGGAACCGGAGGTTTCGCTATTTATAGTGATGCTTCTGGAAAAGGTCTAGGTTGTGTACTAGAGCAGAACAAGAAGGTAATAGCATATGCCTCTAGACAGCTTCGACCTCATGAAAAGAATTATCCAACTCATGATTTAGAATTGGCAGCTGTCATTTTTGCTCTTAAACTTTGGAAGCATTATCTTTATGGAGAAAGGGTGGAAATATTTACAGACCATAAAAGTCTAAAATATATCTTCACCCAGAAAGAGCTAAACATGAGGCAAAGAAGGTGGCTGGAACTAATGAAAGACTTTGATATCACTCTTCAATATCACCCTGGGAAGGCAAATGTAGTTGCTGATGCTCTAAGCAGGTATCCTATGGCGATGTACTTGACTATGGACAGACACCTGCTGGAGGACTTGGAAAGTTTAGGTATTGAAGTAATTATCCCAGGAAAAGAAGGCCAAATGATGAACTTGCAGATTCAGTCTATCTTAATGGACAAGATCAAGGAGACTCAATTTCAGGACGAAGGCCTGCGAAGCCTTCGAGGTCAAGTGCAAGCTGGATTAGTAGAAGAGTTCAGAATTCATGAAGATGGATCACTGAGGCATGGCGATAGATTATGTGTACCTCAAGGAGACATAAGAGAAGAAGTTATGCAAGAGGCGCACAGATCGCAGTACTCTATACATCCAGGAGCCAACAAGATGTACAAGGACCTGAGGACGCATGTTTGGTGGCATGGCATGAAAAGAGAAGTAGCCAGGTTCGTATCTCGTTGTTTAGTGTGCCAGCAAGTTAAGGCTGAAAGACAACGACCTGGAGGATTGCTTCAACCACTACCCATTCCGGAGTGGAAGTGGGAACATATCACAATGGATTTTGTTTCCGGTCTTCCAAGAACACCTAGTGGTAAGGATGCAATCTGGGTGATAGTAGATAGACTGACCAAGTCTGCACATTTTCTACCTTTCAAAGTAGGGCTATCTACAGAGAAGCTGGCAGAGTTATATATCAGACATATTGTTAGGCTGCATGGAGTTCCAGTAAGTATTGTCTCCGACAGAGATTCAAGATTCACCTCTCACTTCTGGAAGAGCTTACAAGCCAGTTTGGGGACTCAACTCAAATTCAGCACAGCTTATCATCCCCAAACCGATGGACAATCGGAACGTACAATCCAGACACTTGAAGATATGCTCCGTACATGTGTTCTGGATTTTGGAGGATCCTGGGAGGACTACCTACATCTGGTGGAGTTCTCTTATAATAACAGTTATCAAGCCAGCATCGAGATGACTCCATTTGAAGCTCTGTATGGACGAAGATGTCGTACCCCGCTATCATGGGACGACGTTGGAGAAAGAGCCTTGCTGGGACCAGAGATGGTGATCGATTCAGCTGAGAAGGTAAAGCAAATAAGGGACAGACTTCGAGTGGCTCAAGACAGGCAACGACATTGGGCAAATAGCCACCGAAGGCCCTTGGAATTTGAGGTAATTAAATTTATGAAATTCAAGTCAATTTAAATATTTTGCCTATGGAACTAAGACTTGATTATGACTTTGTTAAAGGTTGGAGAGCTAGTATTCTTAAAGATTTCCCCGACACGTGGCACCATTAGGTTCGGAAGAAGTGGAAAACTCAGCCCAAGATTCATTGGACCTTTTGGCATACAGGAGAAAATCGGAGAAGTGGCATACCGTCTGGCATTGCCACCCTCTCTGGATGGAGTACATAACGTCTTCCACGTGTCGCAGCTGAGGAAGTACGTGTCAGACCCCAGCCACATTTTGGATCACTCAGAGCTCGAAGTAGGCCCAAGTCTGACTTACCAAGAACAACCCGCGGAGATACTGGATCGCTCGGAGAAAGTTCTACGGAACCAGGTTATCTCCCTGGTTCGCGTAGCTTGGAAGCACCATTCTCCCGGCGAATCCACCTGGGAGCGAGAAGACGAGATTAGAGAGCGATACCCCTATCTTTTTGAACCCTGAGGTGTATTTTATTTTTCGGCCTTTTCTTTTCGTGCCTTGTTATTCTTAAATTTTGAGGACGAAATTTTTGTAAGTTGGGTAGGTTGTAAACCCCCAAAATTTTCAAATTATTAAATCTTGGATTTTTCCCAATTTTCTGGAATTTTCTGTGAATTTTCTGTAATTAAAATCAAGCTTTTCAATTAATGAATGATTTTTAATTAGCAATAAATAATATTAAAATATCATGAAAATAATATTTTTGGGTGTAAAATGAAAAATTGGACTTAGGGTAATTTTTCTGGATTTTTCTGGGCCTCAGACATATTTTTAAATGCCTGAAAACTATTTAATTAATTAATTAATTAATTATCTATTTATTTTTATTTATTATTATTTATTATTTATTTTTATTTTTTCTTTTATTTTTGGCCCATGGGCCGCGGCCCAGCCCGCTAACCAGCCCAGCCCAACCCGCTCTTATCGGGTCGGGTTCAGCCGAACCCGACCCACCGCAGCCGACCCGTCAGCCCGCGCGACCCCGTCCCCCACGATCCCCCGACCCCACCGCCGCCCTCCGCGCGCAGCGCCGCCCTCCGCGCGCTGCGCCGCTCCCCGCGGCCACGTCCCCCCCTACGATCCGCCTTGGCCGGCCCCCTGCAACCGCCTCGCCCCCTATTTAAACCGACCCCGACCCCGGCCGTCTCCCCCACTCCATCACCGTAACCATAGACGCCGGCCGCCGCTCCACGCCGTGCCTCGCCGACCGCCGCCGACTTCTCCTCCTCCCTCCTCCCGCAGCAGAGCCGCTCCGCCGCCCTCCGGTCGACCCCGCACCTCGACAGCAGCACAGCAGCCAGCCGCAGCGTCTCCGGCCGCCGCCCTGAGCCGCCGCCGCCGCCGTCAACCGACACGCCGCCCCTCGGCGAACCATCCCCGGCCCCCTCCGGCGCCTCTCCGGCCGTCCTCCGCCGTCCTCCACCGTTTCCCGACGAAACCCTAACCCTAATCCCTGTTCCTGTGTCGGACACAGGACACAGTGTCCGACACGACTCGGACACGATTTCGACCCTGTTTTCGGGTCCCCTTCAGGTATGTGTAACTTTCGCCTCGTAGCTCCTTTTTCGATTCTGTAAATTGCGTTGTGAAGCCTGTATGACCCTCTCGGTGTCCGGACAAACTGTTCGGGGCACCGCGTCCTGTGGTGATCGCACACCGCGATCCAAAAACAGGAAAAACCAGACCCTGTTTCACCCCGGAACTGAGTCCGCCCCGCCAAACGGGACGACTTGGTCGCATGCGGTCTTCACAGATACGTGCGCATCATCGATACGGACGTGTGAGTCTTCGTGGAAGCTGATTCGGGTGTGCGTGCACACCGGAATCAACGCGTATCCGCGGACATCGCCCCGTATCCGCCTTTTCGGCAATTCACCCTAACTTCGTGCACACTCGTCAGATCGAGACGAAACTTGCGCCATCGGACTCGTAGCGATACGCTGGTCCTGTGGGTCAAGTTTGGTTCGATTCTGAGAACGTTGACGAAATCGCGTGTCGTGGGCCCCACAGGCCCCCGCTCGACCGGCGATTTTGTGTTCGGCTCATCGGAATCCAAATCTGGAAGTTCCGTTGGGTTCGTATCAGCGTTCCTGACCTGTTGACACTAAGTTTGGTGAATTTGGAGACTTTTGACCCGGACACGTTTTTCGGTGCAAAGCGAGCCCAACGGCGGACCCCGTTTTGACCCGAAACTGCCGTTTTTGTCCTTGTCTCCAAATTGGACCCAAGGACAGGCGTTTTTAGCTATTTGACATCTTCTGAGCATGATGGTAATGTCTGTTTCAGCTTTTGGACTCATCTGTGGAAATTTCTCCCAAGACCCAAATTAAACAGATCCAAACAACAGGCAAGTACCTGCACTTCAAGTTAATCTTTATATTGTGATAATTAAATTCCCTGCTCTACTAGTACTCTTGCTGATTACACGTAGTGTTAGAATACTATATTTCATGTCTTGAATATTTGGAATTCATGTCTTGTTTCTCATGTCGGGTGGGAGAATACTGAAAGGCATGTAGTTTACCCTTCCCCTTGCCGTGAATAATAGCTGTTGGTACACGACTGTCCTTCAGTCGGATCTCGATTATTCGTGACTAATAGCCGTTCATGACGGCCGGATTAGCCTTATAAACCCCTACATGCCAACTAAGTATTCTAAAAACAAACACAAGTTTCATACAGATATTTTCTAGTCATGTTATCTTTCT
Organism: Iris macrosiphon; assembly: GCA_036927795.1. Taxonomy (NCBI): domain Eukaryota; kingdom Viridiplantae; phylum Streptophyta; class Magnoliopsida; order Asparagales; family Iridaceae; genus Iris; species Iris macrosiphon. Next base: position 223,556,681 of record JAYESA010000006.1, read on the forward strand.
TGCTGACTGTGATAGTTCACTCTGCTCATTTACTTCTGTTTTCTCATATTCCTGTTTATAGTTGTGACTCTGAGATATTGACATTCTTTATGCAATTTTCCTTAACATGATATTCAATAATTAATTGTCATAATTATTTAGTTTAACCTTGTTGTGCACTGTGTACTCTGCTCCTTTCCTGACTGGATCTGTTGATTTAGGCGATGATGAGGACCTTGCCCCTACCTATTATGGTCCATATGAGGGTACAGACGATACCTATGAGGAGCCAGACCCTACCCAGGAGACCCCTGCTGCTGAATAGCTTTTAGTAGCTATCTTTTATTTCTGTTCTTATCTTATTTAATCGGGTTTGTCCCCGATTTTATTTTGGAATTCCTGTACTAAACATTTGAATTGTTGTCTCATTCATTTCAGTTGCAAAATTTAAGTTTCTATTCTCATTATTATCTTGCCTATGTTAAATTGTGAATGAGTTAGATTAGTTAGATGGATTGACCTAGACAGCGTACTACCGCCGACTCTGCGGCGTAGGCTGGACGTACCCACGTACTCGTGCCCGAACTTCCGGGTGCGGGTCGTGACAGTGGGGCTTTGACAAGAGGTCCTTTTTACTCTAATTTTTTTTTTTAGAAAACATGTTTTTTCAGTTTTCTAAAAGCAGCATTAAAACTTAGGACCTGTTTGCTTACGTTTTGTAAAGTCCCTTGATAAAGGCATTCAGCCAGTCCAAATTTTCACTTTGATAATTACAAATTTGTCACTCTCAAAAATTACTCACCGGACTGTTTGTTCCCAATTGATTTTTTTTTATAATCATGACTCTCAAAATTTTGACAGTTCTACCAATTGCAAGGACTCTCAAAATTTTGACAGTCCTAACAATTGGAATGACTCTCAAAATTTTAAGAGTCCTAAAAATATATGTTAATTTTTTAGGACTGTCAAAATTTTGACAGTCCGACACGAGAACGGGGCTGCGTGGATGCCGGAAGGGGGGGTGGGGGAGGTGCGGAGCTGCACGAGGCGTAGGAGCGGAAGGAGGAGGAGGAGAGGGGTTGGAGGGGGGGGGGGGTGGAGGAGGTCAGAGGGGGACGGAGGAACGAGAGGAGGAGGAGAGGATCCAAAGAGGAGGAGGAGGACACTGGAGGGGGCGGAGGAGCGGGAGGAAGAGGTCAGAGGGGGGCGGAGGATCGTGAGGAGGAGGAGGAGGAGGAGGAGGAGGAGGAGGAGGAGAAGAGAGGCTGTAGAGGAGGCCGGAAAGGAACATAGGAGACCGGAGGAGGAGGAGGAGATGTAGAGGTTTGGGAGGAGGAGGGAGGACAGTCCTAAGACAAAATTGGACTAGTACGAATAGAAATTCTTCATTAATGAACTAGAACTAATACTGAACTAGTCAATCTTTTTTTAGTGCATTTACCAAACACCTCTTGTAAACTCAGTTTTTGAAGTTTTAACTCAAAAATCACACAAAATAACGTTTGGCTCAGTACTACCCTAAAAAAAAAGTTATGATTTTTTTTTCCAAAACCACCATTTAAATGCCACTTTCAAAAACGAAGAAAAACTAGCTTTCTGAGTGTTTTCTCTCCTGCACACTCTCCCACACTCCATGTCATGTCCCGATCTCCCGCAGGCAAATCGGCCGTTCCCGATATGCGAGAATGACCGCGCCAGCGCTCCCGCGGAAAGATCGCTTGACCCATCCGGACGTGATGCCGCACGAGCGTGAGCCACGCCCGTGCAAGGCCGTGGTTCATTGGCTGGCGGTAAGAGTTCTAAGCCACAGAGTCGCACAGATTGTCCGAGTGCAGCGGAGTCATGAACGCATAGGCGATCGGTAACAAGTTCACTGAGTTGACAATATAGTGGAAGCATTTAATAACACAAGTTGAAGTAAAGCAAGCTCTTTATTGATATGAACAAGTGTTACAGGCGGCGTATAGCCGAGATTACAAGTCGCTCAAGCCTCTCTCTGAAACAGTAAAAGCGTGCCAAGTGGCTACAATTATGGAATGATTATACAGGCGATGTTCAGGCAAGTTCCAACATTATGTCTTGTATATGTGCCTCAGTTCCGGATGCACCGTTGCTTCGGAGTGATCTCCACGCCTTAGCACGCACGAAGGGGGCATCAACACCGAACGAGGTTCTCCCGCACCCTGCATACAAACTGGTGGATTATCAGTACATTGAATGCACTGGTGGGGAAGCTACTCGCCCGCTCGACAAATTCAAACACGTAATATAGGTTCCGTGCACCAACTATTAAGTTGTCTTTCTAGTTGCCTTAGGATCAGTTTCATGCAAGATTTGAATAGCCTAACTCGTGTGGCAGTGCGTCGTGCGACATGAGAGAAAACACGACGAGACTTACCAACTTACCATTTGACCTTCCCTGTCCAAGGCAAACATTGTCAATTCAACATTCAGGGGCATTCATAATGAAAACCAAGTTATAGCATATGCAACACGAGAGTCGTTATATCAAGATCGTTCAGGTGTTCAGTTTGTTCTTTGATATGATGCAATGACTCGCACGCGGATAGCCGCTAAGCGAGGATGACTTATCTATATGAACATGAGTCGCTGGCATAGCCATAAAGGACCAATTTAGTCTTGGGTGAGAGTGGTATGCAACGCTAGGTTCTCGAGGCGAAGCATACCAACACACCCGCTCGAGAGACTATCATGATGTTCCGTCCGGATCGGATCGGTCCCAGTGCCCCGGTGACCGTCCGCGAAACTATATCATGTTTCCAAGTTGTCCGCGACATGCAAATCTTGGGTTACAGATTATCTGGATTGAAACGGATGTGCACAGTCTCTTGGGCTGAGATGAGCCCGCTCGAGAGAGACTTGCAGAGATATTCTTAATTCATTTAGCCATTGGATATGCACAGTCTTCTGGACTGAGATGAGTCCGCTCGAGGGAGACTTGCAGAGATCCGAATACCTGAATGAGTCTTGCCACAGGAGTATAATTCTTTTACTTGACATGATGCAATTCCCCTGGCTCGGGAACTGCCTTGGCGACCTTACGGTCCCGGATACTTGCAGGTTCATTCAAGCGCGGAACGACTACTTAGTAGCCTACCGGGGTTTGGATAAAAATAAGGCAACATACAAGTAGACAAGCATGCATTTGTATAGACACAACATTCACGTTGGCTCGGGCCCGAAGGTAAGCCGAGGGGTGAAACCGTTAGGGGACTTCCCGAGCGACACGTTCTAGGGTAGCATGCGAGGGTCTGAACATATATAAGCAATATTTCATTTTTATGTTCTAGCATAAACAATACAAGTTGGGATTATTCCCTTAGCTAGGTGCGTTGGATTCTTATTAGCATGCAGGGGGTGATTCACCTAGCGACTAGCATGTATCGTTCCAGATTTTATGTGTGCTGGCTAAGCAAAGACAAGTTCACCATAGCCACCCACCTTAGCGATGATTCGCCTCGGTTGAGCGATACGCCAAGCGAGCCTCTGAAAGCCTAAGCTGAAATCCTGTAGGGACAAGTCTGGATATCCTTTGCTTCTCGTTTGAGACAAAGCGGGTCGGGACAATTGTACTTTTGCCATTTGAAACGGCAGTCCGCTTGAGCGGAATGGGGTATTACATCCTACCAAACTCAGAAAAAGTCTCGTCCTCGAGACTTATTGAGGACAAGCAGTAATCTAGGGTTGAGGCAATCATAGACAAGTCGTTGTACTTGTTCATTTGGATATTCACTTGCACTAGCATCGAGATCAGCATATCGTTAGTCTGGATTCGTACACGTATCCGTAGCGCTCCAAACACATGCACTTCACCAACTTAGCGATTGCGAAGTCTTAGCACTCGAGTTTCACATTTTCCTAAGTCTTGGATCGTGCACAAGTTCAAGGCGTCCCTCAAACATATGCATTCAACCAAACTTAGAGTTAGTAAAATCGGACAAGCTACTAGCGATAATCTCAAGGGTTCGCACAGGTTGGCACAAAGGCCACTCGCATCACGATTCATACAAGCATTCTTATCATTCAAAACGCATTTTGAAAGTATTTAGACTTATTGTTGGAACATTCCATCGAGGCATTGAGAGAGAACGTGCACATAACCCACGAACGAGCTTTCAAAACAGAGATCTCGAAATGAAGTCCAAAGGCGTAGAAGCCAGGCTCTGATACCAACATGTCATGCCCCGATCTCCCCCAGGCAAATCGGCCGTTCCCGCTAGGCAAGAATCATCGCGCCAGCGCTCCCGCAGAACGATCGCTTGACCCATCCGGGCGTGATGTCGCACGAGCGTGAGCCACGCCCGTGCAAGGCCGTGGTTCATTGGCTGGCGGTAAGAGTTCTAAGCCACAGAGTCGCACAGATTGTCCGAGTACAGCGGAGTCATGAACGCATAGGCGATCGGTAACAAGTTCACTGAGTTGACAATATAGCGGAAGCATTTAATAACACAAGTTGAAGTAAAGCAAGCTCTTTATTGATATGAACAAGTGTTACAGGCGGCGTATAGCCGAGATTACAAGTCGCTCAAGCCTCTCTCTGAAACAGTAAAAGCGTGCCAAGTGGCTACAATTGTGGAATGATTGTACAGGCGATGTTCAGGCAAGTTCCAACATTATGTCTTGTATATGTGCTTCAGTTCCGGACGCACCGTTGCTTCGGAGTGATCTCCACGTCTTAGCACGCACGAAGGGGGCATCCGCACCGAACGAGGTTCTCCCGCACCCTGCATACAAACTGGTGGATTATCAGTACATTGAATGCACTGGTGGGGAAGCTACTCGCCCGCTCGACAAATCCAAACACGTAATATAGGTTCCGTGCACCAACTATTAAGTTGTCTTTCTAGTTGCCTTAGGATCAGTTTCATGTAATATTTGAATAGCCTAACTCGTGTGGCAGTGCACCGTGCAACATGAGAGAAAATATGGCGAGACTTACCAACTTACCATTTGACATTTCTTGTCCAAGGCAAACATTGTCAATTCAACATTCAGAGGCATTCATAATGAAAACCAAGTTATAGCATATGCAACACGAGAGTCGTTATATCAAGATCGTTCAGGTGTTCAGTTTGTTCTTTGATGCGATGCAATGACTCGCACGCGGATAGCCGCTAAGCGAGGATGACTTATTTATATGAACATGAGTTGCTGGCATAGCCATAAAGGACCAATTTAGTCTTAGGTGAGAGTGGTATGCAACGCTAGGTTCTCGAGGCGAAGCATACCAACACACCCGCTCGAGAGACTATCATGATGTTCCGTCCGGATCGGATCGGTCCCAGTGCCTCGGTGACCGTCCGCGGAACTATATCCTGTTTCCAAGTTGTCCGCGACATGCAAATCTTGGGTTACAGATTATCTGGATTGAAACGGATGCGCACGGTCTCTTGGGCTGAGATGAGCCCGCTCGAGAGAGACTTGCAGAGATATTCTTGATTCATTTAGCCATTGGATATGCACAGTCTCCTGGACTGAGATGAGTCCGTTCGAGGGAGACTTGCAGAGATCCGAATACCTGAATGAGTCTTGCCACAAGAGTATGATTCTTTTACTTGACATGATGCAATTCTCCTGGCTCGGGAACTGCCTTGGCGACCTTACGGTCCCGGATACTTGCAGGTTCATTCAGGCGCGGAACGACTACTTAGTAGCCTACCGGGGTTTGGATGAAAACAAGGCAACATACAAGCAGACAAGCATGCATTTGTATAGACACAACATTCACGTTGGCTCGGGCCCGAAGGTAAGCCGAGGGGTGAAACCGTTAGGGGACTTCCCGAGCGACACGTTCTAGGGTAGCATGCGAGGGTCTGAACATATATAAGCAATGTTTCATTTTCATGTTCTAGCATAAACAATACAAGTTGGGATTATTCCCTTAGCTAGGTGCGTTGGATTCTTATTAGCATGCAGGGGGTGATTCACCTAGCGACTAGCATGTATCATTCCATATTTTATGTGTGCTGGCTAAGCAAAGACAAGTTCACCGTAGCCACCCACCTTAGCGATGATTCGCCTCGGTTGAGCGATACGCCAAGCGAGCCTCTGAAAGCCTAAGCTGAAATCCTGTAGGGACAAGTCTGGATATCCTTTGCTTCTCGTTTGAGACAAAGCGGGTCGGGACAGTTGCACTTTTGCCGTTTGAAACGGCAGTCCGCTTGAGCGGAATAGGATGTTACACTCCACGTGACAGGAGTCCCACCTCCAAAGACGACACAACGACCACCTATCCAAACCGTCGGAGGGGCTCGACGACGACCTCGACATGACAGACACGGAACACGAACTCATGGACACGTCGTCGAGGACCCAAAATTTGGGGACACTGAAACATATTTGTTGGAGACATAATAGACGGTCTAAAAAATAATTTACTGAACATATTCTTAAAAGAAAAACTCAGAATTTTTTTTCCAGACGAAAGTAAGCAAATGCAAACTCAGAATCTCTACACTAAAAATATAATTATATAATTTATTTTCAGAATATTATTTTTAGAACAAAATTTTAGAACGGCTATCCAAACTTACTCTTAGCTTTGAGATTTTTTTTGGAAACTTTCATCCATGAGTTGTGTTATCCAAAAACTTTATCCCATCCTTTGCTTTATAACTTAGAAAACTAAGTTATAAAGTACATCCAAACATGCTTTTACTTTTTTTTCCGACTCTTGATAAAGGCACTACAAAATTCACTCGAGGCAGTCCAAATTTTCACCATTGATAATTACAAGTTTGCCACTCCCAAAAATTATTCACCGGGCTGTTTACTTCCGATTGATTTTTTTTTTATAATCAAGACTGTCAAAATTTTGACAGTCCTAACAATTGGTAGGACTATCAAAATTTTGATAGTCCTAAAAATATATGTTGATTTTTTAGGACTGTCAAAATTTTGACAGTCCTTCCAATTGGTAGAAATGTCAAAAATTTGACAGTCCGGAAGGGAGGGCTACGCGAGGTGACCACGAGGGCTGGGCTGCGTAGAGGTCGGAGGGGGGTCGAGGCGGAGGAGCGGGAGGGGAAGGAGGCGGCGGGAGGCGGGGGAGGAGACGACGGCGGGAGGCGGCGGTGGAGGACGAGGGAGAAGGCGGAGGCGGAGGCGCGCGCACGGTAGAGGACGGAGGGGGAGCAGGAGGAGGGAGGTGAAGATGATGGACAGTCCTAGTAAAATTTGGGCTAGTCTGAGTAAATTTTTTTTATAACTGGACGAGTCCTGAGTGTACTTTGTAGTGCGTTTATCACAAGTCTTTTTACCAACTTCCAAGGTAATTTCGTATCTTTTTTTTTATAAATATTTTTATTCATAATTGATGACATGAGGGTGAATATATTGTCAAGTGTATTGTCTAGAACTAGACAATTAACTTCTCAATATCTACTTTAACTTTTGCTATTGACAATTGTATTAAAAAATAAATTTAAATATTATTTTGTCATTCCTACGTGGCAACAACTTTTTCCAAAGTCGCAATAGGGTTGGAGATGCTGTTAGTGGTGTTATAACATTATTAAAAGAGAGGCTGACTACTACTACTACAGTTGGTGAGTCTGTTCCCTACTGAATAAATGTTCTTAGTGAGGCAGTAGTCCCTCGGGCCTATTTGGTTCTACCAAACTCATCTGGAAGTCAATGCAGAGAAGGGGAAAACGTTGTGTATTAATAATCATATTTCCTAACTTTTTTTTAAATAATTATCTTAATAATTGTGTATTAATTACAAATGATCAATATAACAAAAATAGATATTCAAATGTGTTAACGAAAACATGCCAACTTATATATTTTTATTTGCTGAGTTTTATTATTAATTATATTATTTGCTAATTAATTCAATATTTGTTGTCTTATTTTTTCTGCTGTGTTATTATCTATACTACTATACAATAAAGAAAGTGAGATTTCACCGTAAATTTTTTTATTTATAAAATATTCTTATATATGTTTACTATGTAAAATTGTTCATTAAATTTAACATGAACAGTTAGATAAGTATTCGATAATTTTTTTCTATAAAGAATATTGTTGTTTGCTCTTTTCTAAATATAAAAATTTTCTAAATATAAAAAATTAATAGATTTTATTCTTCTAAAGTAGTAAAAAATAATTTTTTTTATTGTTTGTGCTTGCCAAATAGTATGAAATACATCACAACACATGGTATGTATACTAATATATGGTAATTCATAATTATCAACAAATACAAAAAATAAGATAAACAAATGTGTTAGGAAAGAGGGTAAACTCAACTTTTTTTCAAAAGAAAATAACTATATCATTTATCAAACAGAAAATTTACTGTAGCGAAATAAATTTATATTAAATTCGTGCAAACGAAATAAGTTTGCTAATTTTTGAAATATAAACATTGTCCGCCAACAGTGTTGGTAAAAAATACAATAAAAGTACACGTACGCAAAAAAAATTAAAAAAAATTTAAAGTGGACCTCACAGCCCAAATTCTGCCAACACTGTTGGCTGAAATTGGGGGGGAGGGAGGCAATTTCAGCCAACAGTGTTGAAAATTGGCCTGTGGGCCCCACTGAAGGGTTCAGTTGGTTCGTTTGGTTTATTTGGTTTGGTTTAATTTTGTTTGTTTTATTAGTTTTTTCAATTAGTTATATATTTTTTTACAGTTTTTTTCTATTTAGTTTAGTTTTGGATTTTGATTTTTTTAATTTAGTTTAACATCCAAATAAAATATATTATCATTTAACAAAAAAAAAAAATCTACCGTACGAATATTACGTCTGCCGTCGATCAGATTTCGAACGGCCATAACTATTTGTTTTCAAGTCGTTTTTCATCACACAATAGGTCGATTTTTATGTTTTCGACGAGAGTAACACAATTCGTGTAGAGAGAATTTTTATCCGAAGTAAGACGTACATATTACAGGCAAAAATATAAAATATAAAACTTTAAAGTATCATAACTTTTGACTGGGAGATCGAAACAAGGCCTAGTTTGTGCCAAAATGACCGTATAGAAAAGTACTTCGGGATAAACAATTTCACCGTTTTACGGACTTCCCAAAATTTTAGAATCTTAAAAAAACGATGTTACGACCTCCAAATTTTACTTTTGGTAATTTTTTTTTACAAAATATTTACTGTACCAATAATAAATTTACTATTTTAAATAACATAATACTTTAACAAATTTTAAGGATAGAAATTTGGAATATTTTAAAATTTTGATACATATCGACAATTGAGTTAATTTTTTTTAATTTTAAAATTTCGATACAGTAAATTTTCTGTTAATTTATTTTAATTTTATTTCGTTAAAATATATTTTCTTAAATAAAACAGAAAATTAACAAAATAAATTGGCCCCCCACCAATTAACAAAATAAATTAACAGAAAAAAAAAACAGAAACTAATTGAAATCCAAAACTAAACTAAATAGAAAAAAACTAAAAAAAAATATAACTAATTGAAAAACTAATAAAACAAACCAAATAAAACCAAACCAACTAAACCAAACGAACCAACTGAACCCTTCAGTGGGGCCCACAGGCCAATTTCTGCCAACACTGTTGGCTGAAATTGTCCCCCCCCAAAATTTCAGCCAACAGTATTGGCATAATTTGGGCTGTGGGGTCCACTTTAATTTAATTTTAATTTTCTTTTGCGTACGTGTACGTTTATTGTATTTTCTGCCAACCCTGTTGGCGGACAATGTTTATATTTTAAAAATTAGCAAACTTATTTCGTTTGCATAAATTTAATATAAATTTATTTTAGTACAGTAAATTTTCTGTGTCTCAAATAACACTTCATTATAAATCTAGGAACTATAAAAGTTAAGACTTTTAAACTCATTTCAACCACTAACAAAATAACGAACTTTACTATTTTTCAATTCTAACTATATTTCTTCGAAGCATTGAAACGAAAGTAGCAGTAAAATATGCTTACGTATAACACGCATTCAATGCGTACGCAAAATTCTTTTGACTTGGATTTTTCAGTTTGTTCCACTTCGCCGAACCAAACAGCCTCGTAGTGAAGCAGTAGTGAACCCTCTCTTTCTTCCACAGCTCAAGAACAAGAGAGAAATATAGGGTTAGGGTTTGGTCGCCGACCTCCAGCACCAGCAGGTACCTTCTCCTCTTCATTTAACCCCCAATTTCTCTGTGAATATCGGGTGGGTTTTGCCAGTACCTGACCGGTTTCGCTCCCGATATCCTTCCGTATCGGCCGACATCGGAATTTTTGAGCTTCCGTATCGGTCGATTTCTAGGGTTTTTTTGTGTGTGTTGGGAAAATATTGGTTGACGACGACGACGGCGTTGGTTGCTGCATATTATCACAATGTTAAATCCCTGCATGCAAATATTTTAGAGAAGTCTGGTCTTTTTTTTGTTTGCTTGGTCAATTATTTTCTAGGGTTTTTTCCGTCTTCGAAAAAAAGGTTGGTTGACAACGACAACGATGATTGCTGCATATAATCACAAGCAATTTTCTTTCTATAGAAAAGTCTCGCCTTTCTTGGGAAAATCCAGTGATAATTTATCCAAAATTAAACTCCTTTTTAATGTGGATAGAGCAGGAAGGGATTTTATTGTGAATAGGGAAGTTGGAGGATTTTATAGTATTCTTAGTTGAATGAGAAGAACAACGAAGCTGATGATTGCTGCATATGATCACAATATAAAGTCCCTGCATGAAATTTATTTTGTAAAGTCTTTTTGGGAAAATTCAGTAATAATTCATCCAAAATTTACTCTTTTTTTTACTGTGAACAGAGCAGGGATGGGTTTGATAATATTCTTAGTTGAACTGCAAGACTGATCCAAATGTTAACCCCCAGTTTCTAGTTTCGTTTTCCCATCAACAACTAGGTATTCAACCACTGAGTCGGTGTCCGTTGCTGCCAACTTCAACTAGTCGATTTCCTTGTAGCATTGTCATGTCATCGACTCATTGTTCGTATCTTGTGTTTTGTTTCCCTAAACTGTTAATATTTGTATGCGTCCTGTCTTAAAATCACTGGATTAAGTGTTTATTCAGTATGTGCATTGTCAAGTTATTGTTTGTGCTACTCTTACTGTTAGTGGTACTCTTTGCAATAAGACGGGATACATAGGAAATTAGAAATATTAGCAATAAAAGAAACAAAGTGTTTATTTAATATTTGCATTGTCAAGTTAGTGTTACTCTTAGCAATTGTCATGTCAGTGTTCTTATTTTGTGTTTTGTTTTCTGAACTGTTAAAATATGCAAAAACCCTAATCGTGTACTTGTCAATTGAAAAAATAGCTTATGATGTCGACTTGGTCTTGCGGGTTAATGTGAGATTAATCGATGCTATAGTAATAATTGTGAGTTATTTAATAATCAGATTACACTGCCAATTAATCTCAATTACACGGTAACTTGGGATTTTTGAATAATCGCCTATTGTTTAATCTGATTAAGCACACGAGTACTCGCACAGTTGATCTCTGATTACTCATTTTCTAGGACATTTGTTTAGTTCCATCAATTTTTGATTACTTATTAGTTAATGTTTAAGTGGCAGTTTAGACAACTAGACAGCCTGCTTACGCAAGTGGCAGTGTTGATCACCTTGTTTTACTCACCTCCTTTATAACGCTGGATAAATTTGTATAAACTATATTGCATGGATACAGACACAATAAAGATATTACACAAAAACAGATGGGATCATCATTGACTGAGAAACTTCTGGCGTGGAACTCCTTGTGTATCTGGTAAGCCTGAGTTGTTTTTGAAACTTGTTAGGCAATCACACTGTCGCTTTTATAACACCGAATGAAGTTATTTAAACATTAATGCAGACAAACGCATTATATGACTCCATACTGATGGACAACATGGTCATGACACTGCTTTTGGAGTGTTCTTGTGTATGTTGCTAAGTCTGTTGTTTCTCGCACTCTAAGAAGCACAGGCAAAAGTTCATTCTGTGTTAGACACACTTTCGGACATGCCACGAGCACTCTGAATACACTATACACACCAAAATAGGTGCCAAATCCGTGTATCCATGTCGTCGTGTCTGAAACATGTAGTGTCGAATCAGTGTCCGTGCAACATAGCTGGCACTGTTTAGTATGGATATCACAAACAACATTGAATTTGGAGTTTTCTTTGCTTCCTTATAAATATCAAACATTCAAATACGAGCCCGATCTTGTCGGATATATGGATATCACATCACTATATTTGGAGTCTTCTTTGCTTCCTCATAACTCTCTTCATACATTCCAATACTAGTCCAGTTTTGTTACCATTCTTAATCATACTCACACTTTCTCTTTTGCTGATATTGTAGTTATGATATTGTAGTTATTTCTTCAATTGCTTCCAGACGAGTTAGCTGTCCTTTTTGGTAAGAAGATGTTATTCTGTTTCTGACTCCTTGAATCTACTCCCTGGCAAACTTGCCAACCTAGCTAAGAATCTATGCCCAGGTCTAGGGTCTCTTCCTGCTGCCTATTCGAGACAATGAGCTACATCTCCATCTCCATGGTCAGTCATTGCACCTCTTTTCGTTGCTCTTCCTGCTGGTCAGTCACTGCACCTCTTTCTGTTGGTCTTCCTGCTGGATTTGTTTGCATTGATTCAGCGAGGTTGAAAAGTTCGGAAATCGGAAATTATCTGGAAAATTAGGTAAAAGTTCGGTTATATATATATATATATATATATATATATATAAATTTCTGAGGAAAGAATATAATGACCTACTAGAAAATAGGTATAACTAAATGGATGTGCAAAGGCCCATTAAATATGGTCACTTTCCATTTCTCAGTTATCTGGTTGTCTTTCCCATCAAACCAGGAAGTCCAAATACAACTACCAACAGTAAATTCGCCCATTAATTTGTCCATTTCTAAATCTGCACAATAAATTTTCTATTAAAAGCTCCACTTCCTAATCACCACCTTTCCCATTATATAACCTCATCAAAAGTTGCCCAGGTTATTTAATGAAAAATTAAAACCATTAAAACCTTTCAATTACTCAACAAAACCCATTACAGAAAGAACTGATGGTTATCCGCAAATAATTTGTGAAATTCATGCTTTATTCACGAATTTTAGCGAATAATTTGGCAAATTTGCGCTTTTTATCTAACTATTCCCGAACTTAAGAATAAATTATGAATGAGTTTGGGTGGATATTCATGAATTATTCGCGAACTAATCGAACAATTCATGAATTATGTGACTATGCTTCCAGCTACTATTTTTTAAGTTGTGCATATGATGGGCTCACAACAAGCTTGGAAAGTAGAGTTTAAAAAGGTGAAGTTGCCTACTAGGTCATTGTATCTATCCACTGTAACAAAAGTTCTGAACAAGAGAATATTGAACAAGAGAATATGGATTTATACTTTAACCTCAAATGGGACTAGACAAACAACAATCAATATAAATTGGTTGATAATAGAAGGCCTGAATGACAATTTTTTTTCCCTGTTAAGTTTTCTTTTTCTCAGTGATTGATCTCTCTAAAATAATTACCCCTCCACTATGGTTATTTGTATCCAACTCTTTAAGATACTCCAGCGCTATAAGAAGAGACACTCACTTCTGGACCCAATTATTTTGTACATGCTTTTAATGTGTGTGCGATTATTCTCTTCTCAGGATGGCATTAGACACAGTGGCACCAATCTATCATATGTTGGTGATATAAGAATGTTGACTTTGATATGGGGTGTGGGAGGGAGGAGAGTACGGCAGATGTACAATGTAACAACAATCTTCCTTCTGTATCAAACAACAATTGTCATTGTTTTTTTAAACTTGACCTGGAAAATGTTTCACAGGTTTTTCCGTAATCCTGTAAAGTTTTTTCTTGTTTGTTTGTAGAACTTCTGATGAGTCTTTTCTTTTGGACTTAAAAATGCAGAAAAATTTGTTACTCCAGTTGTTCTATATGCAATATAACAGACTTAAATTCTTTACCAGAAAGAAAAAATGTTAAAAGATATATTCTTTATACCCCCCACCAAACCCAAGACACACACACATATGAAGAAAAAAGTAATTTTTTGGAAGAATATGGTTGCAACCACGATCGGAGACAATCCCTCTTTTGTTACTCAATGAATCATTGTCAAACTTGGGAAGGAACAAATATTCCCTGCTGATTTCATCTTCTGAGTTCTAACCCAGGTAACGACTAGTGCTAGTTTCACTTGTGGTGCTGCTCTTTATTGATCTTCTGGTGATAGATTATTAATTTCTTTAATTCTATGGTGTACGGATACTTCAGTGGAGGTGATGTACATGCATCCTGAAATATTAGATGTTAGGACTTCGTCTTCAATAGTTCAACAACTTTTGTTGTATAAACTGCAACATTGCAAATGTTAGACACTACTAACCAGATCTAAGGCATACTAGTGAATATGAAAATAGAATATTAGTAAGAAGAAGAAATGACTTGGAAGCTTCGAAGTATGATGCTTTTTATATCCTAGTTTATCAGCTTTCAAGTGAACACATCCCCCCCTTCTTCTGTGGAGTATGAGCTCATAGCATCCGCTATTTTCCTTGGTATTAATAAAATTTAATTGTGTTTTAGATCTCTATTTATTTTTTATTGTTTTGTTTTAGATAAAGAAAATGGGCTTAATGTATTGTTTGTATATTTATCTATCATTGTATCTGCACCATATCATATGATAGGCTTTTTAAAAGTGTCATCGACTCATTGCCGTATCCATATCTTGTCGTACGTCGTGTTGTGTTGCCATATCATATCATGTCTTGTCTTATGGCGTATCATGTTGCCATATCCGTATCCATGTAACTTCGGTGTTGATTTACAATCAATTATTTTTTTGTATAGTACACCATAATTGGATGATACCGATGCAATATAATCTGTGGTACGATTGATCTTTTTAGTGTGTGATGTTGTTGTTTGTTAATCTTCTTGTTGATACCTTAATACTTTCTTTTATTCTATTTTACATTGATACTTGCCATCTTAATAGTTTCTTTTATTCTATTTTACATCGATACTTCAATGCAGGTACCATACCCATATCAGATGCACAGACACTCCAAATGCTTCAATAATATGAGTTAGATGTACTTTGTAATATCCTATATTTTAGAACCCCAATCTAAGGTGTACCGTTGAAATAAAAACATAACAAAGTGGGGAATACGAAGTTTGGATGCGTTACTACTTGCATAGTTTCTATCTTCAAAATTTATGACAACCCAACTACCCCCCCCCCCCCCCGCACCCCCACACCCCACTCCACCCACCCACCCACACACACACACACACACCAAACACACACACACACACACACACCACCTTTTTTTTTTTCTCCTGTGGCATAACATCGCCCTAGGCTCCACTATTTTCATTTATAAGATACACTGAATTCTCATTTAATTACTGTTTGTTCTTGGTTTGGATAAGGAAATGAAGGTTGATAATTATATTAGTTATATATTTATTTGATACTTTATACCCGCTATATACTACCCTAGTTCTATAAAAATGTTGCAGTTGTATCCAAATTGTATCGTATCTTGTAGCCACATCCGTATCCAAGCAACGCTGTTTAATTGCTTTACAATTGCTATTTTTTCCTGTGCAGATGACACTATCAGTTCACTATAGTTTAGTCCTTGGACGTCAATACACATTAATTAGTACAGGATTGATTTTTTTGCTTGTGATCTTCTCTTTGTTAGTATTTTTGTTGATGTCTATAGTTTCTTTAATTGCTTTATTTCTTCTTTTGCAGAAGGCATTAAAACCTGTTATATTTTGCAAATACATGGCTTTTTCACTCACTCCTTCTAAGAGACCCTTCCAACCGAACCCTTTGGAATCCAAGGGAAGGGGCAAGTGGCGAAAGACTGCACCAAGTTCCCAGCAGGCTCCTTTAAAAGTGTCCTCGGGGGCTGTGGTCTTTCGCATCCTTTGTCCTGGTTCCAAGTCTGGAAGTGTCATTGGTAAAGGTGGCAGCATCATAACAAGAATACGTAAAGAAACTGGTGCAAGGGTCAAACTTGAGGACATAGTCTCTGGATGTGAAGAAAGGGTGGTGGTCATTACAGGATCTGAAAAAAATTGGTTATTGCAGCATGCGAAGGAAGGGGATAAGGATAATGGTGGTACTGACGGTGTTGATGATGACACGGGTAATAGTGAAAAAGATGAGGAAAAAGGTGAAGAGAATGCTGAAGAAAAAGATGACCCCTCTGTGTCAGAAGTTCCAAAGCCAGAAAAGGGGACATCATCAGCTCAAAAGGCTCTTCTTTTTGTTTTTGAGAGAATTATCGCAGATGAACCAGAGAATGATGGTGGTGATGTAGAGTCAATTGTTACTGTTAGATTGCTCATTCTTGCTAGTCAAGTTGACTGCCTTCTTGGAAAGGGAGGAAGTGTAATCAAGCAAATGTCATCCGACAGCGGGGCCCAGATCCGGAAACTTGCAAAGGATAAGATCCCTTTGTGTGCATTGGCACACGATGAAGTTGTCCAGGTAAAATGTTCTTCTTTAGATACCAACATATTGAGTGATTCCTGTAGATTTGTTGATATTCTTTTCCTTTTTTTTTCTGTCTTTGGAAACTCTCAAATTATTGTTGTAACTAGCATGTAGTGGAATTGCACGAATGGTTCCTATTCTCGATATTTTCAAATGGCTTCAGTTCTAGATCTCTGCTTTCACACTTTTTTATTTGGTAGTTCCACTTATTTCTCGATAGACCTTTATGTTGGGTTATTACTTACATTGCATGGATACATATAAAATACAACACTATTGACATTGCTGCACAGACACATCGACCGTTTTTGATGTCCTACTCCTAGTTTATTTTGGAGGTGCCTACGGATAAGTGTCCGACATGACATGATATGTATACACCACCAATTTTTGGACTATTCATGCTTCCTAGGTTATGATCATCCTTTTTGACCTTGATCACTGTGTGCTAGTTTGTTTCTGTCTCTAGGCTCTATTCCAGATACCGCACACTATTATTGACATGGCCGCATGGACACGTCATCGATTTTGATGTCGTAGTTTATTTTCAGGTGCCTATTTCGGTGTCAGATAAGTGTCCAGCATGACATGATACATATACAACACCAATTTTCGGAGTATTCATGTTTCCTAAGTTGTGATTATCCTTTTGACCTTCATCAACGTGTGCTATTTTGTTTCTGACTCTAGACTCTTATTACAATTTTTTTTTTGTCTAAAGTTGGTTTGTATGTGGTGGTGGGTTGGATAAAGATGGGGTTTTCCGGGGGTCTTTTCTTGGCCATTATATTTGTTTTGAGGAGCCTCCTAACAACTGAATATGCACCCTATCTTGAGAATAGTGTTTTACCTTAAGGCTCAGAAGTGAGCATGAACCAAGGACCACAAAGGCATGCATCGGCCCTTTCTAATGCCGAGCCTTCACAAGCTAACCCTGCCCCATCCAACGACTGGGAAACCGACTGGAAGAAACAAAGAGGTTAAGAGGAAAAAACAGATGGATGCACTGTTCCCGCTCCTACTTCGTTCCGGTCTGATACAGATGTGTTTGAAACCGAGGCGTTGTGAAGCCCGTGGCTCGTGAGAAAGAATAAGATTCTATGTTTATATGTGTTCAAATTTGGCTTATTGACTAGAACAACACATTTGTGGTCCTTGTTTGTGTTATTTGTTGATTATCACTAAATTATCTTAGTTTATTATCCCTTTTGCAGATCACAGGAGGTGTTGATTCAGCAAAGAAAGCTCTCCAATCAGTTTCTCAGCACCTTTTGGAGAATCCACCTCGTGAATCGTTTACTGCAGCTGATCCTCCTGGACCGTCATCTTACCCATTTGCCTCAATCTCTCGGCCAGAAGTTCTTTCATCAGCTAATTCTGTTCCTATTCAGAGACCACCATTTCCTAACAGAGCTTACGGGAGTTCTGACATTCTTACACCTTTTACAAAATTCCATGAAAGTGTTGCACCTCGCCAGATTGCTGGTCTGCCAGAGCAACTCATTTTTCGGCTCTTGTGTTCCAATGATAAAGTAGGAAGTGTGATAGGAAAGGCTGGGAGCATTATCAAAAATCTTCAACATGAAACAAGCTGTGAGATTAAAGTTCTTGACATCATCCCTCAATCAGACGATCGCATTATTATCATTTCTGGTCCTGCGGTAATGCTTTAATTGTTCCATCTGTTAATTTATTTGCCTTTTATTCCTACCCTGCACATGCATTTCACTGATTACTGAAGTCTTCAAATCACACAAGAGGAGGAGAGGAGGGGGGTGGGGGGGTGGGTTGGGGTTGGGAAATTTCAACTTTTGGATTGACTTTAATCATCAGGTTGCTGGTAATCATTGCTGTCCTCATTCTTGAAGGATAACTTTAGACTAAGGCAATGGAACAACAAAACTCTCCTCCACTATTTTTCCAATTCATGAAACCAAGTAATCTATGTTTCAGCATTGTTCCATGATTTGGAACCTGGAGAGGGTAAAATCACATCTATATTTGGTGGAATAGTATATTATGCAATACCAGTTAGAAATATAGAACGCAACGCGACCCTTGTTCGGAACATTTCAGTTGCTAGGTGGCCATTCAGATTATGCAAGCAGTTGATGTATTCTAATGATCCCTACGTGCTATTGACTTTCAAGGTGACTGGTTTCCTTGGTGCATAACTATTACTGGTTTGCAATGTACAATAATGTTATGCAGATCGGAGAATTGGTCCATTTCCAAACTGTTTTCTTAAACAACTCATTCTTTGTTTTCTCTGCCTGAATTATTATTTTTTGAAATATTTTTTCGTCTACTGATGCCTTTTTGTATGTGACACATGTCCTACTGTTGCATTGGTAAATAATAGGTTCTATCTCAATTAAAATGGTTCCCATAGTTTCAAATCAGTGAAGTTTGGAGATGGAGAGGAGAAGGAGAAAGAGAAGTAGGAAAAGAGAGAATATGAGAAAGGAGATTGCAAGGGCCTAAAACCCTAGGTTGCATCTCATGTCTATTTATATAAATATGCAATACACCCACAATTACTATTATACCCTCATATGATAAATAATAAAATAAAATAACTCTAACACCCTCCCTCAAGCAGGAGCATAGAGATCAGACATGCCCAGCTTGCTACATAAATCAGAAAATGGACCACGAGCAAGTGGTTTGGTGAGGATATCACCTAATTGATCCTCTGACCGAACATAAGGAGTGACAATCTGTTTCTTCAGCAACAAATCACGAACAAAATGACAATCCACCTCGATATGCTTCGTGCGCTCATGAAACACCGGATTACTTGCGATAAACATTGCCGACTGATTATCACAATACATCTCCATCGGAATAGGAATCATGATTCCCATTTCATGAAGAAGAGACTGCACCCACATCATCTCAGAAGCTGTATGAGCCATCGCACGGTACTCGGCCTCTGCACTAGAACGAGCCACAACATTCTGCTTCTTACTACGCCACGTGACAAGATTGCCACCCACAAACGTACAATAGCCAGAAGTAGACCTCCTATCACTGCGACTGCCTGCCCAATCAGCATCACTGAATCCAGTCACCGTAAGCAACTGGGAAGGTTTGTACAACAAACCCTTTCCAGGTGCACCCTTCAAGTATCGAAGAATGCGAGAGATAGCCTCCCAATGTGGTTGCCGAGGGGCATGCATAAACTGACTAACTACTCCAACTGCATATGTGATGTCTGGTCGAGTAACAGTAAGATATATAAGTTTGCCAACCAAACGTCTATAATATCCAACATCCTCAAATAACTCTCCCCTGTCAGCATCAAGCTTGTCATGATAATCCATAGGAGTCTCAACTGGCCGACACTCTAACATCCCAGTCTCGGAGAGCAAGTCTAGAACATACTTGCGTTGTGACAGATACACACCTTTCTTAGATCGAGCAACCTCGATTCCAAGAAAATATCGAAGAAGACCCAAATCCTTAGTATGAAACTGACGACTAAGGTAGGCCTTCAAGTCCACAATTCCAGCATGATCACTCCCAGATATAATGATATCATCAACATAAACAATCAACACGATAATACCTGCTGAGGAAGAATGGCAAAATACTGAATGATCTGATGTGGTACGCCGAAAGCCATACTGAATGAGAACTGAACTAAACTTGTCAAACCAAGCACGAGGTGACTGTTTCAGTCCATATAATGCTTTCTTCAATCGACATACGAGTCTTTTATTTCCTGTTACAACATATCCCGGTGGTTGATCCATATAAACCTCCTCCTGTAAGTCACCATGCAAGAAAGCATTCTTTATGTCCAGCTGATATATAGGCCATTGGTGATTAACCGCCACAGAAATAAGAATCCGAACTGAATTCAGCCGAGCCACTGGAGAGAAAGTCTCCATATAATCCACGCCATATGTCTGAGTATACCCTTTGGCAACCAACCGTGCCTTGAGGCGCTCAACAGAACCATCAGGGTGATATTTAACAGTGTACACCCATCTACAACCCACTGTTTGTTTTCCAACAGGAAGTGATGTAAGCTCCCAAGTCTGGTTTTGATGTAAAGCATACATCTCCTCATCCATTGCACTTTTCCAACCAGAAGATGACATAGCCTGCTTGTAAGTTTTGGGAATAAAAGTAGAAGACAATGAAACAGCAAATGCATGAAAAGATGATGAAGCACGGTGTAATGAAACATAGTTAGAAATGGGATGCTTATTCTTTGTGGTACAAAGGCGTTGTCTTTTTCTGAGAGCAATAGGAAGATCATCTGGATCTGTGATGATGGGAGCAGAAACCTCAGGCACGGAAGATGATTGGTTGAAGGCTGAATTCTGCAGAACCACTGGCCTGTCCTTGGATCTCTGATAAACCTGTAAATGGGGAATGGAGACAGAAATTGATTCAGGAATGACCGGAAGTGGTATGGAAGATATCAAATCTGTTGTAAAAGGAATATCACGGTCTCCTGAAGGAAAGAAGGGGGTAGACTCAAAGAATGTAACATCCGCACTGACATAATATTTGCGTGACTGTGGATTGTAACAACGATAACCTTTTTGAGTACGGGGATAACCAAGAAAGACACACTTCAGAGATCTAGGAGCCAACTTATCTCGATTAGGTTCCAAGTTATGAATAAAAGCGACACAGCCAAACACTCGAGGAGATAAGGAAAAGGGTGCGACATCTGTATGTAATATAGTAAATGGAACTTTGTTATTTAATACAGATGATGGCATGCGATTAATAAGATAACATGCAGTAAGAACGGCATCTGCCCAATACTGTTTGGGGACATGCATATTGAACATGAGAGTTCGAGCCACATCTAAAATGTGTCGATGTTTGCGTTCGGCTATACCATTTTGTTGAGAGGTGTGGACACAACTGGTTTGATGAATCATACCACGATCAACACAGAAACTGTTCACAGAAGATTGAGTATACTCCAAAGCATTATCAGAACGCAGAATTTTGATACGTTTATTAAACTGAACATAGACTTCATTATAAAAGGCAGATAACACATTTGGAAACTCAGATCTTTCTTTCATTAAATAACACCAAGTCATTCTGGAATAGTCATCAATAAAAATAACAAAATACTGAAATCCTTTCGGACTTTTGACTCTAGACGGACCCCAAATATCAGAATGAACAAGATCAAAAGACTCTAATTGACGACTCTCACTACGACGAGGAAAGGAACTACGGTGATGCTTGCCTAACTGACAAGCCTCACATTCAAGACTAGATACATGACTCAAACTAGGAACAACTTGACGCAACTTAGCCAAAGACGGATGTCCCAAACGATAATGCCACTGCAACGGAGAAGTAGAAACAGAAGTGAAGGCCTTTCCAGGTAGATCCAAGTAGTACAGTCCATCTTTTTCATGCCCCGAACCAATCGTCTTCTTCGTCCTGAGGTCCTGAAAAATACACGAATTGGGAGAAAATGTCACAGAACATTGAAGAGATTTGGTTAACTGGCTCACAGATAACAAATTAAATGGAAAATTAGGCACATATAATGAATCAAATAATGATAGTGATTGAGTAGGGTGAATGACACCTTTCCCAAGCACAGGACGAGTGGACCCATCAGCCAAGATAATATTATGTTTCATGGAACTACGATTATGAAAGATAGATGTTATACCAGACATGTGAGAGCTCGCTCCTGAGTCGATGACCCAAGAGGTGGATGGTGACTGGGTTGCCACAAAAACAGGATTACCTATATGTGCCATGGTTGCAGTAGGTTGGGAGGTGGTACTAGCAAGCGCGTTCAACTTCTGGAGGATCTGTTGAAATGGAGATGAGGTATCGGACGTTGAAGTCTGATTGAAACCCGAAGTATCATCTCTGGGAGCAGAAGTGGTGTCCTGGGACTGCATATTTTCATCATGCACTTGATGTGCATATTCTGGTTTGCCCCATTTGTCCCAACAATAGTCTTCTACATGACCGAGCATTCCACAATAGTTACACTTTCGTGGTTGACCACGGCCACCACCACCACCACCGCGGCCACCACCACCACCGCGACCACCACCACGACCATTGTCTCTACCACCACGGCCTCCTCCTCGACCAAAACTACGACCACCATCTCTACCGCCACGTCCAATACCACGTCCACCACCACGACCAACAGCACTAGAAACTAGGGCAGAAGAGTCAGTACTCGGCACCACAGAACTCTGTCCCAGAAAGGAACGATTGAGACGGGAGAAAGTATCTGCCACCGTAGGTAACTGCTCTCCAGCAAGGATTTGAGCTTTATAAGGTTCGAGCGCAGGATCCAAGCCGGCAAGGATGAGTGAAACATGAAACTCTTCCTTCTGTCTCCGAGCTTCCTTCAAATCAGTAGTAACAGGATGATATTGAAGCAGTTCCTCCCACAAAGCCTTCTTTGAAGCCAGATATTCATTCACAGGCTTCCCATTTTGCTTTGTATTGAACAATAACTCGTACAACTCATAGATACGGGCAACATTTCGCTTCTGCGAATAAGATTCTTCCAGAGATGCCCAAATCTGTTTGCTTGATTCACACCACTGAACATTAGCAGCGATATGTGGTTCCATACTATGCCACAACCATGACATAACATATGCATCTGCACTCATCCAATCTTCATACTCAGCGGACGTTTCAGGCAGGGGTTCTTCGGTCAAAAACTTCAACTTCTTCTTCGCCCTTAACACCACTTTGATAGACTTGGACCAGGCAAGATAGTTCGCACCATTCAGTTTCACCGCTGTAATCGACTTTCCCAATTCATCATTATGAATAACAGTAAAAGGAGAACCACCTCCGCTACCACCACCACTATTAACCTCGCTAGAAGATTCGGTCCCCACCATACTTGCAGATGCAACAGAAAGACGAGATCTTTGAAACCCTAGATCTCACAACGAACCTCAACCGACGACGAATAACCAACGGAGATCTGTAGAAACCCTAGATCTCATAAACGAACCACGAACGACCACGAACAGCGAACGACGAACGGCGAATCATGAAAAGTAGACGAAAAACAGCCCAAAATTTTTTTTTCGGGGCTGCCGCCCCGAACCCTGCTGTCAGGGGCTACCGCCCCCGAACCCCTGTCGAACTCACGGCCGAGTTCAATCGGCCCTGTCAGGGATGAGATGTACAGTACTTACAAATATATGCTCTGATACCAAGTGAAGTTTGGAGATGGAGAGGAGAAGGAGAAAGAGAAGTAGGAAAAGAGAGAATATGAGAAAGGAGATTGCAAGGGCCTAAAACCCTAGGTTGCATCTCATGTCTATTTATATAAATATGCAATACACCCACAATTACTATTATACCCTCATATGATAAATAATAAAATAAAATAACTCTAACAAAATCCATTATGTTTCATAAGCTATGCACTTGAGAAACGTATTGATTTAAAAAATTACAATTTCCATATTTTTCAATTAATAGGACATACGGGTTTTTAAGTAAACATTTGTTCAGTCTCAGTTTAAGTACATTTCAAGGAGAATTTGATAGGCCTCTAAGCAAGCCAAAATTTACAACTAGTACACTATGTTGTATCTTACGATACACTATACGCAGGGCCGGCTCTTCCTTTAGGCAAAGGAAGCAGCTGCCTAGGGCCCCACTTTTTTAGGGGCCCCAAAAATATGGGATACTAGTATATAGGTATATATGTAATCATCAAATTTTAGGAGCAAGGACGATACTTGTATATAGGTATATTTTCAAAAATATGGGATACTAGTATATAGGTATATCTTCAAAAAGGGTCCCATATTTGGACTTTTGCCTAGGGCCTCCAAATGGTTTGAGACGGCCCTGACTATACGTATCTTACGGTACAATTTACTATCATTTCATCATGTATCTGTTGACGATACATATAGGCTGATATTTAAAAATAAAAGACTGATATTTAGTATACTCGAGTTGTATAATGTATACTTAAGAATATGGGTTCTGGAGCTAAATACACTTGTAAAGATGAAACAATTTTTTTTTAATGATAAGTGGTATTAAATCTATCTTCTATATGGAGTTATAAGTATAGACCTAAACTCCTTGGATTTTTGTATCATACGGTACACGATACAATACATGATATGCAAGCAAATTGTTACAGGATATGATACCGAGATGACAACATAGCAAGTACAGTATAGATGTTATATGTACATAAATATATCTTGCATGAGTGGGAGGGTTGCATTGCTCAGAATTTTAATTTTGACTTCCTGTAGTTTGGTTTTCGATAGCTGATATGATCCATTTCTATATTATTGGAATGATGTAAAATATAAACCTTAATGCTCAACACAGTTCTGAAGTTGTGTAGTGGCAGAGACTTTAACATGATAATAGGTTCACCCAGATTAAAGTCTCGTATGAAGCACTCTTTTTATTGTATTTAAAAATCATAACTCTGGGCTAATCTTGCTCTATACCGATGGATGGGCATTCGACTCGTGGGGTTGTATCGAAATAATATTTATATGTTTTCCTTGCTAGGATCCCATTGTTAGTTTGGGACTGCTTCCTGATATGTTCCCTCATTATTTTCCCATCTTTCTGGTGTCCCCTCATTGATTCTATTGCAAAAACGTGAATCAGCCTCCTAGTAGCACTTGTTTCCGTTTCAAATTACCGAATAGCCCAAGTTACTTTCTTTTTCTTTTCAACTGTGCATGCATAATTGCCTTCTATCTTCACGAATCGCACAGAATGCGTCTTTTTTAAGTTTCTGGATTGGAATTATAATTATATGTTGAGCTACAAGGAGGAAGAGAAGGATAAGGCTAGAGGCTTAGAGCTAGTGGGTACTGGCTGGTTGTCCTTTTTTTAGATAGGAACTCCCAAGAACAATTTTTCATGTTAATGTATTGGAACTTTAATCTCTGCAATATATACATGCTTCTCATATTGCCATACATTGAATGTTTTAGTAAAGATCCATTTACTTTCCTGATGATATTTGTTACTGTCTGTAGCTCCCGGGTGAACGAATATCTCCTGCACAGGATGGTGTCTTGCGTGTGCAGCATAGGATTGTGATGGCAGTACCTGATGATGTAGAGAATACTGTTTTATCTAGGCTTCTCATCTCTGCCGACCAAATTGGTTGCCTTCTTGGTAAAGGTGGTGCTGTAATAGCAGAAATGAGGAAGCTAACTGGAGCTCACATTCGTGTATTGAGTAAAGATCAGAAACCAAAAAATCTGCCAGGAAATGATGAAGTGGTTCAGGTGTGATATATTATATATATTCCTTCTCGCGGGGTGTTTGCTTTTATCTTTTTAAACTTAACTGCCCTTTTCTATGAGAAAAAATATTGTTTTTGTCATTAGTGGCTTTATTATCTTCTTCTTCTCCAGTATTCTTGAAGGCATTGCTATTTTGACCTTATTCGTAGACAAAGAAGTTGCATGACATTTTATTCTTTCCTCTCTAGATAACTGGTGGATTTGCAGCAGTTGAGGAGGCGTTATTACAGATAACGGGTAGGCTGAAGATTCACCTCTTCTATGACAAGATTCCTGCTATGGGCCATGCTGGACACCCTTCTTTTGTTGATCGATTGCCACCATTTAGTCCATACATGGGAAAAAGGGAACCATCACCCACAAGAATGTTCCCCAACTTGCCTCCATTTCAGAGAGATATTGGCGGTCGCCTCCATGATGAAAGATCCGCTTTTGTTCATCCACTTCATGGTTCTGTATTTCCTCCTCATGGGGCTGAAAGAGAACCTATAACTTGGGCAGCACAGGCGCGTTATTTCTTTTTTCTCCTTATGACTAGTTATACTCCTATCCTTTTTTGGGGATAAAAAGGATGAAGGGGAAAACCCAGCCAATTTTCATTACGAAATATCATATAATCATATTGTTTACTATATCAATATATGATATCCATAATGATCATTTATGCAATTAATATCATTACCAAATGTATATTTTTAGGCAAACATTTTAGCGTCAATTAGAATTTAGACACTGCAACTACAGGCACACACCCATGCATTCTGAAGTTCAGTTTATCCATGCATGTGGGACTTCACAAGGAGGTGCCAACTGCCCATTGCAGTGATAGGTTAATACACATTTTTATCTGTGTAACATCTAAAAATGCAATGTATTTTCTGTGGATTGATTCAAAATGGTGCACTCCATTTTTGGTTCGAAAGTGTAGAAGTTAATATTTCTAAAATGATGTACTGATCCAAGAAAGTCAACATTTTATTTGGCTTGCAAGTGATGATCCTCCTCTGCCCCTCTCGCACCTCCTAAAAACTTCATTTACTGGCCATTCGTTCCTCATGTCTTCCCCAGTTTAACTTGATTAGATCCAATATCATGCATATGTGGGCAAGACATTAGCCACAATCAGGGAACCTGCTATGCCCATAACTTCTGCTAAAGACACAATTTTTTGTAAACATTAACATTTCATTTGTGCTATTCTTTCTTTTTTGCTGACAAGACTGCTAAATTGCAGCTGAGTTTTGCTCCACTCTATTCGAGTATGGTCAGCTGTCTACTATCAAAATACTTTGGTGATAGGATAGGATCATCTGTTAAATCTTTAGTTTGCATTTAGCAAAAAGTACAATTTTAAATGTGCCTTTTACTCAACTATTACTTTGAGTTTGGTGAAAACCAGAGGAAGAAAGTCTGCGAATGTTCAAATGACTTCAAACTTCCTGTTTCCAGCATTGCAACCAATAATGTTTTGGCGGTCTAGTCCTCTGTTGTTTCTACTTCAGGCAGGTGCACATAGAAGCCCTTGAAATGTAATGTTAGTGGCAGTCCAAGTGTCTACCTGTACCTATATCCATGCCATGCACCCCGATATTGATAAATTTCTGTTTTAGATTGTCATATCATTATTAAATAAATATGGTGTCACTTCTTTGTTCACACAATGGTTCTTGTTTATCAACTTGTCACAGGGCACAAGGGAAGGTGCTGGTGCTATTTCTGAATATGGGGGAATCCCACAGAGAAGAAACGGATTTGCAGGGTAAGAACTGGCTTATTTCATTGACTATTTGTTGTTGTTGCATCTTTAGCGTTTTCATGATAGCATTGTTTTGTTTCTTTGTGACTCTTTTACAGTAGAAATCAGGCAGCTATTATCACTAATACAACCATGGACGTTGTTGTTCCCCGAGCTCTTGTACCCGCAATATATGGAGAGGATGGATACTGCTTGAGGCAGATTCGTGAGGTATCTAAAATTGTTGTCAATTTTCCACACCCTTGGACTTTATTATTAACACAAATTTCAGATTTCTGAAGCAAAAGTTACGATTACTGAGCCTAGACCTGAAGCAATGGAGGCTGTCATTATAATATCTGGAACCCCTGAGCAGACTCATGCTGCACAAAGTCTTCTTCAAGCATTTGTGTTGAGTGAGACAGGCTCCTCTTGATTTTCTTCTCTGAGAGGTACCTTCCGTTCTTTCTTGTATTAGTGTTATCTTCATTGTTATCATGAACATCTTTTTTTCTTCCAGATGAAATAAATCTCTCTTTTATGTATAATTTGCACCTGCGTTTATTTTATTAGTTTATCTACTTGTTTATTAAATCTTTGGTTGCACATATCTAATTCTATGGGTTTTGATTTGTGGCTTCCTGTATAACATCCTTCAGCTGATGACTATGAAGCTTGAAGCAAGCATGAATAGGGTTTTGCTGGTTAGAAGTTAGAACAGTAAGGTTCAGTTATGTGTGAGGAACATTCCTAGGTTCAATTTAGATTTGCTGATATCAAATCTGTCATGGAGGTAGTCTCAGACTTTTATTTTGACATGAACATTTAGTACAAGTAAATTAATGTATCTTTTATGACTTGTGGAACAACATAAACTGTGATCCTTGAAAACTTTTAGATAAGAGAAAGGGATGAAGTTTGGTTGGATTGAATGTTTATCGTGTCAATTTTTTTGCTTGTTCTTGATTTCAAGATTGCATGATTCTACATGAACTGCTATATTTTCTCCTACTGCATGCTGCAAAATAAGTTGCTGGTTGCAATATGATTCTATTGGAATGCTTCCTGCAAGATTAACAACATAGTTTGTAGTATCAGCAGATACCGATATGGTTTGGCATGTCCCGATACCGATATCGACTGCTACTGATATCGGCTGCTACTGATATCGGCTGCTACCGATATTGACCGATACCGACGTAGAGGGTCTCTTTTCGAATCAATTCGGTAGAGAAAATTGAACGAAAAAGACCAATCAACAATGGTCTAAAAGCTTAGGAAGGTTGTAAAAGCATGTAAAATAAAAAAAGAAAACTTATTTATCGCAGTAAACCAATCAGCAAGGGTGACTAATATTTCATTCAATTTCATAACTACTAAGAAACAACAAAAAAATACTTAAAATTATGTTTAAACGTATAAAATATTTTTTTTGTATATTTTTAACAATTCATTAATAATTATTTGCGTTCCGATACCCAAAAATACGATACTCTGATATGAAACCATCGTAACCGTCGATCCTGATACTAATAGGAAGGATGCGATACAGATTTTGATATCGATACCGCGAACACTGGTTAAAAAATTGTGCTTTAGGAAGCCACTAGTTGACCTTGTCACATGCTGGTGCTGATACAACTTTTGCTTTTGGTTTTATTATTTGTTCTTGTTTTTGCATTATAATCCGCATTGTCACTTGATTGAAGGTAGAAGTATAATTAAGTGACAATGTGCAACCATGCCAAATGCTAAATTGTTTTAGTGCATCTATATGAAGGTTTTTAGGAGATGATTTATTTAGGAAATTACAAAGTGTCAGAAGTAAGCTCCAGCGTCATTTAGTTGATAATGGTAGACCCTCTATCCAACCTTTTGGTCCACTATCTAATATCATATTTGTTCTCACTTGTGATAAAAAATATATTTTTCTCCTAATTATATGCTTATTTGTAGTATCATTTATGAGCCACTTGAGTTCAAAGGCCTTCTCCCTTCGAGCCAGCAACCACATACTGTTAACCATGTGCTTACTATATGGTTTTCAAATAGGATTAACATAGGCTTCCTTGCGTCATTGCTAACAGGACACATGTATCTATACTTGGCAACTAGCCGTCCTGAATAACACAATCCTCATTATGGTCAATAACGTTTCCTTTTGCATTAATATTGCTACAACTAAGTGGGTTGTCAAATGGGCAATTTCAATCTTGTATGACGGGTACAATCTTCACGTTTGTTGTTAATAGTAGCTTTCTTATATATATATATATATATATATATATATATATATATATATAAAAGGCATTATATGTGGTTTTAGTTGAGGTTTCTTATGATTTTATGAGACCATATCATAGAAGCATAAGTGATAGTTTCTTTTTTATAATTTGATGTTCTTTTCACTCGACTGTTTGGTGAAACTGAATAAGTTCATAGTGTTTAGATGGACCTGGCATGTATTTGGATATTTTGTCCGATTTTCTGGTTCATCTGAGAACAGTTTGCATAAATTGGAAATGATCATACGGGATCCCCTAGCCGGAAGACCAAAGGACATGTCTTCATACAGTCAGTTGGGACTAAGTCTGTTTAGGAGTTTTTGCAGCAGCAAGCCCAGAAGTTGTCAGACTAGCACAGTTTGTGGTGAAGATCTGCAATGGCCTATGTTGCACAAACACTAATACAACAAGATACAGAAATGACAACAGGGGTAACATTGATTTTAGTTTTCTAGACTCCAAGTTATTTTGGAGTGTCTGTATCTGTGCACAACATGATGCGGCATGGACAAAGCACCAATTTCAGTGTGTCCATTCTTCCTAGGCAACAGCAAATGGGATGCAGGACCAACAGATTAATGATGTGGAAGATGGAAGAGAAAGAACTCAAAGCTCTAACTCACTTACTCAAAGGGCATGTTTGGTTCGCGGAAGTGGACACTGAACTCACAATTTTCTTGCATGTGCACTGTTCAGCTTCCACTTCTGTTGTTTGGTTCAAATTCGGTAGAAGTGGAGAAAAGGACTGATGGGATGGTTTCTACTTCCTGTTGGGCTCTTTTATTCCCTTTCTCACTTAGAAAAAAAAAACAGCAGAAGTGAGCTGATCTCCACTCCCCTCTCCCACCATATCCGGACTTGAAAGTCTTTATGGTTACGATTACCACCGCCCCCGCCAATTGTGTTCTTGTCGAGCTGAAGCGCCTTCAGTCCTCTGCAGTTGCTGAGCTCGGCTGGGATGGAGACGGTCAGCATGTTGTCCGAGAGGTGCGACATCTCCTCCACCGCCTTCTCCTTCTCCTTCTCCTTCTCCTCGACTTCAAACGCCGACGCAGGGAAGTTCCTTCCCAGGCTGGAGGTAGAAAAATTTCTTCTTCAATGGTTTTTGTTGGAAATGAGAAAAAATTCTTTGGAATGTGTGGAGAAGAAGTAAAATTAATAATGTTGCTTTGGCAGCACTGGGAGCATTGGGGGATAAAGAGAGTGCTTTGGGAACTAATAATGATAATTATTAAGAATTAAGAATTAATATAGGGAGTATAACTAGTAAGAATTAATAATAATGAGAATTAATGCCGTTATTAAGAACTAAGTAAGAATTAATAATTAATGAGAAAAAAAACTTGTTAGAATCTTTGGAGAAAGAGAATTAATAATGATAATGATAATTATTTTTATGATAAGAAGTAATAATAATAATGTGGGTTGGTTCAATAATATATTTATTTATTTT
The DNA here is from genome assembly GCA_036927795.1 of Iris macrosiphon. Classification (NCBI taxonomy): domain Eukaryota; kingdom Viridiplantae; phylum Streptophyta; class Magnoliopsida; order Asparagales; family Iridaceae; genus Iris; species Iris macrosiphon. Next base: position 223,587,948 of record JAYESA010000006.1, read on the forward strand.
TTGAGATGCCCGGCAATACGTACGAGACTTTGCGCACGCTGCGTTGCATGCCTCCCCCATTTGGACTCAATAATAATAGTAATAAAATTTAGAGAATTTGAGTTGCACCACACTTTTTACAATAATTCAAGGTGCACCCCACTGCAATCCCCCCCACTTCCGTCTCCAACTAACGGTCAACTCCGTTGACCAAATTTTTTAGACAAAAATACTATTAGTCCCGAGGCTTAACCAAAGATGGAAGAACGCGTGGTCGAGATCAGAGGTTCACACAAAAGTTTTCACTCTGACTATTCTCGATTTTTCTGAAGAACTATATAAGGATTCTGATAACAACTTGCTCTCAAGATTACAAAAGAAACAAAATTAACCAAACTTTTCGTTCTTCCTTGCAATCGTTGTTGCAGACGGACAAAACAAAGTTACAATAAAACGAAAACTACCTTCGTTCTTCCTTGCAAAACGCAGTTGCAATCAGACAGAACGAACCAAAAAAAGGAGAAGAAGATAGAATAAAAAATTATTCTTGCTGGGACGGTGAAGACCACCGTTGCTCAAAGCAAGATTCGTCCTCTATCGACGATCTGCTCCCAGGATCCAGCAAGTTCACAAGAGAACTTCTGGAACGCTCGTAGTCACCTCTTTGTGTGACTCGAACGGACTCCTTTGGACTCCTCTTTCTCAACTTTTTGGTCTATCTCAAAAGGAGGCTAAAGGGCTCTTTATATAGGGAATGATGGAAGCCCATCCTCTTCTTTCCGATGTGGGACTAAAAAGCCAATATACAAAATTGATATCCCACAATCGCAGCCCAATGCATAACCCGCTCAGCGCCCGTTCAGCACCCGTTCAACGTCCGTCCAGCGCTGGTTCAACGCCCGTTCATGCAACACGCGCATGCAACCCGAGCATAAAACTCGCGCATAAAACGAGCGCACGAGCGCCTTGCGACGATGCTGACGTGCTAAGTGCATAATGCGCCAACAAAGCGCCACTTTGCGCCATTAAGTCCGAGTCCAAGTCACTAAGCCCCTTTGGGGCTTAGCTCCTATGGAAATAATTCCAAGAGCATGACAAAAAACATAAATACTTTCATGAGGAGTTAATCATTTTTCCTTCTAGGAAAGCACCCCCACACGACACCCATGTACCCCATCACACCCCATGTGCACACCTCAACTCATACAAAGTATTATATTGAGATACCTACTTGGTGGTGTAGCCAATGTGGGATTATCTTTACTAGTCCAAAGGCAAAAACACCAACAATTTTCCACATATCTCAATATATATGGGTTGAGCGTTCCCCACAGTTACTGTCCATCATGCATTAGGATAGATGTCGCTTCGACTTTAATCTTCCCGCATGGGTCGAACAACAGTATCGTACAAGAATGGACTAAGCCTTGAATTCTGCACCATAGCTGCAATTCTTTCCACTCACATAATGACATCAGCTGTGCTTCCGGTTGCACATTAAAGACCCTGTGCACGCCTGATTTCGGTGTATGTATTTTGGGCGTCTACAAATTTTCCCTCAAGAGACGGCTTAAATCTCTTTTCATACACTCTAGGTGAGTTTTTTTTAAAGAGTCCTTGACATGAAACCTCGAGCTTCCTTGTGGTGCTACTCCGTTATGAAATGGCCCAGAGCCGAGGCTAAACCTCATCGTGGTGTCATGCCACTGTGTCATGAGGTCTCAGCCTCTTTGTAGTGCCAAACTACCCAGCATGAAGCCTTGCACTTCCTTGCGGTGTTATGCCGCTGTGACATGGCTCACGTAGCCGAGGATTTACATCTTTTACCTCTGTAGTGTCACACCACTATAACATGAGGACACCGGCCTCTTTGTAGTGCTGCCTACACACTTCATTCTACAGCATTAGGCTACCTGCCTATGTGCGGTGCTACGCCGCTGTGACATGGCTCGCGAAGCCGAGGCATTATCTTTACCGAGGAACCTCTTGGTGGTGTCACCCACTGTAGTATGGAGACCTTACGCTCCTTTGTAGTGCTGCGCTACCGTGCTTCCTGTTAAGCACACCAAACATTCAAAATACCTGAGAACTCATTAAGGCATCTAAGCCATCCTTCCATAGGACTTGTTCTACATAAAAGAACAATTAGTAGACAACAGTGATTCTGGATTCATAATCCCTCAATATCTCAAAGGACTATCCACTGTTCCTGATATTCTTCCAGTCAATGGTCCTTCCTTGAACAAATAGCTAGATGTCTAGTAGCTTTCTCTTTGAACTAATAACATAAAACTAAATGGTAGAATTGCAAAGACACAATATCAGAGGTCCTCCAAGCCCATATATGTTGTGTCCTTACTATATGCGGTGTTACGCCGCTGTGATATGACCCAAAGCCGAGGTTCACTCCCTCGTGTGGTGTCACGCCACTGTAACATGGAGTACTACCCTTCTATATAGTTATTGGGATCAACTGGCTTTGGAGGCCTTACATGAATGGATCTGTCACTCTCCTGGCTCCGATCACCAAACACTATAATGATCTATGCTAGCTGCGCTCATTTAGTGTCCTGTATTGGCCCTTAAGGCCTATCATGAACGGATCCGCCAGATTTACCTAACTCCGATCATTAAAGCACTGTAATGATCCACGCAATCTGCACTTATTCAGTGTCATGTGTTCTATCCACATAGTTCTCTTCAAACCGTTGAAGAGATGAACATATGCCACTGCTGCAGCTTTCTGGTTTTTACAGTATGTCGGTATCACCCGAATCTGTGTACTAACTATAGGAAGATCATTTGAGAGCTTCCAGAGCCATTCTGCTTTATATGCTGTAGCTTGATAGTGCAAAGAACTCTGAGAGTAAAAACTGCTGCTTCGACTTCTACGATATAGCAACACCACTCCTGGAGAAGTCACGTCCTCCTGTGGATCTTTCACTCTCCTTTCCTGAGCACCAACTGGCATCACCGAAGCCTTCCTTCATATCTGGATAACTGTTGTAGCACAGGATATACTATTGAGTTCTCCTGATAATTCTGACGGCTCTCTTTACAGCTTTCAGTGTTCAACACATATACTACTTGTGAACCGACTCAACATCCCTACATCGAAAGCTATGTCAGGCCTGGTGGTACACGCAACTTGAATCATTCACGATGATGCTCGAGTACACCAATTGTTTGACGCTTTTTTTTAGATTTGGCTTCATATTCATGTCACACCTGAGGAGTATCGTTCCTGATACCCAAAGCGTGTGATCAATATTTCATGCTGAGAGCTTGTGACTAAGCAAGCCCACCTGGCATCCGGATTATCTTATATTCTCGGGATGACATCCGCAATCCCATGTCCTGAGTTTGGACAAAAATGACATCTTTGTTAGTGACACTTCTGTGTCCACAACTGGGACTAGCAAGTCGTCCCCATAAATACAAACGATGACTCCTCCATTATCAGTGAACTTCGTGTACACACACTTGTCCGTCTCGCTGATCCTACTACAACTTTGACTAGATGACTTGTCAAACTCCTGCTGCCACATCCTGGAAATTGTTTCAGGCCGTATCGAGATATCACCATATCACCAACTCTCAGATTGTCTTCAAACCTGAATGACAATAGTTCTGACTGTTGTCCGTGAATCTCTCATGTCTGTCTTCATCCAAGACTTGCTGTCTTCCCATCATCTGATAAATAATCAGCTTGTGAATAGCAGCTACGACAATCATCATCCTGATCTATGACACCCTCATCGAGGTGCCAAAGAACTCAATCCCCCTATTGTCTGAGAAAACCCCTAGGCAGATAGCCTTGTCTTGAACTCAACTGTTTTGTCTGCTTTCATCTTCAGAAGTAGTTTGGAAGACCCTTAGTCAACAATATTGAGTTCATCATCTCTGTCAACGTCATGTTCTTCCTTCCAGACACCCCCACACTCGGATGGCGTTCAAGTTGGGTTTGATTCTGAACCAGAGTTCCTGAGGAGTGACATCGAAAGTTGTGTATGGCACTCTGATCAGAATGAACGTAGCCGTCAGCACAGCTTCTCCACATAAATAGTTTGGAAGACCCGTAGTCAATAGTATTGAGTTCATCATCTCTGTCAACGTCATGTTCTTCCTCTCAGCTACTACATTTGATTGAGAAGAATACGGAGCAGTTGTCTCATTGGCAATTCCATTTTTTTTGCAGAACGATGCGAATTCAATAGACCTATACTCTTCGCCTAGATCACTTCTGAGTCTCTTGAGTTGTGCCCCATTTGAAGTTCAGCCTCAACCCTGAACTTCTTGAACTTCTCGAATATTTCGTCTTTTAACTAGAGTAGATAGACGAACGCATACTTCGAGTAGTCGTCGATGAAAGTAATGAAGTACTTCCTTTTGTCCTTTGTGGAGAGCTGCTTGAAGTCACAGATATCTGAGTGAACCAACTCTAGAAAATCCGTACTTCGGTTTACCCGTTTGAACGGTTTTCTTGTGATCTTTGTCTGCGCACAGACCTTACACTTTTCCACCTCCTTACCCCCACATTTGGAGATAAATCCTAGACTAGACATCTGGCAGTACGAAGTACATGTTCTAGCCTGGGGTCCCACAACTCTTACAATGAGACTTCAGTCACAAGCAGAAGCTCGAACATCCATTTGAAACTGAACGCCTTGTTTCAAAGTATGTCTCCTGTCAAGATATCATCATCTGGCAAACATGGATGTTCACTCTCAAGTCTGCAACAGACTTCCTGAGATCAGGTCCTTGGTAATCACTGGTATGTTGCTACATGCACTCCTTTGACTGTAACTTCTCGAAGTTCAGAACCATTGTCCCAACCTCAGATCCTCTGCTTGATCCTTGCTTGCCATCAAGACCTTCACCACTGAAAGGTTCGACCTTGATTGACAGCTTTCTAAAGCACATGTGACTAGATGCACCAGTTTTCATCTACTGGTCAGCAAGACTTAACCTGTGCAATCATAGCAACCAAGTAAGTAATAAAAGGAACCAAGTTTAGTTATACCTTGCTATATTGGTTCGGATTGGTTCTACTTCCAAGTTCCAATTTCAGCCATGCGTCAAGTCCTGTATAGTGCAGTGACCTTCATGTGCATAGGCCACTATGCGCCAATCTATGTGCATAAGCCACCATGCGCTAATCCATGCGCATAAGTCACCATGCGCTAATCCATGCGCATAAGCCACCATGCGCCAATCCATGCGCATAAGCCACCATGCGCATAAGCCTTCATGCATATCCTGCATGCGCAGAGACCATCATGCGCATTGAGACACTATGCGTCCAGCTCTGCCATGCTCAAAGACGCCAAGACTTCCAATGTGCTGCCATGCGCCAAGTCTTGCAAAGCGCCAAGTTCTGTCATGCGCAAAGGTCTGCCCCTTGTGCGCATACTATGTAATCCTTGGTCATCTTGTAATCTTCTTTCCAACTGGAATGCGCGTCCTTCGGTCGCTATCTCCTCCATCCTCGGAAATGGTAGGTACCGACAACTCACTTTCAACATTTGACAAAGGACTCCTTCCCTCGTCTAAATGTTCGAAGTGAATTCCGTCAATCTTCTGAAGTTTGTGAAAACTTGTGTCCAGAAGACTTGAACGGATGTTCCCCATCTTTATTCGGATCTTGCTTTGAGATTGTTAGTCCCGAGGCTTAACCAAAGATGGAAGAACGCGTGGTCGAGATCAGAGGTTCACACAAAAAATTTCACTCTGACTATTCTTGATTTCCACGAAAAAGTATATAAGGATTCTGATAACAACTTGCTCTCAAGATTACAAAAGAAACACAATTAACCAAACTTCCCGTTCTTTCTTACAATCGCAATTGCAGACGAACATAACAGAGTTACAATAAAATAAAAACTACATTCGTTCTTTCTTGCAAAACGCAGTTGTAATCAGACAGAACGAACCAAGAAGAAAAAGAAGAAGGCAGAATAAAAAATTATTCTTGCTGGGGCGGTGAAGACCACCGTTGCTCATAGCAAGATTCGTCTTCTATCGACGATCTGCTCCCAGGAGCCAGCGAGTTCACAAGAAAACTTCTGGAAGGCTCGTAGTCACCTCTTTGTGTGACTCGAACGAACTCATTTGGACTCCTCTTTCTCAACTTTTTGGTCTATCTCAAAAGGAGGCTAGAAGGCTCTTTCTATAAGGAAGGATGGAAGCTCATCCTTCTCTTCTTTTCGATGTGGGACTAAAAAGCCAATATACAAAATTGATATCCCATAATCGCAACCCAATGCATAACCCGCTCAGCGTCCGTTCAGCGCCCGCTCATGCAACACACGCATGCAACACGCACATGCAATCCGAGCATAGAACTCGAGCATAAAACGAGTGCACGAGCGCTTTGCGGCGATGCTGACACGCTAAGTGCAAAGTGCGTCAACAAAGCGCGCCCTTGAGCCCGAGCCCGAGTCGCTAAGCCCCTTTGCGGCTTAGCTCCTATGGAAATAATTCCAAGAGCATAACAAAAAACATAAATGCTTTCATGAGGAGTTAATCATTTTTTCTCCTAGGAAAACACCCCCACATGGCACCCATGTGCCCCACCATACCCCATGTGCACATCTCAACTCATACAAAGTATTATATTGAGATGCCCACTTGGTGGTGTAGCTAATGTGGGACTATCTTTACTAGTCCAAAGGTAAAAACACCAACAAATACCCCTAGCAAATCACTATTATTATCCTTTCCCACTCCTCAACCCGGGATGAGGGAAGGGATATTTCGGTCAAAAATTAACGGTTGACCGTTAGTTGGAGACGGGAGTAGGAGGGTTGTACATTATGATAAAGCAGTGGGGTGCACATTGAATTATGGTAAATAAAGTGGGGTGCAACTCTAATTTTCTCTAAAATTTATTACTATTATTATTAATCCATACAAAAAAAGTTAATAATGAATAATTTTGGTTAAGGGTAACCTCACCCTATTTAAAAAATCGAGATGGAGAATGGAGAAATGAATGAAAAAAATGGGAAGCTACTCTGAGAATGGGGTAGGTGCTTTGGAGAATGGTGTAGGTGCTTTGGAGAATGGGTGGAGAATGTAGGATTTTAAAAAAATCTGAAAATTAAATATGTATATATTAATTATTTGTTAATTGTCTAAAAGTGATTAAGAAATAATAATAATAATAATAATAATAATAATAATAATAATAATAATTTTCAATTCATACAAAATAATAATAATAGTAATGAATAATAGTAGTCGGGGGTAACCTCACCATATTCAAAAGTGAAAAACAATATCACTTTTCAACTACCACTTCCAACAACCATCCAAACAAAGGAATTACAAAATGTTAACTTTTCAACTCACTTCCAACAATTATCCAAACGAAGAAACTCATAAAATATGCGTACGCATGACGCGCGTACGCAATGCGTACACAAACTCTCTACTTCCAAAATGTTTACTTCTCTCTACTTCCGCGAACCAAACAGCCCCAAAGTACGTGTTGATAAAGAATGTGGTGCTGGTATGGTCTGTGGTAGGAAACCTATTTATTGGTGTTCTTCGACTCAATGGGCAGACGAGTCTCCCATCAGCATAGTGTCTACCAGGTGCACATTGGAATATGAGAAGAGTTCTTAGGATAATTACCACAAGCTTTAGTGAATGAAACCATGTCACATCTGATATCCTTGGGAGGTGCAACCTATGAAACCAGGAAGACACAATTGATGGATACAACACCCCATGGACCCTAACAGCCAACAGAAGATACACCCAATGACCGTCTTGTTCGATCCGTCCTATGGGACTTGCCTTCACTTGATATTTTCACCATGCTTTTGATCTCTCTATCAAGTGGAGTGTACCTGGATCAGAATTCTCTGATGATGCCATTATGATGCCATGACGATGTTGGAATGTCTCCTACTTATAGGAGATAAATCTGAAGTTTACCTTCACTTTTGATTTATCTTCCAAAAGCAACAAAGTCTTTCATCTCCCAGGTATGTTGCATTTTTTATCCTTCTTCAATGAACAATGAATCTCCTAGAAGGATACACCATGCGTGCATCCATTGCATGTTGACCACTCAATGGAGGGAATGCTCTCCTATTTGTAGAACGAAACATAACCTTTGGCCTTTGTTTTATTTGATGTAGCTGTCTCTTTTATCTTAAGAGAATTCTTATCTACCAACGAGGTGACAACCATTCAACTTCCCATTTTTCAAAGAGGCAATGAATCTCCGTAGAAAGATACACCATGCATGCATCTATTGCAATTTGCCTTTGGCTCATAATGGGAGGAATTTGAACAAGCATGCATCACATAAGCTGGTGACAGTCTATAGTAGGTGACATGTTTATTTGAGACTTAATTTGACATATAGATCGTGCTCACAATTAACAATTTTCGGTTTGATGCATCTGATTTGAGAGTGTTTCCACTATTTTTGTCGTTTATTTTTCATTAGCCTATCCTTTCATACTTGCATGGAAATTTCGTCTGATTTTCCATTCTATATATGATGAAGTCATTCCATTGCCCTCCTTTCCTATTTTTGTTACTAAGAAGGTAATTAACAAATCCAGTATTCGCTCTTAGTTTAAACGAATAAGCAATTTATGCAGTACTGAAACAGATCTGTGCACCCTTGCAACAATTTTGGATGAAGGCCTTGTATATTGTTTGTTGCTGTAAACAGTTGTTTTACTAGTCTATTCAAGCTATTTGTCATAATTACAGTTCATTTAGAATTTTGAGTATACAATGTTGATCTTTGACTTTTACTCTATTGGACTATGGTACCGTGTGCATGCTGCACGGGCATAAAATCTCTATAAAATAGTTCAATGTGTTCAGGATACAAAAGTAATCTGGAGATGTTGTCTTAGTATATATTAATGTGATTTCATATTCCCCATATACGAGCCCAAATATACAAGTCAAACTTTTGCGGACATGGGCAATTTGTTTTAGTAGTAATTCATCAAAGACTTTGATGACAGATTCATTATAATACATCATACCTATAGCTTGGCTTCAAACATTAGACCATTTTATGCAACACATTTATTCTTCTACAACTTAATGTGCTCTTTATTAGATGCACCAAATGTGCTTGAACAGTTATATCACAAGACTCGAGGTTTCTGTAAGAACGATTTCCATGTCTATTTTGCATGGTATTAAATGCTTGATCTAGCATGATATCAGAGCACTATATGGATTTAGTCTCACACTTATATTTTT